>JANAVB010003400.1:14933892-15166392 GCA_029216955.1 Iris pallida | reverse complement strand
GAATAGGAGCCAGACACCACTCCTCAGGCAGTATTTCATTCAGATACTCATGATATCAGGCGAGTACATTCTCTGACCGTTTCATACTTGATAGAATTTACATTTATGCTCTAGATTACTTTACCTGATGATGTCACTTGTTAACACGGATTGGTACTATATGGATCCCTTCATGAGATGTTATCCCCCTCGGAAGCATCGGGTTACAGTATGTCATGTGCGTTTCACTTTCATCATGTACTCCGGTGCTTTCACTATTCATGTGCACTCTCGTGATTCATGTACTCTCATGTTCACGGAGCCCCCATGTATACAATCATGTGCACCCTATTATGGGCCTTCATGATATAATGTGCAATAACATAACCTGTCTGGATCCTTGTGTATTGATTGGGGTATGGGGCAGTATAAATGGTCATGTGAACAATTCCAAAGTAGTATACTCATGTGCAAACTCTTAGATTACTTATGTGCAAATTCAAGCCGTTCACATGTCTATCTTGTACTCTAAATCACTAGTTTCTGTTAGTTCTCTACTTATATTATCTATTTACATTACAGTTCTCTCTATTTTACTTAATGTATATTCTGCAGCGTTTCATGTATCTTACTCTATTGCATATTTATATATCCTGTCATATTATGAACTGCGTGAAGATACTGTGCTCGCTCCCGTCCTGACTGGACCTGTTGAAATATTACAGATGATATTGAGAATTTTGTCCCACTTACTATGGAGCAGGCCTAGATGACACATGTGAGCTAGACTCTCAGGAGGACCCAGCCCTTGCACAAGATATTACCCAGTAGTCTAGGCTAGTTAGCTAGACCAGTATCTTATGTATCATTCTGTCTTGTTGGATACACTTGTACTTATTTGGGATTTATTATTCTGGATATTGTGGAGTTGTTTATCTTAGACATTTAGCTCTCTCTCTTATCTTATATTTCATCTGTGGATTCTGTTGATTATCTATCTATCTTATCATACTTTCTTCCTTAGTTGTGATTGAGTTGTACTTTATATTATTCCTCCATTCGGAGAGTATAACTGTACAGATACCTTATAACTGTTAGATGTGTGACCTAGGACAGCGTTCTACCACCGACACTGCGGCGTAAGCTGGACGTAACCACTTCTCGTGCTCCTACACTGGGTGCGGTCGTGACACAAACATTCAGCTAACTCATCTAAGATGGATAGCTAATAGGGACATACTTATCTCTGATCTTAGAGGCAACCAATTCTTATCATAGGGATTTTACATTATCTCAGGGACAATCTATGGTCCGACCAACTTAAGGGACATAGGACACCACCCCAAATCTCATGAACTTGTTCCCAAACTCGAACAACTGAAATAACATAGCCAACCAATCCAAAATTGGCAACCAATCGATACTCTAGGCAACCAACCGACATTTTAGGCAATCAACCGACATTCTAGGTCAAGTCTATCTACCCGTACTCATCCTCGGGTTATACCCAACGAAGTCATTCTAGACTTACCCACAACCGACAAAATCTATTCAATAATTCTTAAGGGTCAATCTCGAAGCTATATCTAAAACTTTATCAATCGAACATCCAATATTCAGTTTTCACTTGCATAGATGCAACATCACTTGCTCAATCCGACCTATATTTCCATATCGTACTCAATTTGTGTCTATTCAATCGGGCCAGCTCTTCTGAGTCAAAAATCCTACATTTTTTAGATCATCGATATGGTCTGCACTCTTTACCCAACAAAATAAGGCAACTACATAATTGTACTCCTTCCGAAGGCATCCTTTATGAATTTTGCTAGCACCAAACATGGATGTCTCTTAGCAATTCACGTTAACCATCAATATTCATTTTGCATCATCTCTTTGTGATTCCATAAGAAGATTTCATTATTCATGCACCGATCCAATCTCTATGTCATAAATCATCTAGCATCTGTACCTTGATCATCTAGTGGTATGACATAACTCATTCAGCTAAGTCAAAATCCAACAAATTCTATATTCCACCCAAACTCGTTGTTCATGCGACAACATCATCCACCGATAGGATCTATTACATATTGTGGCATCTCGATACTTATTTGTATTCCAGCCATCAGACTCTCATAAGGAACATCTACTCTTTCATGCATCAAGGAATAAGTGATCATTTCTCTATGCCTCAAAATAATCAAGGATCATAACTTGTTAATTTGGAAAACGTCAAATTTTCTCAAGCATAACTGAACAACATGTTAAGGTCATCTACTTCCCTCAAACCCATTCTCTACTTTTTGATCGTTGATGCAACTCTTTGTATCTTCTAAATCATTCGCAACATTCGATAAGCATCTAACATCACCATCAGTTTGTCGATGTCCAACATGCAATTCCCTCTATTTAATTCCAATATCGTTCTATATTTGGTCCATGTTGTTCTCCCAAAATCTTTGATAGCAACACCCCACCATCGTCACTGAGCCTACAATCATTTTACCTAACTGATTCAAGTCATCGACTGAATCTATAATTCGTACCATTCCCAACCAAGGCATTCATTTCATATTCTCAATCCTTATTACCCAACACAATGCTAACTATCAGATCTAGCAACGATTCATCTGAACTCATCAAAATCTTACAACGATTTATCCGAACTTAATTATCAAGGGACACGCCTAGCCGTCATGAATCAATCGTAATCCATCTACGACTCGATACTACCTAATACCTTATAGGTAAAGCAATCACTATATTATGAACACGGTTAAGGGTAATCTTACTCTAAGAGGGTAGAGCCATATACCACTCATAGCTCAAGCCATACTCGACATAAAATTTCCTCTTCGCATCAAACCAACATCCATTCTGGACTATCCATCCCGTTGTGGCTCTGCCGACCACAAGTACCAACCAAATTCCTTTGCATCCGAATATAACCAAGCCAACACACATAAGCCAACTCAAAATTCTGTCGATTCACATTTACTAAAGTCATGCACATTCTGTTCCAACATACCATGCCATCACCCACTACCGATTGCAACATGACAATCGACTTCACTGAATCCCACACTGAAGACATCAAGCACACATCATCATTGTTATTCATTTTGGTATCTTTTAAGAATTTAATAAAGTACACACATCATAGCCCACATATTTAGACTTATTGTATGGAACACCCAGTGAGCGGCCAGAAGGATCAACGAACTTTCAGTCAAGACAATAACTTAGAATAATTTGAAAACAACACTGAATAATGAAAGCACTTGAGTCATCGTAAAGGCAACTCTGATTTCATCGCGGAAGCAACTTTGAGTAATTGCGGAAGCAACGTTTGAGTCATCCCGGAAGCAACTTTGAATCATCATAAGAGCAACTTTGATTGAAAAAAATCGAATAAGAATCCAAGGACGTAAAGCCGTGCTCTGATACCATTATGTCACCCCGATCCCGGAAGATCAAAAACTAGCCACTGGACATGATGCCGTACAAGTCTATATTGCACTTGTACAAGGCAAAACCATTACAGTTCCTGGTATTTCTCAGAAAACAACGACAACGCAGCAAAACCAAACAGATAAATTGAAGTCACACAAGATATGAAAAAATGTATCTCTTTATTGATAATTGCAATGGATTACAAGACTTGCAGCAGAATACAGAGTTTACAACTGACAAGACTCTTGAATAGCCAACTGAATATACACTTGCCATTTAGGCTTTACAACCGAACATGCCAACTTTGCTTACAATGAACTTGCCAATTTGTAATGCCACAGACCCAAAATACTTAGGACCGAGTACGTAGACATGCCAGATGCATACATACGAGTATACTCCAATATGTGAATCCTCGTATGTAAACATAAGCTGTAAAATATAGTAAACCATGGTAACCAAATCTATCCATAAAATTAAAAGAATAATAATATAAATCAACTCATGAATTATTATTTTGTACAAGACGTTGAGCGGAGACAAATCACTACCAACCAATTTAATGAGAAGGAATACATAATAATGAAAAGAATTTTTGAGCGAGCAAAGGCGAACCAAGAGCAATCATCCTCGAAGAAATATAGTAGATCATGGCCCTGGGCTAGAGCACCTGCAAATAGACATGAAAGCACACCTAGAGAGATCACCAGGTCCTCAGAGAGACGTAACAAGATACATAAAGAACATGCCATATAATCTGTGATAATATAAATAAAAAAAAGGTGCATATAATAGGGACCTAACCGTTCTACTATGAACATGTAGTTTGAGATATAATCCTTCGACACATGAGCCCTGGCTGTAGATGGAATCGACATAGTTCCCATATAGGGCACCAGGGGCCTATGTTCGTAACGTCCGAAGATCGTCAGAGGGCATGTGCAAGAGGGTACGTCCATAACGTTCTGGGAAACGTCAGAGGGCACCTGGAGCCTGCGTCTCCGGTGGAGCGCACAAGTAATCAAGGAAGTGCAAAAGAAGCCCATACGTCAGGTATTGTTCTCCCCACCCAATGCCTAGTATCGCCATCTCTATGACTAATATGAACCTCTAGTAATCGTCAAGTCTACTAACATGCAATTCTATTGGCAGTTACTCCTATCCGTCGTATGTCTCAAACGTATCGGTGGCCAGCCGACTACGCGAGTACGTGTCCTACATGTGACTCACAACATGTGATAAACATGTGTCAAGGTCGTATGAGATATACCAATACCTCATCATCAATGGGTGGTCACTAGGCTAAGTCAATGCAAGAAAATAGTACGAAAGCAAGTAAAACGACCGATATAGTCGCTTGCACCCAAGTGTGACTTGGACGCACAATGATATAATACTAACAACAGATAAGTAATGCTGAATATAAATAACTAAAAATAAGATAAAGTAAATCACAGAGTAAGATGGCAAGGTATCTTGCCTGGCGATGCAGAAATAGCAATCAACAATCAAGTACGTCAGCAATGAATCTCAATCTACGAACGGCTCCGGATATTGAAATAAACATCAAGAACGTTCCCGGTGTAAAAGATATATCTAGGAAACGCCTGTCCAAAAGTCCAATTCTAGAATAGGGGCAAAATCGTAATTTCGGGTCAAAATGATATCCGCCGTTGGTCCCGTTTTGTACCAAAATACGTGCCAGTATCTATGCTCTCTAAAGTCATCAAACTATATGTCAATGGGTCCAGTTTGAGGAGACAAACCTAACCATATGTCCAAAGTTGGATTCCGTTGGGCCGTGCAGAATTTTCGTCCGTTGGAGCGGGTCGTGGGCCCGCCAAAAGGGCGTTCTGGTCGACCCTCTCAAAATCGGACCAAACTTGGCACACAGACCCAAAAATGATACGGTCCTGTTGGCGCAAGTTTCGTCTCGATATGACGAACATGCACAAAGTTATGGCCTAGTTTGCAAAGGGCCGATACGGGGGTATCTTGACGGATACGTATCGATTTTGTCGCGCACGCACAACGAAATCGAGTTCCGACAGTTCCAACACGTCGACAACATCCATGCATACCTTTTGATGCTTATGGGTTGCGACCACATCGCCGGTTTGTCGAGACGCACGTCGTATCGGTTGGTTTTTCTGAAAGTCTTCATTTAAAAATATTTTTCTTGATTTTTAACAATGAATAATTTTCTGCATAATAACTCAAAAATAAATCTAACAGAGGTGTTTTAATCGTGTATATGTTGTCTACGAATCTATTTAGGGATTTTTCTAAAACTGTCAATGGAACGACGATTAATCGCCTTCTAAAATGGGTCCATGAACTAGTATCATGTTTTGTTTCGAAACAGTTTTTCTTCACATTTTGGTCAAATTTCAAGTCGATTTTGATTTGATTTACTTCGAATCTATCCTATGGGGTTGAAGGGGGATAGGTTAGCTTCGTACCTGTGCAATTGGTTTGCGATGACGTCAAGCATGAGGAAGAAAATGCATCGCAAACCAGCGTGGTTGCTGTTGCTGTTCTGTTCTGTGGCTTCTGCCATGCTTGTTGTGGTTACTGCCACCGCGCCGGCGGTCGACCGGTGGCCATCCTACGACAGCGCGCATGGGGCAGGGCTCGTCTGGGTCGCGGCTAGTAGGGTTAGGGTTTTGCTAGGGTGTTTGTCTCGACGGGTTGCTATGTATAGGGAAGACATGGTCGGGTCGGGCTCGTAAAGTTTGGGTGGGCTCGGCTTCTCTGTTTAGCGAGGGATTCAGTTTTAGAAATCTAATGTTCCCGCAAGGGAACAGTAGCATTTGTTTTTTTTTTTCTCTTTTTCTTTTTCCTTTTCTTTTCGTTTCTCTTTCTCTTTTTTTTTCTACTAAGGGTTATTTACAATTGCGTGGTTTATAATTATTCATAAAATAGATACACACAATATTATATATACTTTTCTATATGTATACATATATCTATGTAGAAATATGTATATGATACTTCATAAAATTTTAATAAGCTAAAATTTTATATATATATATATATATATATATATATATATATATATATATATATATATATATATATATATATAATCTTAAATAGATTCATAGAAATTTCCTAGAATCCCAAAATATTATATAAAAATTTTAAGAAATAGTTGTAAAAATACATCTACTACTACATTTAATGTAGCAATTATTTGCTACTACTAATGTTTAGCAAAATCATCAACTAATACACTGTTACTTTAAAATATATAAAACGCTTGTAAAATTTTAAGATCAAATTCCTAAAAGAAATAATCATAAAATATTTTTCTGACATATAATGTAGCATTTTACCTGCTACTATTATCAAATCCTAGTATAATGCAACTTATTTAAATAAGTAAAAATGATGCTGTAAAAATATTATATATATATATATATATATATATATATATATATATATATATATATATATATATATAATTCTCAAAAATTTTAGGGAGTTTACATCCTACCCAACTTATGAAAATTTTGTCCTCGAAATTAAAATAATCTAATATTAAAGAACAACAGGATTAAATTCGAAGGGTGAGCAAGCACGTCCAATCATATCCCGGTTTTCGAAAGGATGGAGGGGGTTATCTCAAAATTGCAAATTGATATCGTATTCTACAAGATGGAATATTCTTCCTTCAAGACTCTACCCAACTTATAGAAATTGGCTAACCGTGAAATCATCGTTACAAGACTTCCGAGAATGACAATTTTTATTGGAAGGCGCAAGAATTTTGGGCATTCTTGACCATAGTCACGGGTCCTAAAGGAACCTTAATATTGGCATGGCACTTGGTTAATAACTCCTATAGGAGGGTTATTATTGTCTAACATTGTTGCTATAGGGTCGTACTTTAACACGATAGTAGGAATTTCTCGTTCGGATACAACTAGAATATGTAGGTTCAAAGTAATTCCAGTCTTCGCCTAACACGGATATAAGAGATGAACTGAAGAAAAAGTAGAAGTCTTAGGCCGAGAGTCGAGAACCCATGGCAAGTGCATAACCTTTCTTTTATACGATTAGGTACGTGTTTGAATTCTTTCTGTCATAGTGGCTAAGGTGTAATGGTTCGGTGTTTGGTATTGTGTAGTAGGCATGGACTTGCTTGAGTGTACATATATCATAGGTGTGACGTGTCTTGCATGCATCATGGGTATTTAGTTTAGTTAAGGGAATGGGTCGATATTGTATGGTTTAAAATCAATTGGAACAAAAATAGGCATATATGGTTTGTTCTAAAGTAAGAATGCGTCATACATGTAGTGTAATTAAAATGGAGCACAAGAAGGTGCGTTTGTGTGAGACATGTATTTTATGTGTATAGCTTGACTGGTCTAGTTCATGATTGTGAAGTTTGTTCGAAGGGAACGGCTCGTGTTGTGCTCAAAACATAAAAGTCACGGTAGAGGGTATCAATTGATACAGATAAAAGTGGGCATTTATGAACCACTGGATTATTTGTTCAATTGGAACCCATCTATCCCAATCATTTGCTAATTAAAGAACACTACATTCTTAGAGAGGCTTGGAATCTTTATACCTCGAAAATTTCATTCTCGATTTAAACAAGAAAAAATGATTGTATGACATAATGGACTTGAATAATTAAGGTTGCAATCTTTTACCGTAGTTATTTAAACGCACGAGCAAAGGGGTATAAAATACATTACGAGGAGCGTGTCGCAACTTTCAACCAGAGGGGGGCAGTTAAAAATAACATCACATTCTAAGAGTTAGAGTACAGTAAGTTCAAAGTTCTACCCCAGTTATAGAAATTGGTCAATCATAGAAAGCACAATAGGAGGACTTCCAAGAAGATCATATTTTAAGGAGATGTATGACGGCACGAGGTATTCCGATCGTAGTCATGAACGCAAAAAGGAAGCCTAGGTATTACTTATTTAACATTGCCCATATACTGACCATGTTTCCTTAAAGCAATAGGAAGGGTCTTGGTCAAGCATAACCACTAACAAGTTGGTACAGCAGGATTCCAGCCATAGCATATCATAGGCTACGAGGAGATGTGGTTACAGGATTTATGTAAGGGGAATTAGAGGACCAAGAGATGGGGACTACATAATAGGTGTAGGTACCTATTTCATAAAGTTTGGTTTTATAGTCCAATATGGCGATAGGCAAGGATAGATTTAACTGAGTCTCAATGGGTTCCCTATTTGGACTCAATCTTTGATTGCATGACCCTTAGATTTTAATCTATTGTGGCTGGACAAAATCTCATAGAATCAATTTAAACCATCCCTATTAGGTTAGGGTAATGTAGAATAGGTTCCAACTCAAGTGTTGGGCTATTTGCTAGTCGGGTTGGTTAACTAAGTTCCTTAAGCCCAAAAATATGCCTTCTGTGACTTTTGGGTTTAAGTAGCACAAGGGGCCTCTATTGAGTGACACACTAGTGGCATGTGCGTAGAGAGCTTCGAGTAGATCACAACCATATATTGGTCCAAAAGATTTGAGTCAAGGTTGGATCTCTAATTGCAGTCGGAAAGTACATCGGTGTTATGGTAAGGGTTATCGCTAGTCCTTTTTGACTTGAAAGTCGTATTATAAAAATAGAGTACAAAGGGGCATGTTCGTGTGGGACATGATATATCTAGATGAAGGTGGGCTCGATGAAATTTGTTGGAAGGTAACAGCTAGTCTTACGCTCCAAATATTAAAGTCACGGTAAGGGACACCAAAGATCTAAATAGAAAGTGGGTGTTCATGAGGCACTAGTTATTACCCTAAAGGTAACCAATTTATCCCAATCACTCGGTAATACTAGTAAGTCCTAAAATGTAGAGGGGCTTTATAATCTATATTCTTCCAAAATTTCTTTCTAGAAGCTTAACTAAGACACAGTTCTATGGTTAATGAAGTTAGGAAACCTTCAAGTTGTGATATCATACCTTAAATTTTGATTATGGCAGATACTATATGACGTAATACGAAATGTGATGAGGTAGATATGAATCAAGTTCAAGGATCGTGCCCCGATTTTTAATAAAAGGAAAACGATTGTGTACAACGTTACACGAGTCGATAAACTAGAATGATCCACTCGTCCATAGTATACGAGAGTTATCGATGGGGGTAACGAACTCTAAGGCATGTCATACGAAAGATCTCAACAACTAGGTCATAAATTTCTATTTGTGTTAAGTCGGTCAGACTATAGTCATAAGGTTTCTAATGGTGTTGCACGTAGTGCTCATGCGTCGTTGTTGATAACTAGTGAATCAATATGATGGAGCGTCATGCTATAGATATTGGCGAAGTTGGTGAAGGTGTGGTTCTAATGCTAAGTTACGTCTTTAATAATAAAATTTTATATCTTTAATAATAAAATTTTATACCTAGAAGACACCTGCTGAATCCCTAATCTCGGAATGGGTGTCTATCACAGTTATTGTAAATGCTTGTCCTTGTTTTTGTCTATTCCTTTCTTGTCTAAACTGTGGGGGCCTGGTTGAGTAAGGGTCGGTGTAACGCCCCAGTCCCAAAATACATAGGACAAGGAACGTAGACATGCCAGCTGTACGAAGTATACTCCAATATGGAAACCTCGTATGAATACATAAGCTGTAAAATACAGTAGAACCATAACTAATCTCATCCACACAAAAATAAATAATAAAAGATATCATATAATGGTAATGAATTGTCTTGATACAATATGTTGGGCGGAGACAAATCTACTACCAACAAGTGAAGAAAATACATGAGAAAAGAAATAAATTTGGCGAGCGAAGCAAAACGATCCAAGTGCAATCATCTTCGAAGAAATAGAGAGGATCACGCTAGAGCTAGGATACCTACGTAAGACAAGAGCACATACCTGGAGAGATAACCGGGTCCTCAGAGGGACGTAACATGACACATAATATCATGCCATATAAACTGAATAAATATTGTTCAAATAAATAAGTCAATTGAATTATAACATGGTCCAATACACACCTATTGAACTAGCTTACCATCCCCCCAACCAAACAAGGACAGGAGATGGTAAACAAATTCACGGTAACGTATCTTTCCATGCTATGAATCCAATATGGTATCCGGACCCCAACAAGGTTCAATACCTTCTCATCGAAGTAGTAAGCCACACCTACAACCAAACAAGGACAAGATGTGACGAACTAATCCGCGACAAGTTATTGTTCCAAGCCGGTCAGATACAAGTACCCAAACCAAAAGTACTCGTACTTAACGGATAAAGGTAGCCTAACCGTTCTAAGTAAATATAGTTAAGAACAATCCTTCCTACGCATGGGCCCTGGCTAAATAGGATCGGTATAGTCCCCCCTTGGGGCACCAGAGGCCCAATCAATAAGAGCATAACGTTCCGCAGAACGTCAGTGGCCGTCAGTAATCATGGGTAATCTGACCCGCGTCTTCGGCAGAGCTCACGGGTTACAAAAGGGAAAGTGCATCGAAGCCCATACGCTAAAAATTGTCCTCCCCGCCCAACGCCTATTTTGTTGTATCCACAACAGTAAACCTCTATAACCGCTAAGTCAAACTAAGCATGCAACCTCTATTAGCGGTTATTCCTATCGTACGGCTTATACGTACCGGTGGCCAGCTAGTCACACATGTCCGTGTTCTACATGCGACACAATTCGTGGTACAACGTGTCAAGACTAAATGAATGCAACACACAAGGTGGTCCCTTAAATCTAGTTTAATGTGTAAGAAAACTAATACATAGCAGGAAATATAAATGGACAGTAAGTTCTAACAGGTTATGCCATGTATCACAGTTTATTTTGCATAAAAAATAAAATAAATAATGCATGAAATATGAGCTAAAATAAATAAACAGCAAATGGCAAGGTGTGTTGCCTGGTTGTACGCCTGGTGTGCTGCGATGATCAAGGTAGCACGAACTGCGATTTTGGTACAACAACTATGCAAAGAGACCTCGGTTGGTGGCACGAATAGTTCCATTGGGTCCAGATTGGTCGAATTAGTTAGGGTGGACATAAGGTAGTATAGAATTGGCGAGGGAAATGGACGGAAGGATAGTCGAAGGAAATTAGTAAAACAATATATAAACGATTTTTTTTGAAAGAAGAAAATAAATACATAAAAATAATTTTTCTAGTAAAGATAGTTTTTAGACAAATATAAACTTGCTTTCAGGCAAAACTCTATTTTTTGTTAAAATAGGTTTTTCTAGGCAACTATATTTTTTTAGTAGAAGTATTTGTAGATAACTATACTAGGAAGAATTGTTTTAAAACTAATTTTTGGTAAGACTCTAGGTTTGTAAAATACTATTTTGAGATAGAAACCATATTAGTAAAAATACCAAGAAATGTTGAAACTACATTTTTATGGTCAAAGTTGTAGGTCCTAAAAATGAAGTTGCACCCATCAAAAAATTAATGAAAATCAAATTGTGCACCCTTCAAATGAACTACGCAGGAGACAGATTGCGCAATAATTCAACTGCGCAAGCTGAATTGCACACTCATCCAAGCGCGCTAGCTGACGTGGCCGCGTCATCATTATCTGACAGAGAATCAGATCTTCTTACAGCTGATAGCCCGAAGAACGAGAAAACTGTTCGTTTCTCGTGCAGCACAGCGCTCGAGGACAGCTGTACAAGCCAGCGCAGTCTGCCAGATACCCTGCAGCGTGGTCCAACCCAGCGCAGTCTGAAACCTGCACAGTTCATGTGGCGCTGTTCATCAAGACAAATGATATTTTGTACGTGGCATACATGCCATCAATTGCTCACCACGTGGCAACCGTCTGTACACGATCATGCGTATTTCAATCAAACGATGCCATGTGTCCCATACAGTTGGCCCACGATCAAGTAACAGCCAGCGTAGTTTGTTGCTTGTGCAGTCCAGTGTATGCGTAATCTATCCTGCGCAATCCAGAATAACTAAAAATTAGTTATTTCCAGAACTCTATAAATAGAGTTTCAAGTCCTTCATTAAGGAGATCAGATCATTATTGTCACCATAGATCAGGAGTTCTTGCCCAAGTGCTGCTGCATTCTTCAGAGGCTACCGCCTTCAACTTCAGAGGCTATCGTCTTCAAAGTTCACATCGTCCAAGGGATAAAGCGATCGTCTTCAGATCGGATTCCTAAAGTTGTACTTTCCCAGAATTCAAATTGTAATCTTATTACAAAGTTTGTGAAATAAAGATCAACTTTTGTTTTTGCAAACAAAATGGCGACTCTGCTGGGGACGACTTTCTCCTCCGACGAGGAAGTGACAACTCAATGTGACGTTGCGTCTATCGGAAAGACGCAGAAGACGCTGGTTGTAAAGGTCAACCAGACGGCCTACGAAGCGATGATCAACTCCGGGACTACTCGTCGTACTGCAACCTCTGGCAAGAGCAAGGTTCGTTCAGTGTGGACTCCAAAGTCCTCTGCACAGTCCTCTGCGCAGCCAGTTGCTCAGTCTGCTGTCTCTGCCTCCAAAACTGTTGCACAGTCTACTGCCTCTGCTGCCAAGACTGTTGCACAGTCTGCTGCTACTGCCCATGCACAGTATACTGCTCCTCTTGCAGTACACAAACTACTTCCTATGCTGTCTGGCAAAGTGCAAGACTCCTCTTCCCCTAGCGTAGTTGGCTGCAACTCTTCCTACAGTCCACCACTCCAACAACCAGAGTGCAGCTCAAGCACTCTGAAATCAAGACTCCTGTGCACAAGCTGCTGTGTCAGTGGCCAAAAGGCTATCTATCAAAACTTTTCATGCGCAACCAGCCAATGCACCAACTGCCACTTCAACCTCTGCACAAACTGTGCAGCACAATCTAAGAGAGCCCTTTGGCTAATCTCTCTTCCTCTTACAGCAAGGAAAGACTCAGCTTCTCTTTCCAAGCACCCTGTTGCTCCAGCGCAATCCACTGGGGATAGTCTGCTGACTATTCAGAACAAAGGAAAAGGCCCGTTGGTCTTTTCTCAAACTTCTCGTTCTACACTTGGAAGACAACAGAGGGAAACGCTCTTTAGCTAACCCTTCCTCACAAAACAAAGAAAAGGCCCTTTGGTCTTTTCTCAGTCTTCCCTATTTTTTACCACGGAAGATCAATCTGAACGTGCCTCGGCACCAATCAGTACAAGGACTCTCTCAAACAAGAGTTCTTCTTTCTTGTCAGAGAGAATTGTACCGATCAAAGAGGTATTCTGCCTACTCCGGTAGCGAAATTCCAAGATCTCCCAACTCTCCAGATATTCGATCAAAGCAGGGCAAATTACTGGTGTCTCAGACAGAAACTCCTGGGGGTGAGTTTGCTGATTTACGAAGTTATCTCATAGACCTCGGTCTACGTCAACTTCGGCAAAACAAGCAGCCAATGCCGAAGACGAACCTGCGTCAAAGGCAAACTTCCAGGATCAAAAATCCTGACACATATGCTAATGAAGTGAGTACTTCCCTGTACACTCAAGGGACAAAACATTGAAGAACTGGAACCATGTTCCGAATGTTGTCAAAGAACATATCCCTCAAACTTTTTCTCATCCTGTCGTCGTCCCTGACCTCCGAGAGCACCTCAGGCAAAAGCGGGACAATATCTCAATACCTTCAGTTCAACCACTTGATCATCATTGTAATCATAAAGTCATCGTCCAGTGCTGTTGCCAGACAACAAAACGATTTCTTCGATCGTTTAAATTTTGCAAACTCTGAACCAATGTCGGAAGACGAAGACGAAGTATTGTAAGCTTCCGTCAACATGGCTTCCCGAGACACTGGGGGTAGAAAGTGCTCCAAGCATGGCAAGCCTCGTCGGCCCAGCCAGCGGTATTTAGATTTACTCCAAGAATCTTCTGAAGGAGTATTTCGATATACCCGATCCCGAAGCCGAGATACAATCGGTCAAAGGAATCTTCTCCAAGATCCTTCTGGTTATCTTCCTACTTCTCATTCAGGAGATGATTCCTTCTCTGATTATGATGCATACAGTAAAGTTCTGAACAGACAGGTCTTCCACTGTACCTAGAGAAGTGACATCTTATGTTGTCACTGAAGATGCAGATGCTTCTAGTTCGGCTAATCAAGAACAACGAATTGCTGTACTGGAGGACAAGTTGAAGACCATGGCTGAAATGGTCACAAGTATGCATTCCATCATTGTGGCCCAACATACAGTACCACCGACCGTACCTGCTGCAAATCCTGAGATCATAGCATCATCGGTGCCTGTCAATACAGGGCTGGGGGTAGTGTCTCCTCAAATATCCCGTACAAATTCAACCCACACCTAGTCAGTCAGGTGCTGGGGGTAGTGCTTACGTGCTGTTCTTCCCCCTAACACCCTGATTCAGCCTGCTCCTTCTTCATCATCGGAGGATGCTAATGAAGCTGTCAAGCTCTTACGCACTCAATTTAGGCTTTCAAAGAGAAGGACAATTTACAGAGATTGGGGATCAAACAACCCTATCCAGTTGAATGGAAGAAAGTTTCGTTTCCTCCTAAGTACAAGATTCTACAATCACTCTGTTTGATGGCAGCACCTCTCATAGTCAGTTCATTAACCACTTTGAGGTAATGACTGTCCAACTTCAGCCAAATGATGCTCTTCTTACCAGGGTATTCGTCGGCTGTTTAGCCGGTGTGGCATACGACTGGTACAGAAGCTTGCCTGATGGCTGTATCACTTCCTTCTCGGGTCTTAAACAAATTTTCTTGGAACGATTATATGAGGGGATCAACGACATGACCATGCCAGCCCTTAATAAAATCAAACAAAGACATAATGAAACCGCTGAGAGTTTTATCGAAAGATTCTGCCGAGAAGCCTTAAAGATGCCTCTGGAACTCCGGCCGCTGTCACCATAGACACGTGCAAGGCGAATCTCTTGCCTATTATTAGCATGTGGACGGGTTCAACTTAATTCCAAGACTGGCCATCATTCATTGTTAATGCTAAAGCAGCTGAAGTTAGCGCTGACAAGTTCAAGCAGCTAGGGGTACACATGTCTAACCCACCTGGATGAACATCAGACATCGAGTAGCCAATCGCCAGAACAACCGCAAGAATAAAGAGACTTTGAACATCAACTTGAAGAGCAAAGAATCTCTGGCTGTTAACGTGGCTCCACCTACGTCTACTTCTACTCCTTCCGCCCCTCCACCAAGGGAACCTCGTCCTAAAGTGGAGTACTCTTTTGACGAGAACGACACCGCGAGTATCTTTGATTGCTTGATCAAAAGCAATAAGCTCCAACTCCCAGATCCGAAGAAGCCTGATGAGGTCGGTAAGACTGATCATCCCAAATATTGTGTCTATCACAGGTTCATTGGGCATCCCATTCGAGCATGTTATGTGCTCAAAGGCAAAATTCAAGAGCTAGTCAATGCTGGTGTTGTCACTCTGCAACAAGACGAAAGACGGTTACCGCAAATATGGTTTCGTACAGTTCGGTAACTTCCCTCCACAAATGGTACAACATGGTGTCATCCCTATCCCCAATGCCACTCTTGAGATCGAGAATCTCCTCCTCCACGAAGTGAAGGTCTCATCCCCTTATCTCTTGACAATGGTGAGATTGTGTGGATTCACCCTGATCTTGCTTCGGAGTTCGCAGTTCCATCTTCCTCCAAGAAGAAAGAACGCTCCAAGGACAAGACAAAGACTTGCAATATGGTCTTTTGACCCCATAGTTGAAGAAGAAATCCTGTTGGGCACCAGGTCAGGAAAGCCTATCTACGGGAATATCCCGAAGCTCAAGAGAATCCGCTTCTTCTTCAGAGTCTACTCCAGTGCAACCTGTTTCCACTGAGACATCCCTTCTGTATCCTCAACGGTTGTAGTACCCATTCCCTCCAAACCGATGACAGCCGACAAGGCAAACAACAAGTCCGCTTCGACAAGCCTTTGAAGAAGTTATCTCCCTCAGGACTTGAGAAGCCATACAACTTTGATATCTTGGCTCAACTAGCAATACATCGGCCAGGCTGTCAATCTTCGAGCTCTTGCGTCTTTCTAAAGAGACTCGGGAAAATCTGAGTGAAGCTCTAATGCAGGCAGAAACTTGCCTAGCCCTTCTAAAGAAGCCGACAGCAGAGCCTGTCTCTGCCTCCATTATCACAGTGTGTTAGAGTTAATTCCAAACATTACCTTCACACATGATGATATGCTGATGGAAGACAATAGGCATGACCGTCCTTTATACTATACAGGATATGTCGATTCAATAAAGTCGATCGTATTCTGATAGATCCAGGGTCAGCACTCAGCATCATGCCAAAGACAATGCTAGATGCATTGAAGATCCCAGTGCATAGTCTTTCTAGCACAATCACCACCATCTTGGGATTTAATCAAGGAATGAGTGAACCTCTGGACAAGATTCGCCTAAAACTCCAAATAGGCAATCTCGCACAAAGGTGACCTTCTACATCATAGACAATCATGGTTGCTCTTATAATGCTCTGTTGGGGAGACCATTCCTGCATGAACACAACATTGTTTCGTCTACTCTCCATCAATGTTTCAAATATGTTGATGACAATGGGGAGGTTCAAAAGGTTGCGGATCTCTATCCTTTCAAAGGTGTCGAAGCATACTGTAACGACGCTCGTATGTACAAGGATGAGTTCATGAAGGTTGTACTGGCTCTAGATACTGAAGAAGAACAAGAAGCAGTACCAAAACACCCTCATCATACCTGTCAAAGGGCGTGTTTCTTGTCCTCGATCCTCCAAACCATTGGCTATTCACTTGCCAATCCAGAAGCAACCAACTGATGGTGGTCAAGATCAAAGGAGCTCACCTCTTCTGAACCGCTTGTTATTGACTTACGTCGTAACAAGGATAAAAGGCAGCTCACCTCTTCTGAGCCACTTGTTATTGATTTATCTCATAACAAGGATAAAAGGGAGCTCACCTCCTCTGAGCCACTCGTTATTGACCTTCGTCGTAGCAAGCCTCCTCCACGTTCTTTTCTCCCCCTCTTGTAATCAATCTGACCAAGTCTGCTAAGGCTAAAGGTCCTGTTGTAAATACAGATGTACAAATCAATGAAAAAGCATCTACTTTATAGTATACTGATGTCATATATCATGCTAAATGCTATTTGGATATGTTAGATAGTTTCCAGTCATTTACAATGGAATTGTACAGTCTCTTCAAATGGAAGTTTCACTCGAACATCCAAATGACTCATATCGTGTTGTTCCTGCTCGAAAGAAAGGCAAAAGTCCAATACTTTTTAGTAAAGGACCAGAACAAAAATTTAGCTATACGGATGATAACAAAAGCAATGATACGGGACATCTCCAACTTCGTCGTTATAGTCAACAATCAAAAGATATCATCCGAAAGATGGGTTATGATTTCAAGAATGGCCTCAACTACGGTAAGGGTAGACGAACTCCTATCCGTACGGCTGTCCTAAAAGGAAAGTCAGAGATGTACTACAGCACAACCAAAAGAGGTCTCGGATATGCTTCACCTCCGATATTATCCCAGCAGTCTTCGAATATGATAGTGAAGAGCGTTCTAATTCTTCTGATTCCAGATCATGGGACTCTGACACCAGCATTGGTCAAGTTCATCGGCTGATCGTATCTTCTAATATGGTCTCTGTTGAACTTCTGGAAGGTTATGACGAAGATATTGAAGAAAATCCCAAACAGATCCTTGGGTTCAACGAATGGATACCCAATGGGAGCTCCGATTCGAACAACGAGAACCTCCTACCGAAGATCAATTAGTTCAAATTGATGTAGGAGAGAGCGGATCACCTCGTCCAATATTCATCAGTAAGAACCTTCCAGAGACAGATAAGCAAGAATTAATTCTTCTTATCCAAGAATACATTGATGTCTTTGCTTGGAGTTACGAAGACATGCCGGGTTTAGATCCCAAAGTTGCTACTCACAAATTGAATATCTTGCCTAATGCAAAACCAGTCAAACAGCAACAAAGGCATTTCAAGCCAGAAATGATGGACGCAATTGATGATGAAGTCAAGAAGCTCATCGCTTGTGGCTTTATTCGAGAAGAACAACATCCTGATTGGGTAGCCAACGTTGTTCCAGTCCTGAAGAAAACCGGCAAAGTTCAGTTTGCATCGACTTTCGGGATCTTAATGAAGCCTGTCCAAAAGATGAATTTCTCTTCCTATCACGGACGTCATGATCGACAACACCTGTTGGTTAGAGCGAATATCCTTCATGGATGGATTCTCTGGATACAATCAGATTCGGATGAATCCTGAAGATGAAAAACACACTTCTTTCCGTACTCCTCGCGGAGTCTATTGCTACACAGTAATGCCATTTGGTCTCAAGAACGCTGGTGCAACTTACCAACGAGCTATGAGTACCATCTTTCGAGATCATCTATGCAAGACTGTCAATGCTACGTTGACTATATCGCCGTCAAGAGTCGTCTAAAGGAAGATCACATTCAAGACTTGAGAACTATCTTCAATCTAATGCGCCAACATCAACTTAAAATGAATCCCACCAAGTCATTCTTGGGTGTCTCTAGTGGCAAATTTTCGGCTTCGTCATTACCTCTAAGGGTATACACGTGGATCCCGAGAAGATCAAAGCCATTCAAGAGATGCGTCCTCCACGCAACCTAAAAGAGCTACGAGGATTCCAAGGTCGACTTGCGTACATCAGGAGGTTCATTTCGAATCTGTCTGGACGCTGCAGACCATTTACTCAGCTAATGAAGAAGGGTGTATCTTTTATTTGGACCGAAGAATGTCAACGAGCATTCGAAGATATAAAGCAATATCTCATGAACCTACCAGTCTTGGTGCCGCCGATCTCAGGCATACCATTCTTAATGTATGTTCGTGTTATGGACCATTCATTGGGTGCTTTACTTGCTAAAAGAATAAAGAAGGTCATGAACAGGCCATCTACTATCTTAGTCGTACTATATTGGTGCTGAACACCGTTATAGTCGGTCGAAAAAGAATGCCTAGCTCTTATGTTTGCTGTTCAAAAGACAAGGCATTATATCATTGGACAAACTATTCATGTCATATCCCGAGTCAATCCTCTCCGGGTACTGATGAAGAAGCCGAGCACACTCAATTCTCGGTTAGCTATATGGGCCATTCTGCTAGCCCAATATGACATGGTATATGTTCCTCAAAAATCTGTTAAAGGTCAAGCACTGGCGATTTCTTAGCGGCTCATCCTATTCCAGAGACATCCAAACTCTATGATGAAATTCCAGATGAGACATTGAATCAAATATGATTTCCGAGGAATTTTCTACTTGGCGTCTATTCTTTGACGGTGTATCCAGGATCGGACCCAATGGTACCATTGTCGCAGGAGTTGGAGTTGTTCTTGTTTCTCCAGACGGGTCAACCATTCAAAGAGCCTACTCTCTGGAACCCTGCTCCAATAACGTAGAAGAATATAATGCTCTACTTATTGGCCTTCAGTTAGCTAAACAATTGGACGTCGAATATCTTGAAGTCTATGGCGACTCCAAGCTGGTTGTTAACCAGGTTAGAGAACCTATGAAGTTCGCCATCAAGATTTAATGTCTTACCATGAAACGGCAATCAGCATGCTGTATCATTCAAAGCCTTCTTTATCGAATATGTTCGTCGAGCTTGCAATACTGAAGCAGATGCTTTGGCCAATCTTGCGGCAGTTTTAGCCATCCCTATCAAAAGATAGCAGGTGGGTTATCTCTAATCGGAATTGTTTTGCATCGAAAACAATCGTAATATTGAGTTCAGTAACTTTACTGAAGTCAACGTTATCAATGAAGATTGGAGAAATCCCTTCATTGACTTCGTAGTTCACGACATACTCCCCGAAGATCCTAAGGAGGCTACGAGTATTCGTCGACGATCTCTCCGATTCTACTACAATCAAACCACCAAGACTCTCTATCGACGAACTTATGACGGTCTTCTTTTGCGCTGTCTCGCTGGTGATGAAGCAAAGCAAGTATTACGTGAAGCTCACGATGGTGTCTGTGGAGCACATCATCCCGGTCCTAAGCTACAGGATTGCATCCGACGCATGGGTTACTACTGGCCCTCTATGGTATCTGATGCCATCGAATATGCAAGGAAATGTCGAGCTTGTCAGATCCATACAGATTTATCCATCAACCGTCGAAATTTTTTCATCCGACTGCTGCTTCCTGGCCTTTCAAGCTTGGGGCATGGACATTATAGGTCCCATCAATCCTCTTCTTCTAGAGGACATCGGTTCATACTAGCAATAACCGACTATTTCTCTAAATGGGCTGAAGCTATACCTTTGGCTGAAGTCAAAACCAGCAACGTCATCAACTTCGTCAAACACCATGTCATCTATAGATTTGGTGTACCTCGAAGAATCATTCATGACAATGGACCAGTTCATCAGTCAAAAGTTTACAAGATTCTGTGATGATCATCGGATTGACAATGTCGCTTCGACAGCTTACAATCCTGCTGCTAATGGCTTGGCCGAAACCTTCAACAAAACTATTATCAAGCTCCTCAAGAAGTTTGTAGCTACTAACAAACGAAACTGGAGTGAAAAGCTTGGCAATGTCTTTGGGCCTACCGTACTACCGTCCGCAACCCCACAGGCTGTACGCCCTTCTCTTTGGTATACGACTGTAAAGCAGTTCTACCTTGGAACTTCAAATCCCATCCTTAAGGATCGCCATCGCCAATGAGCTCACTACAGAGAACAACGATCTCCTTCGACTTCAAGAATTAGAAGCGCTCGACGAGAAACGGTTAATGGCTCAACAGCATATTGAGTTATATCAAGCCCACATCTCGAAGACTTTCAACCACAAAGTTAAAGTCAGAGCCTTTCTGAAAGGAGAGCTCGTTCTAACAGTCAGACGTCCCATGACTATGACTCACTCGAGCAAGGGCAAATTTGACGTAAAGTGGGAAGGTCCATATATCGTAAGCAAAGTCTTCTCAAATGGAGCCTATCAACTCACAGAACTGGATGGTCGAGTTGCAATATGCCTATCAATACAAATTTCTCAAAAAGTATTATGTATAAATATAAAAGAGATGCTTCTAATCATCAGACAAGTTCATCAATAAAATTTGATTTTATTTCATCATAAATGATAGTACATAATATCAAGGAAGGTCACTATCATCCTTCTCAAAATCGGGACGTGGGCCACTGCCGTCCTTATTGAAGACATGGTCGATAAAAGAGCCGAGAACATCTTTGCTCGAACCCACCAGGAACTTGCAAGCAGCCATCCTCATGGCCTCTTCTTCTTCCGTCGTCCCTGGTTCAAGAAGGAAGTCTAAGATGTCCCTTGCTGGCTTGGGTGCAGACGGACCTTCGCCCGCTTCTATCTGCTTTGGCTGGTTGGTATCGGCTGGACGTTCCTCCGGGCGTTCAACCTTCGGGGCGATCTCAGCCTTCTTGGATGCATCTCCAGACGACATTTTTGTGTTGAAAAGTGAAAGTGATCATTCCATCTAAATTTTGTTCTATTTATAGACAGAGATTCTTAAAAACAACAAAATACACATTCATCCGACGGTTTACCCGTTTATTATTTTATTCGACGGCTTACCCGTTTATTACATTCATTCGACGGTTTACCCGTTTATTACATTTATCTGACGGTTCACCCGTTCATCACATTCATCCGACGGTTCATCCGTTCATTCCATATCTGACGGTTCACCCATTCATTACATTCATCCGAGGTTCATCCGTTCATTCCATCTATCCGACGGTTCATCCGTTTATTCCATCTATCTGACTGTTCACCGTTCATTATATTCATTCGACGGTTCATCCGTTCATTCCATCTATCTGACGGTTCACCCGTTCATCACATTCATCCGACGGTTCATCCGTTCATTCCATCTATCTGACGATTCACCCGTTCATTATATCCATTCGACGGTTCGTCGTTCATTCCATTCATCCGACGGTTTACCCGTTCATTACATTCATTCGACGGTTTATCCGTTCATTACATTCATTCGACGGTTCACCCGTTCATTACATTTATCTGACGGTTCACCCGTTCATTACATTCATCCGACGTTCATCCGTTCATTCCATCTATCTGACGGTTCACCCGTTCATTACATTCATCCGATGGTTCATCCGTTCATTCCATCTATCCGACGGTTCATCCGTTCATTCCCTCCATCTGACAGTTCACCCGTTCATTACATTCATCCGACGGTTCATCCGTTCATTCCATCTATCTGACGGTTCACCCGTTCATCACATTCATCTGACGGTTCATCCGTTCATTCCATCTATTGACGATTTACCATTCATTATATCTATTCGACGGTTCGCCCGTTCATTCCATTCATCCGACGGTTCACCCGTTCATTCAATTCATTTGACGGTTCATCCGTTCATCCCGACGATTTATTTCGTTTATACATTTTGACGATTCATTTTCGTTCATTCATCTATTCATTCACATCAGCAATTTGTCCTCTTTGATTAAGTTGTCTACTGAAATGATATTCGACAAATAATATTCTGCCATGTCCACATTACCTCTGAGCAGATATAATGAATATAATTATTTTCTAAAATCAAGAAATATTATATCCTGTACCTCTGAATATATTTTCTATCACTATTATTTATATCTGAATAAGATATGCAATAATAATAGAGCCACAAAGAAAATGTCTTTTTATTGATCAAAATTGGAAGACATTACAAAATACATGCAACACAAGAAGATACAAAGAGTCTTTATATTCGGCTGGCGGAGTCATCAAGCTAGTCATCTGTTGCTTTAAAGTTTGCAGTCGCTCCTCACGAGTCCATCACTCGCCTCCTAGCTTCCTCCATCCCAGACTTATCGTCGAAAGATGGCAAGGTTACTAGTTTGCGAGAGATTTCAGCTTGATAGTTGCGACATACTCATCTCTTTCCTGGTCAGAGCGTCAAGTTGTTGAACTGCAGCCTGATGTTGTGTGGCCTCATCTTCCAGAGCAAGCTGAACAAGTCTCAACTCTTCTTGAAGACGGGCAGATTCTGCTTGCAGCTCAGCAACTTTCCTCTCCTTCTCCTCAGCAACAGATGCTATTGTTTCCACTTGGGAGTTATACTCAGCAGACTTAGTAGAGAAAGTGTCCAAGAGAACTTGGAGATCAACTTTCGCAACTGCAGCCTCTTGAGACATTTTCTCAAATTCAGCCTGTACCAAAGTCTCCACCTCCCCCCTATTAAGCTCTTTGTAGATCCTAACCGATGCCTCCAGCTCATCTAGTATATGTTTAAGAAAACGGCTTGAGCTTCGTCGCCTTGACTTCGGATGGCATTGATCAGATATGAGGTTGGACCTCTAACTGTTGAGAAACCAGCATCTTCTTTCTCTATCACCCTATCTACTAAGGGTCCCAACGAATTAAAAAAAAGGTTGGTGAAGGAGCTAAGGATAAATCGGTTAGTAGCCAGGGCACCAGGTGTAACAGCTACTCCCATTGATGATGAAGCAGCAAGTGCCTGTACAGATGGACGTTCAGCTTCTGGCATGTGAGTGGAGGGCTCTTTAGACAAAGGAGCCATGGTTGAGTTGGCAGCCCCTCCCAGATGTTCTTCTGCAAAATTAAATGAACCTTATCATTTTGTTGTCATTAGCAACTAATCGAAAATGATCAAAAGTAAGGGCAATCTAATTACCATGGCTTGGACCAGTGACAATTCTGTCATCTGCTGGCACAGGTTCCAACTTAGCAGAAGTAGCCTCAGACATTACTGCCTGGCTACTACCCGCCTCGGAGCCGCCCAAAAAATGTCGGCTACCACTAGCTATCGCCGTTATTGGCACTATATCAGTACATGTGGGAGGTATTGGGGAAGATTCAAGTTCTGCATGGATAAAAGAATGGAGATGTCAGCCATCTAATCTATGAAAAGAAGATTGATAATCTCATTCAATACCTTTGGGATCAGCAGTAGTAGTTTCCTCATGTGCTACTTCTTTACCCGCATTCTTTCTGGAGACACATGCACCCCAACATCCTCTTCAGGATTTAGCGTGTCATCAACAGCTTCTGGGGATACATGGACATTAACGTCCTCTTCTGGATTTAAAGTATCATCAACAGCTTCGGTTGATGTATCTTCATTATTTACACTGTCCTCTGGTGCTTCTTCGCTGTCAGTTGCGACGACCGGATCTACATCATCCTGCAGGCCGAAGTCGCAATCATTCAGTGCATCGATCATTAATCGATCTTCTTCTTCACGGAGTGTTCCTGGTGTAGCAGGAAGCTGGGTAGTTTCTACCGCAAGTGAAGGAGATTGTAAAACTTCATCCTCTCTCTCCACAATATCTTTCCTGGGCTCTACAGCCTCATCCCTCTGTTTTGGACTAGGAGTTTCCTGCCTGGGCTCAGGGGCAGGTGTAGGAGATGACATTGTGATTCCAGCAACAGAACTAGCCACAACTGAGGACAGGATTTGTCTCGGAGGAGCGACTACCTTCTTTCTTCTGAAGACCAATTTCTTTCTGTGAAGAGGTCGCTCCGGACTCTCTACATCTATGACATTTTCTTGTCTCTGAATAGAAGTTGGGGTGGTCGCTTCTTCCCTCTGAGTCAACTCAGCCAGCTGCCGAGATTGTGACCGAGTGGTGACCTTTTCTGAAGGTTCCAAGATAAGCTTCTTCTTAGCGACTGGAGAAGAAGGTTCATCTATTCTCATCTTCTTCTCCTTGGTTAAAGATTTGACAACCTTTAATGAGACACGCAGTGGCTCGTTGACTTCTTCGGGGAAGTTGGCCTCCCTCGAAGCTTCCAACGGGGCATCAACTGGCTCATATTCTTTGTCATTAACGGGAGCTGACATAACAGTTGCTCCTTTCTTTAATCAGACTGCTGTTGCAAAGCTATCGGCAAGACTGAAGTTCTCGGCAAAGGTATTCGCCGATGTATAAAAGATTGAATATGTGTACAGCATCCGAGGACTATGGTCGCCCTTCGTCGGCATCAAGAACATTGTTCTTGTGTCTCGAGCATTATAATAAGCCCAAGCCCGGGCGCCATCGATCAAATAACCTTTTCCTTGCAGGCACGTTATAGCGTTGCCTACGTAGAATTGGTCATAGCCGAATTGACGCATAAAGCGGCTGGGAAGATAGGGTTCCAAGTAACATTCATCTTTGAATATGTAGACCAGGTGTGACGGCCGGATCGTCTTCAGCCAATCAAACACTGCACGACCCAAAGGCTGCCTCCCAAGATCAACCATATTTATAGACATATGTTCATAGCCAGTTGGAGGAGGAACACAGTAGAAATTCCATCCATTCCCGAGATTCAGAGCACGTCTACAATCTCTTAGACTGGTGTATATCCATTTACTCTGGGAGAATCTCCGCAAGAAGCTTCCGCTAACCACCCCCATATCGGGGTTCATCAATGAAGGATAGTGCAGAAGCAACCATCCGAACAAATAAGTGTAGGGTAGCTCCAGCCGAGGGAAGTTCCCTTTCTCGCCTTTTCCCTTGAGCATTGAATCAACAAAAAGGCGGAGACCAGTGTTCACTCTGCAGGTCATCGCCGATAGCAGATCCATCCGGTAGCTAAAGACTAAACGGACGGCAGCAAAGAGTACGCCGCGATGGAAGCGATCGACGGCGCTGGCTCCAGGGACGACAAATCGTCGAGGCCAGTAGGTAAGGAAACCCGCCAGCTGGGCTTCCTTTGACATGGGCCTATAGCCCATCCTCATGAAACTTTCAATAATATCTCCTGTCTTGAAAGGAGGATATTGAAGTTCATCATCAACCTTGATGTCCATCTCTTTGTTCTCCTCCATCAAACCTATCACCTCACTATGGCTGAGTGGTTTGAAGAAGTTAGGGTGGCACTTATCGTGCTCCTTAGTTTTCTTCTCCATGATGTGGTTGAGGAAGAGATAGGGCAACCACTTTGTCGAGTAGCAAGTGCCAGAGGAACCACTCTTGTAATACAAGGAGCAGATCTTATAATGGCACAGCAGTTCTTCAAAAACGGCCACGATATCAGCGTTCTCCCGACGAAGTCGGTCCAACTCATCATTGGTTGGAACAAACTCTTCATAGGAGAATTCTCCCATTGGCAAGTTCGAGATATACTTTATCTCATGAAGAGCCAGTCCAATCTCTCCACAGGGCGTCATAAAAGTCCCTGTCCTGAAGTTATACCTCTCCGCCACTGCGAGGAACAGATGAGGGTTGGGGTGGAAGCCGTATACGGTAGAGTATACCGCTTGGTACAGCTCAATCTCTTTGAGCTTCTCTTCGAACTGAGCCAATATCCAATTGGCTATGCAGTTCCATCTTTTGTTATCTGGATTCACCAGACCTGTCAATCGGATGTCCTGATCAGGATATCTTCCTTCAACCTTCGCAAACTCGTTTGTGAATATCGGTGTCCTGACCGGCAGCAGCAGGGAGGAGTTCTCTGGTGGGATGCACCCAGGTTTCAATCCTCTGAGCAGAGAGCTGTGACGCTCCGAAGAACTGTAAAACATGTCCTTGTTGTTGGGTCCTTTCTTCACACAAATGTTCCATGTTCTGGCTTACTGGAGAGGAGTTATATCCCAGTCCATCCTCCTGGGATAGCTCGCATGAGCGTAGCGAGATAGAGGAAGACACCTGGAAATCTCAGGTAAAAGTATCCTCTTATCGGCTCTCTGAAAGAGTCTCTGTTCAACTCGAGGTCTCGGCTGAGAACTCTTATCAAGAGCCTCACCAAACAGAAACAGAGGCTTCTTATGAATAACAGCATCAGCAGTTTGCAGAGGCTGCCCGTTCATCAGACTCAACAATGTTTCATTGTCTTGTGTTATTAGAATGGCTTGCCGAGACGACGGCAGGGCATATTGAGGAAATGATACATGAGACAGATCCTCCTTAAACTCGGGTTCAGCCAGAGTCCCTGCAAAGACTTCATAATTTGGGTCTTCCCTGATGTTAACTGCATCAAACAAAAAGACAGAATTCAGTACATGCAAAATCAAAGAGTCTATTCAAAAGATCAATAAATTACGCAAGTATCAGATTGCGCTGAGCATCAGATTACGCTAAAGCAGCTTCCATGCATAAAATATCCAGTTGTGCTAACACATCAGCTTGCGCAAGTCATCAGATTGCGCTGAGCAACTTGCGCAAAGCAACATTTGCGCTGGACAGACTTGCACAAATCGATAGATTGTGCTGAACATTTGCCAGCGCTTTCCAACCGATTGTGCAAGAGTATAGTTTTCATAAAAATGAAAACTATTGAGTTTGTGCAACCAAAACCCTAAATAGGGCGGCACAATACAACCAAATCTCTAAAAAGAGAAAGGTTTGAAGGTTCGACAATGTCAAAGAACCCTAAAAAGGGTTTTTGATCGAGTTCACTACCTTGCAGCGCAGGGTGACCGACTTCATGACGAGAAATTCGGGGCACAGCCCGAATCGAAGACTCAACGGGGGCTTTGCCCTTGTCGGCGGCTGAACGTTTGGGGGCCATTGATGTCGACGGAGAAGAAGGAGAAGAGTCAGAGTTGGCACAGGAGTTTTTCTCTCTCGAACAAATAAAAACAAGTAAAAAATGACAGAAAGAAGAATAAGAACTATTTATAGTTTTTCAAGTGTAACGGCTACCTCAGATTGCGCCAAAAAATTAGGAGCTGATTCCTCCAAATGCGCAGTCAAGGCATCACTTGCGCAACATGATTTTAAAATCAAAATTCAAAGTATTTCGAAACTTTGAATATTTTCAAATTTTGAAAACTTTGAAGGGGGTCTTGTAGGTCCTAAAAATCAAGTTGCACCCATCAAAAAATAAATGAAAATCAAATTGTGCACCCTTCAAATGAACTGCACAGGAGACAGATTACGCAATAATTCAACTACGCAAGCTGAATTGCGCACTCATCCAAGCGCGCTAGCTGACGTGGCCGCGTCATCATTATCTGACAGAGAATCAGATCTTCTGACAGCTGACAGCCCGAAGAACGAGAAAACTGTTCGTTTTTCGTGCAGCACAGCGCTCGAGGACAGCTGTACAAGCCAGCGCAGTCTGCCAGATACCCTGCAGCGCGGTCCAACCCAGCGCAGTCTGAAACCAGCGCAGTTCATGTGGCACAGTTCATCAAGACAACTGATATTTTGTACGTGGCATACATGCCATCAATTGCTCACCACGTGGCAACCGTCTGTACACGATCATGCGCATTTCTATCAAACGATGCCATGTGTCCCATACAGTTGGCCCACGATCAAGTAACCGCCAGCGCAGTTCGCTGCTTGCGCAGTCCAGTGTATGCGCAATCTATCCTGCACAATCCAGAATAACTAAAAATTAGTTATTTCCAGAACTCTATAAATAGAGTTTCAAGTCCTTCATTAAGGAGATCAGATCATTATTGTCACCAGAGATCAGGAGTTCTTGTCCAAGTGCTGCTGCAT
This sequence comes from Iris pallida, assembly GCA_029216955.1. Taxonomy (NCBI): domain Eukaryota; kingdom Viridiplantae; phylum Streptophyta; class Magnoliopsida; order Asparagales; family Iridaceae; genus Iris; species Iris pallida. The sequence goes on along the minus strand of JANAVB010003400.1, from coordinate 15,137,535 downwards.
TCTTCAGAGGCTACCGCCTTCAACTTCAGAGGCTATCGTCTTCAAAGTTTACATCGTCCAAGGGATAAAGCGATCGTCTTCAGATCGGATTCCTAAAGTTGTACTTTTCCAGAATTCAAATTGTAATCTTATTACAAAGTTTGTGAAATAAAGATCAACTTTTGTTTTTGCAAACAAAAGTATTTTTGGGTGAGTATGAAGAAAATCTTTTTAGACCCAAAAAAAAACGACGTAATTAAGATACTAAATAATACAATATATTAGATATATTTCAATACATTGAGAACAAAATAACAATATAGGTATTATTGGAACCAATGAAAATAATAATGATAATTACTAACAAATACCATTATAATTAATATTAATAACAGTAATTAAATAATAATAATAAAAATATACCAATACTAATAATAAATATAATATTAATCTATTTTGCGAATACTTATATATATACTATAAATAAACTTACACATATATTAAAGTTTACATTTTTTAATATACTAAATAATAATATTTATAATAACATATACCATCAGCAGCAGGTGCTCTCCTCTGAAGAAGAGCAGACTTTTGGACACGAATTAAAGGAGAGGGGAGAGGTTTGAGAAAGTGAGCGAGAGAGAGAGGAGAAGAGTGAAAGCGAAAAGGGAGAGAGGGGTCGTCGGGAAAGTCGCCGGCGCTCGGATGGTCGCCGGCGCGGAGGAGAAGGGAAAGAGGGAAGGCGCGGTCGGGTCACGCGGGACGAGGACGGAGCTAGAAGCGGCTCGGCGATGGCTGGCTAGGGCTAGCGCCGGCGGCGGTCAAAGCGGAGGGGAGCGGCTTGCAGCGCCGGCATGCCACGACGGAGGGTTATTTGGGTACGGGAGGTCGGAAGAGGGAAGGAGCGGGAGGCTGAGGTCGGCGAGGCGGGGCGGAGGCTTAGACGAAGGCGGAGGAATGGGGAGGGGGACACGAGGCGGTGGTTCGCCGGGCTGGACGCGGTGGTTCGTCGGGCTGGACGCGGTGGTTCGCCGGACTGGACGGGCGAGCGGACCATGGTGCCAGAGGCGGCGCCAAGGCGGAGCGACGCCGGAGAAGGTGAGGGCTCTATATTTTTCTTGTTGTTTGGTGTTTGGATTTGGTGGCGGTGAAGGGTGGCTGAGGTTGAGAGGTTGGTCGCCGGGTTTATGGGTGGCCGGGTGGCGGAGATGACGAGGGTCGTGGTGGTGTGGCTCTGATCGGATAGGAGGCTGGGTTTGGGTGTACGGTGGTGATTGGGTGAGGCTGGCCGGATTTGGGTGCGGTGGAAGGGCTCGTCGGGGCAACGAGCAGATGGTGGCTGGTCGGGGCTGGACAGTAGGCTGGGGTGGGTTTGCTGGTGGTGATAGTCGAGCCGAGGAAGATGTGACAGCCAGGGGATGGCCGGGTTAGGTTTAGATTTGGAAATTTTGGTTCGTGTTGGGGTTTGTGTCCGGCATGTCGGACACGAAGGGGTTGATGTATTTGTAAAGGAAAATTGGTAGTGGATGGGACACAGACACGGACACGATGCACTGCACGTTTATGGTAGAAGAATTTTTTGTGGATGTAAAAATTTATGGAGGAGTGCCTGCCTATTTATAGGATGTGAGAATTCCCAGTTGGATAAGGATTAGAATTGATTTAAAATCCCAATAGATAAATACCATATTAATTTAAATAAATTAATTCAATCAAATCCAATCGAAATCAATTTAAATCAAATAAATTTCCATCCTTTAGTTTAAAATCAAATAAGATAACTCAAATTCCAAATATAGATATTAATTTAATCTATTTAAATAAAAAAAAATCAAATCAAGATTTAAATTGCCACAATAATTTTAAAATATGTTTTCCAAAAATACTAATAATAATAATAATTTCAAAATTATATTATTATTTAAAAATAAGCTAATAAATAATTACGAAATATATATGTATGCACAAATAATATTTACAAATATATACTTTTCTAGTATACCATTTTATAAGAATATTATTTATTATAACTGTCTAAAAAAGGCTTTTCATAAATAACTCATATATTTAGAAATTTTGATAGCTAAAAAAATAATTATTATATATATTATCTTGAAACTATAAAAATAGGAAAAAAATATTTTTCTAAAAATATGTACGCTCGCACATATTCGTACTCGTCGAGCAATTACGAAAAATAAAATTTCGTGCACGACGTACAATACGACTACGCGACGTACAATACAAAATTTTAAATCAGTACCAAATTTAATAAAAAAAATAGTAGAAATTTAGGGGTTTTACAGTCGGGTTAAGGCATACGGGTTTATAGTTAAAGCAAGAATCAAGATGAATAATTAGAGACTCACAATAATTGGTTTCTTGAGATTAGATAGTCTCCTAGGTTAGTGTCTTGACCAAGGGTAAGATCCTACTCATTCTCAAATTCTAATGACTAGAAGGTCACGTTATTAGTTCCGGGGTCGAGGGGAGGACAAGTACCTCAAGCAAAGTTGTAGTCATATGGCTTGGCCGATTGTTGCTACACTTGTGTATATATAGCTTTTCATGGTATGGGAACCAAGGGAAACATTATGTATCTATCTTCCCTCAAACACGAGCATTTGTTTCCGCAGTAAGTAACGATGTCAAACAATAAGGAGTTCAAGAGAAAGAGAATCAAATGCGAATACGGGTTTCCAAGGGCAATTAAGTAATTCAGAGCGAGTTCTCAGGGTAGTGCGGATGAGATCCTAAAGACATCTATATCTCAATCCACGTGGGATAATCATATGAAGAGCGAACCAAGTGCACCAAGGTTGATCAGACCATAATACGCTGATTCTGATTAGACAATATGTTAATGGGCGTCCCCAGTATACATATGTCCTGAACAAACTCGATAAATAATAAGCTTGTAAAACTAGGCTATAAATAGCGACATCATTCATGATAGTGCAAAGTATAAGTACGGGAGATAATGAGGAAAACAGTAATAAATAGTTCAAGTTTCACAAAGGTCTAAGTCTTGTACAGTGTTCCTATTTATACAGTCGTTCTACTGGCTCTTGTATCAGGCCATGGTTGACCAATAGAGTATGGGCTACTAAAACTCTATATTCTAGGCAAACATATCTTCCTACACTAGCATATATTCATTGCCACCCAGTTACACTTCATTAATAGGTTACAAGGACACGAAGTGGTAGGCCGCGAGGCATACTACCCAACTTATATGAGTCAACTACTAGGGTGATTGAGCAATATAACACGTATAACTAGTATTATTCAACTTCCTAACCTCTATATCAAGCACGAAGGGAAAAGATACGTTTCACGGTGGGAAAGAAATCAAGCAGGAGAAAATCAAGGTAGTCAACCGAGGGTTCGAAATTGGATATCAAAGGAGGAGATTCAAGCTTGTGGATGAGATTCCTATATCCTAATACTATATGCAGGCTCACATCGGCATAGTAACGTAACCGAAGTGATAAACTCGACCTACATGGGCCACCACAAAAAAATGTAACGCCCCAGACCCAAAATACTTAGGACCGAATACGTAGACATGCCAGCTACATATATACGAGTATACTCCAATATGTGGAATCCTTGTATGTATACATAAGCTGTAAAATGCAGTAAACCATGGTAACTAAATCTCATCCATAAAATCAAAAAAAAATAATGATATAAATCAACTCATGAATTATTATTTTATACAAGACGTTGGGCGGAGACAAATCCACTACCAACCAATTTAATGAGAAGGAATACATAATAATGAAAGGAATTTTTGAGCGAGCAAAGGCGAACCAAGAGCAATCATCCTCGAAGAAATAGAGTAGATCATGGTCCTAGGCTAGAGCACCTGCAAATAGACATAAAATCACACACCTAGAGAGATCATCAGGTCCTCAGAGGGACGTAACAAGATACATAAGAACATGCCATATAATTGTGATAATATAAATAAAAGAAAAGGTGCATGCAATAGGGACCCTAACCGTTCTATTGTGAACATGCAGTTTGAGATACAATCCTTCGACGCATGAGCCCTGGCTGTAGATGGGATCGGTATAGTTCCCGTATAGGGCACGAGGGGCCTACGTCCGTAACATCCGAAGATCGTCAGAGGGCATCATGTGCAAGAGGGTACGTCAATAATGCTCTGGAAAACGTCAGAGGACACCTGGAGCCTGCGTCTCCGGTGGAGCGCACAGGTAATCAAGGAAGTACAAAAGAAGCCCATACGTCAGGTATTGTTCTCCTTACCCAATGCCTAGTATCGTCATCTCCATAACTAATATGAACCTCTAATAACCGCCAAGTCTACTAACATGCAATTCTATTGGCAGTTACTCCTATCTGTCGCATGTCTCAGACGTATCGGTGGCCAGCCGACTACGCGAGTACGTGTCCTACATGTGACTCACAACATGTGATAAAGCATGTGTCAAGGTCGTATGAGATATACCAATACATCATCATCAATGTGTGGTCACTAAGCTAAATCAATGTAAGAAAATAGTATGAAAGCAAGTAAAACGACCGATACAGTCGCTTACACCCAAGTGTGACTTGGACGCACAGTGATATAATACTAACAACAGATAAGTAATGCTGAATATAAATAACTGAAAATAAGATAAAGCAAATCACAGAGTAAGGTGGCAAGGTATCTTGCCTGACGGTGCGGGAATGGCAATCCAACAATCAAGTGCGTCAGCAATGAATCTCAAAATCCACGAATGGCTTGAATTATTTTGCTTTGTCAAATGTCTTGTTGAGTGCGATAAGGGTCTGCTGTTGTAAGTGTTGGAATCATCTTTTCTTCTTACTTCGAAAGACTTGTTTATTCTTATAGATGTTCGGATTGTCTTTCCTTCTCTCTCTAATGACTTGTTTATTCCTGTAGATTAATAGAGCTAAAACAGTACAGAGGTTAATTATAGTCAATATATCAAAAGCAGTGTGACAACAAACAGTTCAAGACATCATGTTCACTGGATAACTAGTAGACTCGATAAATATTCACAAGGGAAGGTTCAAGGCCGAAAGCTACCTATCCTAATACAATAACTTTTCAAATGATCTCACTCTCTATGTCTGCATTGTGTCTGTATTTTGTTTGTATTATGAACAGTCAAATATTCATTCATGTGGGAATTGTTGGAAAAGTGGATGTATATTTGACTTGAAAATAAAATAAAAATATTTTTATTAAAGTTTCAATAGGTGTGTCCAATTTGCAATGAATCTATCTATTGGAAAGGCGTGTCCCTTCCAAACATTGTGTCTACTCACATTGTGTCTCTTTGTCGTTTATAAAATTATAGTGTTCGAGTAATCCAATTCACTCAATTCATACATCAAGCACTAAGTCCAACAAAGAGAGAGAGAAAGACTACATACATGCTTCGTCCAGTTCCAGCGGTGTGAAGTGCTACTACCGAATGAAAAGAACTACTGTATCTTGGGAGACTAATCGCCATTAAACCGTAAGCACCAGTGTGGGACGGATATTGTCTTGAGTACATTGAATCAAGTTCAAGCCTCGGTCCCGGTCAGATCATTTATTTATATTTTTCTGACTATATAAAGTACATAGTAGGAGTTAACAAACACTAATGCTAATTTTTGGGGAAAAAATAAAGAGTTTTTTCATTGATTTTTTATTTTCTTCCTCTTTATTGTAAATGATAAATTGTTTCTTATGAGCACTATAAAGGGGAGGGGGGCAATTTTGTCTTCTAACCAGGCCAGTTAACGGTTATTAGTTAATCATTGTTCAGGATAGGAAAGTAAACATAATCAAAGTTTAGTTAGGGTACCAAAGTAAAAGTTTAGAATATTTTAGTATAAATTAGCCTTTAATTCAAGGAACCTATATGCAAAAATTAAGGAAAGGACCCATCGCTATCACTCCATTAATTGTGCCACGGTAAAGAGCCTGAGTTCTAGATAGAGAGTGTAATGGAGAGAAGAAGAAGAAGAACCATTTCTCTCTCTAGAATTCCACGAGCAGAGGACAGAGAAAGAAGAGAGAGAGAGAGAGAGAGAGAGAGAAGTCGGCTTCCATAAGCAGTAAGCCGCGTCAATATCACGAACCAAATTAAAAACCCCCAAGTATCTTTCTTCTCACACCATCTGGAGGCGGGAGGGTGTAGTAAAGTTCCAATCTTTGCTTCTTAGGATTAGGGTTTCACTCCATCAAATTTGGGGGAAGTTCCGACCGATGGGCTGCTTCTCCTGCTTCCAGCCGCGACGGCGGAAGGAGACCACGAGCAGCCGGATCGAGGACAGCATCGCCGCCGGATCCAGCCACCGAGCCCTCCCCAGTTCGTCGACCGGTACTCCGCATTGTCCTAAATTTCGAGTCTTTGTTCGTCATTTCGAGAAATTTAAGGTTTTTTTGGGTGCAGAGCAAAGGAAGAAGCCGTCTCCTAACAACTGCGCGCAGGCCTTCTACTTCCGGGACCTCGCGGCCGCCACCAGGAACTTCAAGGAGTCCAATCTCATTGGTGAGGGCGGCTTCGGAAGAGTCTACAAGGGGCGCCTCTACTCGGGACAGGCAAAATCTCGATCCTAGCTTCGAAAATCGTTCTTCGTCCTGTCTTCTGATTATTACGAATGAGGGTGGTTTTGGGACTCGTTGTTTTGTAGGTCGTGGCGATTAAGCAGCTGAATAGGGAAGGGATTCAGGGGAGCAAGGAGTTTTTGGTGGAGGTCCTGATGCTGATCATGCTGCGCCATCCCAATCTTGTAAACTTGCACGGGTACTGCGCCGAGGGGGACGAGAGGCTCTTGGTTTACGAGTACATGCCCCAGGGGAGCTTGGAAGATCATTTGTTCGGTAAATTCAATAACTTTCTGTTAGAAATATTGCTTCTCTCTATTGAAAACCTGAAAACAAAATAAGCCAAATTAAAGTTACCGGCCTCCGGGGAAGTCATGCACGAAGCACTGCCCTAAGAGTTGACTCGGGTTTATGTGCAGACTTGTTCCGAATGCTCCTAGTGGTAAAACCTCCGCTCTACCGGTATCCTGTCGTCGCACACAACTCAGGGAGATTGACCTTGACTTAGCTCTTGCCCAGAGCAGAAGAGATTGGAATGGAAAGAAAGAAGGAATACATGTTTGTGAAGGAGGAGGATGAGGAATCACATGGTTACCATTTTTTCTTCTCAAGTATATCAATACTAACAATATGGATAGTTGGATACATATATAGGCAACCCCTCTTCCTACAAATTTAATGAATTTTAATAGAATTTTATGGCTAGTTATGTAGTCATTTGGTCATTAAGCACAAGTCCATAAAATACCAATGAATACAAAATAAATATTGAAACGGTCAAAATTTAAACAAAACAAAATGGTTGAAAGTATTGAATAGAAAATTGAGTGATATTGAAGAGAGGAAGAAGGAAGTTGGGTTTTTCTCAAATTATACAACAATCTCCCCCAAAAACCAAGTTCCGAAACAGCAGAAAGGAGGAGAAAAAATTGAGAGTTCTGGACAATTATATACTATGCATAGATGAGATGACCTATAGCCTTGAATCTCACTTAGTGATTATTGTCTTTATCTGAAGAAGTGCTTGATGGACTACGCCTTGAATCAGACTTCTTGAACCAGATTCATAAAATAGGACACATAGTACGCAAGAGGTACTTGGGTCTATCGGGTGGCGCGTTAGATTGATCATGTGCACTTTTTTCATATTCATGAGAGATGTCTTGGATCGCCCTGTCCCATAGTCGCGGCCTTCACGACCTCTCACATAGGTAAGTCCTCAAAGAGTTGGTGATTAGAGTCAACCTTGCATAATCATGCTTGGACCTATTAAGAGTTTAAAACTCATCCTAACCAAATCACACCGGAACACTGTCACCATAGGGATGGGGTATCCATGTACAACATCGTACGACCTCTTTGGCATTAGTTTAAGAGAATTTAATCTCAAGGTTACTGTTCCATAATAGTCACCTTAGTCCAGCTTGTTCCTACCCATTGAACCGGCTTCTTGGGATCTCCAGTCAGACTTGGTTGGGTTGCCACTGCTGGTGACTTATGGGCTTAACCCCATCCCCCTCGATGATATTAGGATTAATTTTCTAGACAAACTATTCGTCAAGAGTAAACAAACTCTTCGTCAAGAGATCTGTAAAGTTCTTTTATGACTTTATAGTCAAGAACTACAATTTTGCTTTTTAAGCTCTTTTAATGTCTTAAAACACAGCTGCAGGTATCTATTCATTTTAGAATTCACAAGGTCATGCATTTAGCATAATTTTAAAATAAATGACAGGTATAGAAATATGTTGATCATGTAAAGTATAAAATGTCTGAGCCATACAGCTTCAGTACAAGATGTAACTGAAGCTAATATTTCTGAGTATATAATACTCTTTAGCTATGATTCTTACATAAAATAAAGAGATGACAACTCCTCATAGAGAAAAAAAAATCTATAGATGGATTAGATGTCATATGAGTCAGTTACCAAATTTGTATTAACATGATTTTCTATAACATAAGAGTATCTAATATGATACAATTTTATAGCTAGAATATCCTTTAAAAATATTCTGGAACTGGTTTGACTGATTTAGTTATTTCCTAAATCAGATTTTATGACATCACAATTATTTAACAAGTATGTGATTTCACTAATTGTTGATATAAACATTAGGACTGTGAGCAAAAACTCATCTGACTCTATCATCCCTTAAAGTAAGATACAGTAACTTTCAGCCTTGGCTCTAAAGATTTATTTTTACAAGTCATTTTTACAAAAATAATAGTCTAAGGTAATATAATAATAGTTTAAGTGAATTTTGCTAATTGACTTTATCAAATCTTTAGTTTATCAAGTTTTGATCAACTTTGGTTAGTTGTAGGGGCCGGTTCCCAGCTAGCGGAGGTCCACAGGGGAACGATTAAATACCGTGTCGCTTAGAGCTATTTACGTCCGGTTGATAGAAGGACCCTTTCGGTTTGTACCCAAACTGATCTTAACTTTTAAAACTTTAGATTTAAAAGAATTTGTAATTTCACTAAATATTTTCTTGTGACAAAATTGTTTGAATGAATCAAAGAATTATAGCGTTATGAAATATACGCAACAATAAAGTTTGTCTAAATATTGTGACAGAACAATATTGTGATTTTTTTTGACTAAAAATTCTAATATTGTGATAATAAAGTCATTTAAGGTTCAAACATGTAAAACTAACATGTGAAGAATATCACTTTTATACAATATATACATAACTATATGTATAAACCAAGATAATTGACTTATAGATTTCAACAATATATTTCTCCAATTAAATTTAATAATAAAAATGAATAGAATATGTAAATTGTAAATGTGAAAAATTACTTTTCTACGTGATCGGAACAATTTTGTACCTCTTGATTTTGGCTTACCAATAACACTTCAGAAGATGTCACTTTTCATCATTTTAGATATTTCTATTATTCTCACCTCACCCTTGACATGTTTGAGATGGACTAACAAGTCACAATCTTTAATGCTTCTGATTTGGAAAAATAACTTTACAATGATCTTGTTAAGAATGAGTGAGTACAGACAAATTTTTATTACCGTCACCGATAATATGTTGCTCTTTTTCAAAATTAAAATATCTCTAAGGATTCTACCTTCAAGAGAATAGAGGTTAGTTTGTATATTAATAAGAAATATATACCTGAAACTATGCACAAACTTTTTTAACAATGATTTTACAAAGTTTTAATATGCAAGATTTGAAAAATAACATATATTTTTATATTTGACAAAATGTAAATGGTGTATTGTGTTAAACTAGTGGACTATGAAAGGGAGATTTTTCTGTTTGTACAAAGTGCTCTACCTAACAATAAAAGTCCAATCAAATATCCACCAAGGGTTAGGATGTTAAGTTATTGTTGTATTCTAGCCAATGACAGTGACTAGATATAACCAGTAAAAGATGAATATGTTTATTGTCGCTGATATTATCTATAGAAATGTCAGGATAATAAAATAAAATAATATTTTTTGTTAGACAAAAAAATAATAATAAATGAAACTAATAGATATAGAAATAAAATTTGAACTATTACTCCACAAATTCTATAAAGGAACATATCATATCATGCCATTCAGACCGGTCTAAACATATTATGTTCCCCAAGTCAAGAAATGACAACAATGTTTCACAACAGTTGGAATTGCAAGAATCCTTTAGTGAAAAAAACATTTTTTGACCAAACTTTAGAGCTGAATGTTGAGATTTAGGAGTTCTCCATTAGTAGAGAGGATGAAAGATACAAGAATAACTGATATGTCATTCATTACTGATATATCTAATGGTTTGTAAACATATTAACATTTATTTTCTACGTCAAAACAACATGTAAAACATAGTAGACAACATATTTATGACATAATGTATCATGTTAACCATTAGTATGGGGGAAGGATTATTTAACGATTCACAAAAGAGGGAGAACATAAGAATGATAGCTCCCAACATTTCATATAAGCATGTATATGTATGTGTTGTATTTCTATATGGGTGTCTGAATACAAAAATATTATCTACTGAAAAAGCAGGTGGTAGAAAAAAAAAGCCATATATTGATTTATATCATTTAGACCATTACTAATTGTTAGTATCAACCAAAAAATTAAAAATTAAATATAAGATACCAATTAATTTCATAAGAGACAATAAAACCAAATATAACTCTAGCCATGCACACACTTTAATTGTCACATTTATCTTCTCATTATTAGGCTTTATGCATATGACACATGTTAATTACAACATTAAAATATCACAAATGTCATAACGAATAGCATAATAATTAGAAGAATATATGGATAGTTGGCAATATTTTTTCAATTCAATAGGATATATTTCTATAATGTTCAGTATACAATAAGCAAGTAGTATACACTTCAAACCAAGAGTTGCATCTTGGCCACAATTTTTATTTTTCCAACCATGAGAATAACTCCACCATTCAGAAAATAGTAATATTTAGTCTAAATAAAACAATTATCAAAATTCTTCAAGCTGATAGCAAGAAATTTTACATAGGAGAAAAACTTAATTCTGTGTCGCATGCATTTTTATTTTATATGATGCATAAGATATGATTAGGTACACTTGGTCCTGAGAAATAAATTTGGTTTAATCGCTAATGCAAAATAAATTCTAAGAGGAAAAAACACCCAACAACTACTTGTGAAATTCTGAAATTCCACTTATAAGATCAAGTAGCTGTTACGGCTGGCGGTAACAAATTTATACATATTAGCTCAGACTAATAAAGAAAAAATATTTACATGTCATTAAAAGAACTTTATGAACATTACAAAATCAAAATTTTGTGCCAAATAATTTCAGCATGTATAGAATTATTATGTCTCCAACAATGATAGATTATACTAAAGCATAAACTTATAAGACCACAATCCACATAGTATTGCTATCATTATAAACATCTATTTCACAACTTTATTACTAATTGCTCCTTCAAAAATTTAAAGGATCAATTATAATGTAACATAAATCATGCGTTCAAAACCAATTTACCGGTTCAAAAAATCAATTCATCAGAACAAGTTTGCAAAAATTATAGGATTGATGAAGTTTGCAAAAATATATGATCAATTACCAAGAAAAATAATGCTAGCAAGATCACATGCTGAGTCTACAATTTTATGAACATATTATAGTATAATGTCAATAATAACAATCCTAGATTAAATATCATCTAAATGCAATTAGATAATTTATAGGCTTAATTGCACTTTGCTACCCTCAACTATTCCGCTTTTTCAACTTGATACCCTAAACTTTTTTTTGTAACAAGTTGATACCCAAAAAATATTTGGGACGAAAATACCCCTGCTCAAACCTTAAAATTACCCCCCCTCCTCCCAACCCCCCCTCCCCCACTCCGGCTACCCCCTCCCTCCCGCTCCGCCTCCCCTCTGGCCACCCCCCTCTCCCGCGTCCGGCCAACCCCCCTACCCAATCTCAAGCCGCGTTCTCGTGCTGGAGGCTGAACGACCGATGTTTCGGCTGGAGGAAGAGAGGCAGGGCCTGGAGGTCATGCCTCCCCAGCAAACTCGGGTATTGGGATGTCGTCAAGAGAGCTCTGAGCTGGACTGACACAGCTCCCCCGCACTACAGAAGGTTAGGCCTGTCTGACTGTTTCCCCGAGGTTAGAAGCAAGAGACATGATGTCGGGGGTCCTCGAGGAGAGCTAGACTGAGACACCGGATGGAAAGAGTGCGAGCTCAGTCCGGTCTCGGTCCTCGACTTGTATCCTGACGAAAATTCATCTGCTCGCAGCCATTGTAAGTCCGTTTTATCGCCTACTAATGTTCGTGTTCGTTACGTAATTCTTACTAACATTGTAATGTGATTTCAGCATCCCCAGTAGAGATCGAGGAAGAGGATCAATCAATTTCCAGTCTCAATTCCTGTGTAGAGGTGCCTCCACAAATTCAGGAGACGAGCGGATACAAAACGGAAGAAGGAACATGGTCATGGGAGAGCCAATGGGGAGATTTGGCACTCGTTACCAACTTGATAAGCTTAGATTTCTATGAATCAAGAAAGGACTGGAGCCAGTTCCAGGACCAGAGAAGCGAGATCCGGGTCCAGATAGAAGGTTTGATCCTAGAGGAGTTGAGGGAAGAGTTCGATCCGGGTCCAGATAGAAAGGACTGGAGCCAGCTCCGCCGCCGCAGCAGCAGCAGCAGTCGCAGCCGCCGCCGCGGCGGTGGCGCCGGAAGCGGGAGGGGGGGGGGGTGGCCGGACGTGGGATAGGGGGGTGGCCGGAGGGGAGGCGGAGCGGGAGGGTGAGGGTGGCCGGAGGGGGGGAGGGGGGGAGGGGGGGGAGGGGAGAAGGGAAGAGGGAAGGGATAAGGGCATTTTGGGATTTTTGAAAAATTAGGTATCAAGTTGAAAAAAAAATAATAGTTGAGGTATCAACTTGTTACAAAAAAAAGTTTAGGATATCAAGTTGAAAAAAGCGGAATAGTTGAGGGTAGCAAAGTGCAATTAAGCCTAATTTATAAAACAAATGTATATTGCGGCATCAACATAACATATTCCATACATACATGCACAAGTATGCATGTTTATAAGCATTTCTTTCTATAAATCATCCCCTATCAAGAAAGTACAATTTAAGGATCAAGATGGAGAGATATAGAGTATTTGTTATCAACACATAAAATTTAATATACTTAGCTAGAGTAGATCCACGACCGGCAAGTAAAATGCAACAATATTTAATGAAAAGACAAATAACCATTCATGTGGACAACGAGATATACAACATATTAGAACTGTTCGGTAATTCCAATGAACTGAAAATCACAATTTTGAGAAGAAAATACATACTAACACAAATATGTTAGAGCTTTCTTAGTAACATGCCAGAACAATTATATATCTTAAAATATTGGATACACTAGTTTAATCATGTAAATTGTGGAGATCAATTCAACAACTTACATAATTTTTCTTTCACTAGCCGAATACTAATTTTGAAGATCAATTAAACAAAACATGTAAGTCAACTCTTAGATTGTTAGAAATATTGCTTCTCTCTATTGAAAATCTGAAAACAAAATAAGTCAAATTAAAGTTACCGACCTCCGGGGAAGTCATGCACGAAGCACTGCCCTAAGAGTTGATTCGGGTCTATGTGCAGACTTGTTCCGAATGCTCCTAGTGGTAAATCCCCCGCTCTACCGGTATCTCGTCGTCGCACACAACTCAGGGAGATTGGCCCTGACTTAGCTCTTGCCTAGAGCATGAGAGATTGGAATGAAAAAGAAAGAAGGAATACATGTTTGTAAAGAAGGAGGATGAGGAATCACATGGTTACCATTTTTTCTTCTCAAGTATATCAATACTAACAATATGGATACATATATAGGCAACCCCTCTTCCTACAAATTCAATGAATTTTAATAGGGTTTTATGGCTAGTTATGTAGTCATTTTGGTCATTAAGCACAAGCCCATAAAATACCAATGAATACAAAATAAATATTGAAACAGTCAAAATTTAAACCAAACAAAATGGTTGAAAGTATTGAATAGAAAATTGAATGATATTGAAGAGAGGAAGAAGGAAGTTGGGTTTTTCTCAAATTATAATACACTTTCTCAATCATAGCTAAGTTTCTGTTGTTCACATGCGTCTTTCTGACATTTTCAGGATGATGGGTTGATTCTATGTATATGAAGTATAACTTAGTTGTAAGATGAAGTATAATAAGATGAAGTTTGCATGAGAAACTAGATAACAAAAAGGACAACTTTTCTTGGATGGCACCATTCTCTAGCTTCTCCGAAATGCCATAGACATCCAGGAATAATGTAAAATGGGCTTTTTGACTAAAATGACGGAAGCTTTCCCAAGGCATAATCTCAGCTAGTACTGAATACTCATAAGAAGAATCAGTAAAAACCGAAGTGAAGACCGTGTAAATTGTCGATACTAAGCTTTCCCAAGGCATACTTCTCGTCATTTACTGCCCAATTGAGCAATAAAGCTATGATAAACCACAAAAAGCCCTGTTGTGCTATTAGAGTTTTTGTGTATGGTTGACTATTTATATTTAAGGGAAATGGTTATTCTCCTTGTTAAGTGGTCATTCTCCGTCATTTTAACACGGAGAATGGTCATTCTCCTTGTTAAATTGACGAAGAATTGCCATTCTCCGTGTTAAAATGACGGAGAATGGTCATTCTCCGTCATTTTAGCACGGAGAATGTCAATTCTTCGTCAATTTAACAAGGAGAATGACCATTCTTCGTGGTTTTAGCACGAAGAATGTCAATTCTCCGTCATTTTAACACGGAGAATTTAACACGGAGAATGGTCATTCTTCTTGTTAAATTGACGAAAAATTGCCATTCTCCGTGCTAAAATGACGGAGAATGACCATTCTCTGTGGTTTTAGCACGGAGAATGGCAATTCTTCGTCAATTTAATTAGGAGGATGACCATTCTTCGTGGTTTTAGCACGGAGAATGGTCATTCTCCGTGTTAAAATCACGGAGAATGATGGAGAAAAGTTGACAGAAACCTAATTTTTTGTGGAAAAAAATTTGTCAGGAATAAAGATTCAAGAGTTTTCGTTCTTCTTTCAAAACGATGCTAACTCTTATGGAAAAGAAGAAGAAGATCTTCTCTCCACAATTGACCTAATCGTCGGAAAACTTTAAATCTCTCCACGAAGATGATGATGATGATGATGAGCGATGATTGGAGTTCGACTGAAGAAAAGCACAGTGAACTACGAACGATCTTTGCAATTTCTGCTGAAGATGAGAGCAATGGAATTCAGATCTCTCATGAAGAAGAAGAAGAAAATCGCAATCCAAATATGAGTTTGTGCGAAGGGGTAGTTATGGTATTATCAAAATGGCTATTTTGTAAATATAGAGCATCTAAAGGGATCTTGGAATATTTAACGTAAAAATATATAATTCTGGACATTTCATAAAATCCACCCCGCGGGTGGGTTTTTAATAAAAACTAACCCCGAAATTGAATATCTCAGCAATTTCCAGTATATTTAATTTCATATACTACATATCTTCTTAAATCCACTCTTAAGGTTATTGTCTTTGCCGTATCACCAATATTACATTATTATTTATGCCATTTTGTATGTTCCGTGTTTAACTCATATTTTTATGGATCATATATTTGGTTGATATGAGGTTAATTCTCAGTCTTCTTACATCTTCCTTGATAATCACTCTTTAAGGGAATTGGCTTTAGTATGCCCACCAATTTTTTTTTTCTTTTCTATTATTTAGTGTCATTTTCTATATTTAAACTTATAATTATGTCCTTGCATTGCATGCTTTATATTATGTGCTTGATTTGGGATCTTGTAACAAGTTAACCCCCCCCCCCCCCCCCCCCCCCCCCCCCAAAACCACCACCACACACACACACACACACAAATAATAATATAAAACTAAAAATCATTATATAATTGAAAAGGAATAAGGAAGTTTGTGTTTGACCTATTTATAGTTACAAAAGTCATGAATTTTACAAACTGGCAGAGTTTCGAAAATCAGTACACAGCTGGAAAAGCATAGTGTAATTCTCAGATTCTAGCAAGCCAAGGATGTATTGTTAGACAACCCTAGTTCTCTTGTCGAACTGTGTTTCTTCAGAAAAGAGGAAAAAGTCAGCAGAGGGAAAGACCGCCACATCTTTTGCTGCCCGAACTCTATATAATTTTCGAGGTGTGCGTAGTGGTCAAGTTACAGAAGATGAAAAGGGGGGATTGGGAAATAGGGTTACATCTTTCAGACACTTGTTTTGTCTTGAATAAGATCAAAAGTCAAAAGAAAGGTGAGTAAGCATGTTTGCAACTTGTGTTTTAAGCACTTATTCTGTCTTCAATAAAAAAATAATTGGCTAATGTGGCAAGGTTAATTCTCTCCAACTCTGCTTTCCTCATGTATATGGGTTTGTGATTGTTGATTATTGTCACTTGGTTCTCCTGCTTATACGAACTGCTGGTACGAGGAAGATGACTATAAATCAAGGTTCACACTATCGGTATCGGACTATTCCTATGAGTATTGGTATCGGCAATACTGGTAGTATCGGCGGTTTCGGATCGGAGTATCGGATTTTTTTGGTATCGGAAAACAAATAATTATTAATAAATCATTTACATTTAAAAACATATATTTTATATATTTAGGCATAATTTGAAGTATTTTCAGTGTTATTTCTTAGTAGTTTGAAATTAAATGAAATAGTAGTCACCCTTATCGATTGGTTTACATACAATAGATTTTCTTCTTTTACATCCTTTTACAATCTTATTATGCTTTAAACCCTTGTTGATTTATCTTTTTCGTTTAATTTCTTTTGTCGAATTGACCGGAAAAGAGACCCCCAATGTCGGTATCGGGTATCGACTGATACTTTAAACCATGCTATAAATATTGGTGGATGCTAAGTCCTTAAATTCCAAATTTGGTCATACTTGGATGAATATTCAATTATATAAAATGTATTGTTTTGCATAAGCAATCGTGTGTTTCATATTTCTTTTATGAACTTCTTGTAGTCTCGGAGAAATGCGACTATAACTTAGAATATATATTTTTTTTTATAGATGATATTCAACATTTTCTATAAATCTTCTCGTGTGAAGTGTTAAAATCAAACTCTTTCTGCTCTACCTATACATCAAACATAATTTTCTTATTGTCAGAAACTCTTTGGATTCATTTCATAGAGATCTGATAATGTTTGTTGGCCCATAGGTCATGGTCATACCTGATTTCGATAACCGACTAAAACTCTAGTTGGATATAACAAATAATATACTGATATAACAAATAATATACTGCTGCGGTACAAATGATGGACAACTGCTATGCTACAACTTCTATCAAGTCTTCGCCTAAAGCCAAAATGAACAAATTGCTGATCAAGACATTTCTTCTATTTTATGTATTTTTCACTTTATTGAGTCTAGGAAAAATGTACATCGGACGAGATTGGCACATGGCTTAAGCTTCCAAAGTCCACTTCTAAATAAGCCTACCTAGTTCGTATTCCATCAAGTCCACAAAAACAAAAAGCCTGCCTATTTATAAAAGCCCAAACCCAAAATCCATTTCATTCTACACTTTGACCAACCTGGTCATAGGGCAACCGAACTCGGACCAAGTTCTGCCCGAACTCGGACCGAACTCGGTACCCTGACCAGTATTCCATTGGATCAGGTCACCCTGTAGACTGGACTCCAACATTCGATTTTTTGAACATTAGGGAACCGAACACTGCCCGAATTCGGTCTCCAAAAATACTATAACTAGAGTTGAGTTTCACATTCTTTTCATCTCCCATCTCATTCTCTCTTCTCTATGCTAAGTGTTCTCTGAGTTTTACACTTTCAAATCAAAGCCTTTACGACTCCTAGCCAAGCCAGTGCCAATTACGGTTCGATTTGGAAGTTTGGTCGAGTTGTAGAGAAGGCTTGAAAACAACTTCGTTTTCATCATGTTTCTGCAGTCGGCAAACCCTTCGGATTAAAGGCTTGCAGGTTGAAGTAGTGCTTTTCGGATTAAAAGCACGTATTGTAAGGAGTTGCAAGCACTTTGGATTAAAAGCTTGTGTTTCACTGTATCGTAGATCCAACATCGAGCATAGTACTCAAGACTGGACTAGTCCTCTCAGAAAAAAAACCAGTATAAATTCCGGTGTTTGAGTTTGTTTTTTCCGATCTCCTTACTTTACGCATTTACTTAAATACTGCATGCTTCATATAGTTGTTTACTGCCATATAAATTTTTTAAGTGGGAATTATTATTCCGTTGTATACACGCACTCTATTCACCTTCCCTCTAGAGCTGTTCAACGTTCCTACAATTTGTATCCGAACTAGGTTATTCTTAAATAACACTCTAGAGTACACATGACATCCGTGAAGTCAATATCCACCAGTGAAGGGCAGTCCACAAAAAGGCCTCCACTATTTGATGGAATAAACTACACATATTGAAAGACGTAAGTTTTTTTTTTTCCGAAATCACTTGACTTTGATCTTTGGTCAATTGTTATAGACGGTTACAAAAAGCCGCCTAGAATAGTGATGATGGCAATCTTATAGAAAAGCACCATGATAGGTACACGGACTTACAGAAGACACAAGCTAGTCTTGATGCGCGAACTATAAATGCTTTATTCTGTGCTATTGACAAGACTGAGTTTAATAGGATATCTACCTGTACCACATCGCAAATTTTTTTGAGGTAACTCATGAAGGTACTTCGCAGGTGAAAGAATCCAAAATCAGTCGATTGACACAAGAATATGAGGCTTTCAAGATAAAGACAGATGAGATGATGACTCAGATGTTTACCTCGTTTCCTTTATATCACTAATCCTTTATCTTCTCTTGGCAAGGATTATACAAATCACAGGAAGATTCGTAAGGTACTCAGGGGACTGACCAAGACCTGGAACACCAAGGCTACTGCGATTATAGAAGGAAACGATCTCACCACCATGTCACTGGAGACACTCATGGGCAAACTGATGACTCATGAGCTGGATCTAAAGGACTTTTGAGAAGCTATACCAAAGGAAAAATCAATTGCCTTCAAAGCTCATGTAAAGAGAATCTCAAGCGAAGATACTGACAATGACGACTCTGATGGTGAGGAACAAGCCCTGCTAGTAAAGAACTTCAAAAAATTCTTGAGGTTTGAAAAATCAAACCGAAAGAAGAAAGATTTCTATGAAAGCAATGAGGAGGAGACTATATGGTATGGATGCAAGAAAACAGGGCACATAAAGAAAGACTGTCCAATGGATAAGAAGACAAATCACTGTGAACGATCAAGCAGAAAGTCATCATCTCGAAAGTATGCGAATATGAGCATCTGGCATGAAAGTGAAGTCAGTGAGTCAGAGGAAGAAGATAGATCCAACAATTCTGCAAATGTGTGCTTAATGGTATTTAATCAGGTAGCTACTAATCCTCTGTATGATGACTTTACTTTCGATGAACTTTCTGATGTATTTAGCAAGGTTCCAAACGGCGGTAGGCGGGTGCGCGGCGGAGAGAGTCCGCCTACCGCCTAGGCGGTCGATACATTTTGAACATTTTTCTACTATTTTACTACTGTATTTTGCATAACATGCATATTTTAAGGATGTTTCATGCATAACTAAGATGCAGACCGAAGATTTATAAAGTTTTAGTTTTGCAAAAGTGAACCATATGCCCATAATGCTTACAAAATCTTTTTCGTCAAAATATCTTGTTAGGTATTGCTCTGCCTAGGCATCCGCCTACGCCACCTAACCTCTGCCTTTGGTGCCAACCACAATTGGCCGCCTACTCTACCGCCTGTCTACCGCCTAGGCGCCGCCTAGTCGGCTTAGGCGGCCGCCATTTAGAACACTGGTATTTAGTGATTTGTTAGATGAACATGAGAAAGTGTTGGACAAATACAAACAATCTCGAAATGAGATCAAAGCTTACACGACTGAAGTTGAAAGCCTCTCCACCTTATTAAATGAAGTAAGGGAGACACCTTCCTCTAGTAACACGGATGAAGCATCAACTCTTAAGCTTAGCCTACATGATACTCTCAAAGATATTGAGAAGAGAGATCGTGACTATGCAAAGCTATGAGTTATATGAGTTAGAAAAGAAGAAATATCTTATAGCTGTTCAAAGGTAGATGCTATATCTGCCAAGTATGATAAGGCATGTGAAATCTCTAAAAAGTTAGAGATTAGGTTGGGCAAGCAGGTTATATCTGTTATTTAAACCAAGATCTGTTCAGTGACACCTCATACACATAACAGGACACGATCAAAGAAAGCACGCAGGCCAAATGTTGCATATAGTCATGCTTTCGCTTATAAGTATCTAAACACAAAAGACTCATGGATACACTACTACACCAAGCACTAACACTGCTACTATTTGTAATTATTGTGGTCTACATGGACACATATCTCAATCCTGCACAATCCAGAATAACTAAAAATTAGTTATTTCCAGAACTCTATAAATAGAGTTTCAAGTCCTTCATTAAGGAGATCAGATCATTATTGTCACCAGAGATCAGGAGTTCTTGTCCAAGTGCTGCTGCATTCTTCAGAGGCTACCGCCTTCAACTTCAGAGGCTATCGTCTTCAAAGTTTACATCGTCCAAGGGATAAAGCGATCGTCTTTAGATCGGATTCCTAAAGTTGTACTTTTCCAGAATTCAAATTGTAATCTTATTACAAAGTTTGTGAAATAAAGATCAACTTTTGTTTTTGCAAACAAAAGTATTTTTGGGTGAGTATGAAGAAAATCTTTTTAGACCCAAAAAAAAACGACGTAATTAAGATACTAAATAATACAATATATTAGATATATTTCAATACATTGAGAACAAAATAACAATATAGGTATTATTGGAACCAATGAAAATAATAATGATAATTACTAACAAATACCATTATAATTAATATTAATAACAGTAATTAAATAATAATAATAAAAATATACCAATACTAATAATAAATATAATATTAATCTATTTTGCGAATACTTATATATACTATAAATAAACTTACACATATATTAAAGTTTACATTTTTTAATATACTAAATAATAATATTTATAATAACATATACCATCAGCAGCAGGTGCTCTCCTCTGAAGAAGAGCAGACTTTTGGACACGAATTAAAGGAGAGGGGAGAGGTTTGAGAAAGTGAGCGAGAGAGAGAGGAGAAGAGTGAAAGCGAAAAGGGAGAGAGGGGTCGTCGGGAAAGTCGCCGGCGCTCGGATGGTCGCCGGCGCGGAGGAGAAGGGAAAGAGGGAAGGCGCGGTCGGGTCACGCGGGACGAGGACGGAGCTAGAAGCGGCTCGGCGATGGCTGGCTAGGGCTAGCGCCGGCGGCGGTCAAAGCGGAGGGGAGCGGCTTGCAGCGCCGGCATGCCGCGACGGAGGGTTATTTGGGTACGGGAGGTCGGAAGAGGGAAGGAGCGGGAGGCTGAGGTCGGCGAGGCGGGGCGGAGGCTTAGACGAAGGCGGAGGAATGGGGAGGGGGACACGAGGCGGTGGTTCGCCGGGCTGGACGCGGTGGTTCGTCGGGCTGGACGCGGTGGTTCGCCGGACTGGACGGGCGAGCGGACCATGGTGCCAGAGGCGGCGCCAAGGCGGAGCGACGCCGGAGAAGGTGAGGGCTCTATATTTTTCTTGTTGTTTGGTGTTTGGATTTGGTGGCGGTGAAGGGTGGCTGAGGTTGAGAGGTTGGTCGCCGGGTTTATGGGTGGCCGGGTGGCGGAGATGACGAGGGTCGTGGTGGTGTGGCTCTGATCGGATAGGAGGCTGGGTTTGGGTGTACGGTGGTGATTGGGTGAGGCTGGCCGGATTTGGGTGCGGTGGAAGGGCTCGTCGGGGCAACGAGCAGATGGTGGCTGGTCGGGGCTGGACAGTAGGCTGGGGTGGGTTTGCTGGTGGTGATAGTCGAGCCGAGGAAGATGTGACAGCCAGGGGATGGCCGGGTTAGGTTTAGATTTGGAAATTTTGGTTCGTGTTGGGGTTTGTGTCCGGCATGTCGGACACGAAGGGGTTGATGTATTTGTAAAGGAAAATTGGTAGTGGATGGGACACAGACACGGACACGATGCACTGCACGTTTATGGTAGAAGAATTTTTTGTGGATGTAAAAAATTTATGGAGGAGTGCCTGCCTATTTATAGGATGTGAGAATTCCCAGTTGGATAAGGATTAGAATTGATTTAAAATCCCATAGATAAATACCATATTAATTTAAATAAATTAATTCAATCAAATCCAATCGAAATCAATTTAAATCAAATAAATTTCCATCCTTTAGTTTAAAATCAAATAAGATAACTCAAATTCCAAATATAGATATTAATTTAATCTATTTAAATAAAAAAAAAATCAAATCAAGATTTAAATTGCCACAATAATTTTAAAATATGTTTTCCAAAAATACTAATAATAATAATAATTTCAAAAATTACATTATTATTTAAAAATAAGCTAATAAATAATTACGAAATATATATGTATGCACAAATAATATTTACAAATATATACTTTTCTAGTATACCATTTTATAAGAATATTATTTATTATAACTGTCTAAAAAAGGCTTTTCATAAATAACTCATATATTTAGAAATTTTGATAGCTAAAAAAATAATTATTATATATATTATCTTGAAACTATAAAAATAGGAAAAAAATATTTTTCTAAAAATATGTACGCTCGCACATATTCGCACTCGTCGAGCAATTACGAAAAATAAAATTTCGTGCACGACGTACAATACGACTACGCGACGTACAATACAAAATTTTAAATCAGTACCAAATTTAATAAAAAAAATAGTAGAAATTTAGGGGTTTTACAGTCGGGTTAAGGCATACGGGTTTATAGTTAAAGCAAGAATCAAGATGAATAATTAGAGACTCACAATAATTGGTTTCTTGAGATTAGATAGTCTCCTAGGTTAGTGTCTTGACCAAGGGTAAGATCCTACTCATTCTCAAATTCTAATGACTAGAAGGTCACGTTATTAGTTCCGGGGTCGAGGGGAGGACAAGTACCTCAAGCAAAGTTGTAGTCATATGGCTTGGCCGATTGTTGCTACACTTGTGTATATATAGCTTTTCATGGTATGGGAACCAAGGGAAACATTATGTATCTATCTTCCCTCAAACACGAGCATTTGTTTCCGCAGTAAGTAACGATGTCAAACAATAAGGAGTTCAAGAGAAAGAGAATCAAATGCGAATACGGGTTTCCAAGGGCAATTAAGTAATTCAGAGCGAGTTCTCAGGGTAGTGCGGATGAGATCCTAAAGACATCTATATCTCAATCCACGTGGGATAATCATATGAAGAGCGAACCAAGTGCACCAAGGTTGATCAGACCATAATACGCTGATTCTGATTAGACAATATGTTAATGGGCGTCCCCAGTATACATATGTCCTGAACAAACTCGATAAATAATAAGCTTGTAAAACTAGGCTATAAATAGCGACATCATTCATGATAGTGCAAAGTATAAGTACGGGAGATAATGAAGAAAACAGTAATAAATAGTTCAAGTTTCACAAAGGTCTAAGTCTTGTACAGTGTTCCTATTTATACAGTCGTTCTACTGGCTCTTGTATCAGGCCATGGTTGACCAATAGAGTATGGGCTACTAAAACTCTATATTCTAGGCAAACATATCTTCCTACACTAGCATATATTCATTGCCACCCAGTTACACTTCATTAATAGGTTACAAGGACACGAAGTGGTAGGCCGCGAGGCATACTACCCAACTTATATGAGTCAACTACTAGGGTGATTGAGCAATATAACACGTATAACTAGTATTATTCAACTTCCTAACCTCTATATCAAGCACGAAGGGAAAAGATACGTTTCACGGTGGGAAAGAAATCAAGCAGGAGAAAATCAAGGTAGTCAACCGAGGGTTCGAAATTGGATATCAAAGGAGGAGATTCAAGCTTGTGGATGAGATTCCTATATCCTAATACTATATGCAGGCTCACATCGGCATAGTAACGTAACCGAAGTGATAAACTCGACCTACATGGGCCACCACAAAAAAATGTAACGCCCCAGACCCAAAATACTTAGGACCGAATACGTAGACATGCCAGCTACATATATACGAGTATACTCCAATATGTGGAATCCTTGTATGTATACATAAGCTGTAAAATGCAGTAAACCATGGTAACTAAATCTCATCCATAAAATCAAAAAAAATAATGATATAAATCAACTCATGAATTATTATTTTATACAAGACGTTGGGCGGAGACAAATCCACTACCAACCAATTTAATGAGAAGGAATACATAATAATGAAAGGAATTTTTGAGCGAGCAAAGGCGAACCAAGAGCAATCATCCTCGAAGAAATAGAGTAGATCATGGTCCTAGGCTAGAGCACCTGCAAATAGACATAAAATCACACACCTAGAGAGATCATCAGGTCCTCAGAGGGACGTAACAAGATACATAAGACATGCCATATAATTTGTGATAATATAAATAAAAGAAAAGGTGCATGCAATAGGGACCCTAACCGTTCTATTGTGAACATGCAGTTTGAGATACAATCCTTCGACGCATGAGCCCTGGCTGTAGATGGGATCGGTATAGTTCCCGTATAGGGCACGAGGGGCCTACGTCCGTAACATCCGAAGATCGTCAGAGGGCATCATGTGCAAGAGGGTACGTCAATAATGCTCTGGAAAACGTCAGAGGACACCTGGAGCCTGCGTCTCCGGTGGAGCGCACAGGTAATCAAGGAAGTACAAAAGAAGCCCATACGTCAGGTATTGTTCTCCTTACCCAATGCCTAGTATCGTCATCTCCATAACTAATATGAACCTCTAATAACCGCCAAGTCTACTAACATGCAATTCTATTGGCAGTTACTCCTATCTGTCGCATGTCTCAGACGTATCGGTGGCCAGCCGACTACGCGAGTACGTGTCCTACATGTGACTCACAACATGTGATAAAGCATGTGTCAAGGTCGTATGAGATATACCAATACATCATCATCAATGTGTGGTCACTAAGCTAAATCAATGTAAGAAAATAGTATGAAAGCAAGTAAAACGACCGATACAGTCGCTTACACCCAAGTGTGACTTGGACGCACAGTGATATAATACTAACAACAGATAAGTAATGCTGAATATAAATAACTGAAAATAAGATAAAGCAAATCACAGAGTAAGGTGGCAAGGTATCTTGCCTGACGGTGCGGGAATGGCAATCCAACAATCAAGTGCGTCAGCAATGAATCTCAAAATCCACGAATGGCTTGAATTATTTTGCTTTGTCAAATGTCTTGTTGAGTGCGATAAGGGTCTGCTGTTGTAAGTGTTGGAATCATCTTTTCTTCTTACTTCGAAAGACTTGTTTATTCTTATAGATGTTCGGATTGTCTTTCCTTCTCTCTCTAATGACTTGTTTATTCCTGTAGATTAATAGAGCTAAAACAGTACAGAGGTTAATTATAGTCAATATATCAAAAGCAGTGTGACAACAAACAGTTCAAGACATCATGTTCACTGGATAACTAGTAGACTCGATAAATATTCACAAGGGAAGGTTCAAGGCCGAAAGCTACCTATCCTAATACAATAACTTTTCAAATGATCTCACTCTCTATGTCTGCATTGTGTCTGTATTTTGTTTGTATTATGAACAGTCAAATATTCATTCATGTGGGAATTGTTGGAAAAGTGGATGTATATTTGACTTGAAAATAAAATAAAAATATTTTTATTAAAGTTTCAATAGGTGTGTCCAATTTGCAATGAATCTATCTATTGGAAAGGCGTGTCCCTTCCAAACATTGTGTCTACTCACATTGTGTCTCTTTGTCGTTTATAAAATTATAGTGTTCGAGTAATCCAATTCACTCAATTCATACATCAAGCACTAAGTCCAACAAAGAGAGAGAGAAAGACTACATACATGCTTCGTCCAGTTCCAGCGGTGTGAAGTGCTACTACCGAATGAAAAGAACTACTGTATCTTGGGAGACTAATCGCCATTAAACCGTAAGCACCAGTGTGGGACGGATATTGTCTTGAGTACATTGAATCAAGTTCAAGCCTCGGTCCCGGTCAGATCATTTATTTATATTTTTCTGACTATATAAAGTACATAGTAGGAGTTAACAAACACTAATGCTAATTTTTGGGGAAAAAATAAAGAGTTTTTTCATTGATTTTTTATTTTCTTCCTCTTTATTGTAAATGATAAATTGTTTCTTATGAGCACTATAAAGGGGAGGGGGGCAATTTTGTCTTCTAACCAGGCCAGTTAACGGTTATTAGTTAATCATTGTTCAGGATAGGAAAGTAAACATAATCAAAGTTTAGTTAGGGTACCAAAGTAAAAGTTTAGAATATTTTAGTATAAATTAGCCTTTAATTCAAGGAACCTATATGCAAAAATTAAGGAAAGGACCCATCGCTATCACTCCATTAATTGTGCCACGGTAAAGAGCCTGAGTTCTAGATAGAGAGTGTAATGGAGAGAAGAAGAAGAAGAACCATTTCTCTCTCTAGAATTCCACGAGCAGAGGACAGAGAAAGAAGAGAGAGAGAGAGAGAGAGAGAGAGAGAAGTCGGCTTCCATAAGCAGTAAGCCGCGTCAATATCACGAACCAAATTAAAAACCCCCAAGTATCTTTCTTCTCACACCATCTGGAGGCGGGAGGGTGTAGTAAAGTTCCAATCTTTGCTTCTTAGGATTAGGGTTTCACTCCATCAAATTTGGGGGAAGTTCCGACCGATGGGCTGCTTCTCCTGCTTCCAGCCGCGACGGCGGAAGGAGACCACGAGCAGCCGGATCGAGGACAGCATCGCCGCCGGATCCAGCCACCGAGCCCTCCCCAGTTCGTCGACCGGTACTCCGCATTGTCCTAAATTTCGAGTCTTTGTTCGTCATTTCGAGAAATTTAAGGTTTTTTTGGGTGCAGAGCAAAGGAAGAAGCCGTCTCCTAACAACTGCGCGCAGGCCTTCTACTTCCGGGACCTCGCGGCCGCCACCAGGAACTTCAAGGAGTCCAATCTCATTGGTGAGGGCGGCTTCGGAAGAGTCTACAAGGGGCGCCTCTACTCGGGACAGGCAAAATCTCGATCCTAGCTTCGAAAATCGTTCTTCGTCCTGTCTTCTGATTATTACGAATGAGGGTGGTTTTGGGACTCGTTGTTTTGTAGGTCGTGGCGATTAAGCAGCTGAATAGGGAAGGGATTCAGGGGAGCAAGGAGTTTTTGGTGGAGGTCCTGATGCTGATCATGCTGCGCCATCCCAATCTTGTAAACTTGCACGGGTACTTGCCGAGGGGGACGAGAGGCTCTTGGTTTACGAGTACATGCCCCAGGGGAGCTTGGAAGATCATTTGTTCGGTAAATTCAATAACTTTCTGTTAGAAATATTGCTTCTCTCTATTGAAAACCTGAAAACAAAATAAGCCAAATTAAAGTTACCGGCCTCCGGGGAAGTCATGCACGAAGCACTGCCCTAAGAGTTGACTCGGGTTTATGTGCAGACTTGTTCCGAATGCTCCTAGTGGTAAAACCTCCGCTCTACCGGTATCCTGTCGTCGCACACAACTCAGGGAGATTGACCTTGACTTAGCTCTTGCCCAGAGCAGAAAGATTGGAATGGAAAGAAAGAAGGAATACATGTTTGTGAAGGAGGAGGATGAGGAATCACATGGTTACCATTTTTTCTTCTCAAGTATATCAATACTAACAATATGGATAGTTGCATATATAGGCAACCCCTCTTCCTACAAATTTAATGAATTTTAATAGAATTTTATGGCTAGTTATGTAGTCATTTGGTCATTAAGCACAAGTCCATAAAATACCAATGAATACAAAATAAATATTGAAACGGTCAAAATTTAAACAAAACAAAATGGTTGAAAGTATTGAATAGAAAATTGAGTGATATTGAAGAGAGGAAGAAGGAAGTTGGTTTTTCTCAAATTATACAACAATCTCCCCCAAAAACCAAGTTCCGAAACAGCAGAAAGGAGGAGAAAAAATTGAGAGTTCTGGACAATTATATACTATGCATAGATGAGATGACCTATAGCCTTGAATCTCACTTAGTGATTATTGTCTTTATCTGAAGAAGTGCTTGATGGACTACGCCTTGAATCAGACTTCTTGAACCAGATTCATAAAATAGGACACATAGTACGCAAGAGGTACTTGGGTCTATCGGGTGGCGCGTTAGATTGATCATGTGCACTTTTTTCATATTCATGAGAGATGTCTTGGATCGCCCTGTCCCATAGTCGCGGCCTTCACGACCTCTCATAGGTAAGTCCTCAAAGAGTTGGTGATTAGAGTCAACCTTGCATAATCATGCTTGGACCTATTAAGAGTTTAAAAATCCTAACCAAATCACACCGGAACACTGTCACCATAGGGATGGGGTATCCATGTACAACATCGTACGACCTCTTTGGCATTAGTTTAAGAGAATTTAATCTCAAGGTTACTGTTCCATAATAGTCACCTTAGTCCAGCTTGTTCCTACCCATTGAACCGGCTTCTTGGGATCTCCAGTCAGACTTGGTTGGGTTGCCACTGCTGGTGACTTATGGCTTAACCCCATCCCCCTCGATGATATAGGATTAATTTTCTAGACAAACTATTCGTCAAGAGTAAACACTCTTCGTCAAGAGATCTGTAAAGTTCTTTTATGACTTTATAGTCAAGAACTACAATTTTGCTTTTTAAGCTCTTTTAATGTCTTAAAACACAGCTGCAGGTATCTATTCATTTTAGAATTCACAAGGTCATGCATTTAGCATAATTTTAAAATAAATGACAGGTATAGAAATATGTTGATCATGTAAAGTATAAAATGTCTGAGCCATACAGCTTCAGTACAAGATGTAACTGAAGCTAATATTTCTGAGTATATAATACTCTTTAGCTATGATTCTTACATAAAATAAAGAGATGACAACTCCTCATAGAGAAAAAAAAATCTATAGATGGATTAGATGTCATATGAGTCAGTTACCAAATTTGTATTAACATGATTTTCTATAACATAAGAGTATCTAATATGATACAATTTTATAGCTAGAATATCCTTTAAAAATATTCTGGAACTGGTTTGACTGATTTAGTTATTTCCTAAATCAGATTTTATGACATCACAATTATTTAACAAGTATGTGATTTCACTAATTGTTGATATAAACATTAGGACTGTGAGCAAAAACTCATCTGACTCTATCATCCCTTAAAGTAAGATACAGTAACTTTCAGCCTTGGCTCTAAAGATTTATTTTTACAAGTCATTTTTACAAAAATAATAGTCTAAGGTAATATAATAATAGTTTAAGTTTTTGCTAATTGACTTTATCAAATCTTTAGTTTATCAAGTTTTGATCAACTTTGGTTAGTTGTAGGGGCCGGTTCCCAGCTAGCGGAGGTCCACAGGGGAACGATTAAATACCGTGTCGCTTAGAGCTATTTACGTCCGGTTGATAGAAGGACCCTTTCGGTTTGTACCCAAACTGATCTTAACTTTTAAAACTTTAGATTTAAAAGAATTTGTAATTTCACTAAATATTTTCTTGTGACAAAATTGTTTGAATGAATCAAAGAATTATAGCGTTATGAAATATACGCAACAATAAAGTTTGTCTAAATATTGTGACAGAACAATATTGTGATTTTTTTTGACTAAAAATT
Source organism: Iris pallida (assembly GCA_029216955.1). Classification (NCBI taxonomy): domain Eukaryota; kingdom Viridiplantae; phylum Streptophyta; class Magnoliopsida; order Asparagales; family Iridaceae; genus Iris; species Iris pallida. The sequence continues at coordinate 15,107,704 of JANAVB010003400.1, read as the reverse complement.
CTAATATTGTGATAATAAAGTCATTTAAGGTTCAAACATGTAAAACTAACATGTGAAGAATATCACTTTTATACAATATACATAACTATATGTATAAACCAAGATAATTGACTTATAGATTTCAACAATATATTTCTCCAATTAAATTTAATAATAAAAATGAATAGAATATGTAAATTGTAAATGTGAAAAATTACTTTTCTACGTGATCGGAACAATTTTGTACCTCTTGATTTTGGCTTACCAATAACACTTCAGAAGATGTCACTTTTCATCATTTTAGATATTTCTATTATTCTCACCTCACCCTTGACATGTTTGAGATGGACTAACAAGTCACAATCTTTAATGCTTCTGATTTGGAAAAATAACTTTACAATGATCTTGTTAAGAATGAGTGAGTACAGACAAATTTTTATTACCGTCACCGATAATATGTTGCTCTTTTTCAAAATTAAAATATCTCTAAGGATTCTACCTTCAAGAGAATAGAGGTTAGTTTGTATATTAATAAGAAATATATACCTGAAACTATGCACAAACTTTTTTAACAATGATTTTACAAAGTTTTAATATGCAAGATTTGAAAAATAACATATATTTTTATATTTGACAAAATGTAAATGGTGTATTGTGTTAAATAGTGGACTATGAAAGGGAGATTTTTCTGTTTGTACAAAGTGCTCTACCTAACAATAAAAGTCCAATCAAATATCCACCAAGGGTTAGGATGTTAAGTTATTGTTGTATTCTAGCCAATGACAGTGACTAGATATAACCAGTAAAAGATGAATATGTTTATTGTCGCTGATATTATCTATAGAAATGTCAGGATAATAAAATAAAATAATATTTTTTGTTAGACAAAAAAAATAATAAATGAAACTAATAGATATAGAAATAAAATTTGAACTATTACTCCACAAATTCTATAAAGGAACATATATCATATCATGCCATTCAGACCGGTCTAAACATATTATGTTCCCCAAGTCAAGAAATGACAACAATGTTTCACAACAGTTGGAATTGCAAGAATCCTTTAGTGAAAAAACATTTTTTGACCAAACTTTAGAGCTGAATGTTGAGATTTAGGAGTTCTCCATTAGTAGAGATGAAAGATACAAGAATAACTGATATGTCATTCATTACTGATATATCTAATGGTTTGTAAACATATTAACATTTATTTTCTACGTCAAAACAACATGTAAAACATAGTAGACAACATATTTATGACATAATGTATCATGTTAACCATTAGTATGGGGGAAGGATTATTTAACGATTCACAAAAGAGGGAGAACATAAGAATGATAGCTCCCAACATTTCATATAAGCATGTATATGTATGTGTTGTATTTCTATATGGGTGTCTGAATACAAATATTATCTACTGAAAAAGCAGGTGGTAGAAAAAAAAAGCCATATATTGATTTATATCATTTAGACCATTACTAATTGTTAGTATCAACCAAAAATTAAAAATTAAATATAAGATACCAATTAATTTCATAAGAGACAATAAAACCAAATATAACTCTAGCCATGCACACACTTTAATTGTCACATTTATCTTCTCATTATTAGGCTTTATGCATATGACACATGTTAATTACAACATTAAAATATCACAAATGTCATAACGAATAGCATAATAATTAGAAGAATATGGATAGTTGGCAATATTTTTTCAATTCAATAGGATTATTTCTATAATGTTCAGTATACAATAAGCAAGTAGTATACACTTCAAACCAAGAGTTGCATCTTGGCCACAATTTTTATTTTTCCAACCATGAGAATAACTCCACCATTCAGAAAATAGTAATATTTAGTCTAAATAAACAATTATCAAAATTCTTCAAGCTGATAGCAAGAAATTTTACATAGGAGAAAACTTAATTCTGTGTCGCATGCATTTTTATTTTATGATGCATAGATATGATTAGGTACACTTGGTCCTGAGAAATAAATTTGGTTTAATCGCTAATGCAAAATAAATTCTAAGAGGAAAAACACCCAACAACTACTTGTGAAATTCTGAAATTCCACTTATAAGATCAAGTAGCTGTTACGGCTGGCGGTAACAATTTATACATATTAGCTCAGACTAATAAAGAAAAAATATTTACATGTCATTAAAAGAACTTTATGAACATTACAAAATCAAAATTTTGTGCCAAATAATTTCAGCATGTATAGAATTATTATGTCTCCAACAATGATAGATTATACTAAAGCATAAACTTATAAGACCACAATCCACATAGTATTGCTATCATTATAAACATCTATTTCACAACTTTATTACTAATTGCTCCTTCAAAATTTAAAGGATCAATTATAATGTAACATAAATCATGCGTTCAAAACCAATTTACCGGTTCAAAAAATCAATTCATCAGAACAAGTTTGCAAAAATTATAGGATTGATGAAGTTTGCAAAAATTATGATCAATTACCAAGAAAAATAATGCTAGCAAGATCACATGCTGAGTCTACAATTTTATGAACATATTATAGTATAATGTCAATAATAACAATCCTAGATTAAATATCATCTAAATGCAATTAGATAATTTATAGGCTTAATTGCACTTTGCTACCCTCAACTATTCCGCTTTTTCAACTTGATACCCTAAACTTTTTTTTGTAACAAGTTGATACCCAAAAATATTTGGGACGAAAATACCCCTGCTCAAACCTTAAAATTACCCCCCCTCCTCCCAACCCCCCTCCCCCACTCCGGCTACCCCCTCCCTCCCGCTCCGCCTCCCCTCTGGCCACCCCCCTCTCCCGTCCGGCCAACCCCCCTACCCAATCTCAAGCGCGTTCTCGTGCTGGAGGCTGAACGACCGATGTTTCGGCTGGAGGAAGAGAGGCAGGGCCTGGAGGTCATGCCTCCCCAGCAAACTCGGGTATTGGGATGTCGTCAGAGAGCTCTGAGCTGGACTGACACAGCTCCCCCGCACTACAGAAGGTTAGGCCTGTCTGACTGTTTCCCCGAGGTTAGAAGCAAGAGACATGATGTCGGGGGTCCTCGAGGAGAGCTAGACTGAGACACCGGATGGAAAGAGTGCGAGCTCAGTCCGGTCTCGGTCCTCGACTTGTATCCTGACGAAAATTCATCTGCTCGCAGCCATTGTAAGTCCGTTTTATCGCCTACTAATGTTCGTGTTCGTTACGTAATTCTTACTAACATTGTAATGTGATTTCAGCATCCCCAGTAGAGATCGAGGAAGAGGATCAATCAATTTCCAGTCTCAATTCCTGTGTAGAGGTGCCTCCACAAATTCAGGAGACGAGCGGATACAAACGGAAGAAGGAACATGGTCATGGAGAGCCAATGGGGAGATTTGGCACTCGTTACCAACTTGATAAGCTTAGATTTCTATGAATCAAGAAAGGACTGGAGCCAGTTCCAGGACCAGAGAAGCGAGATCCGGGTCCAGATAGAAGGTTTGATCCTAGAGGAGTTGAGGGAAGAGTTCGATCCGGGTCCAGATAGAAAGGACTGGAGCCAGCTCCGCCGCCGCAGCAGCAGCATCGCAGCCGCCGCCGCGGCGGTGGCGCCGGAAGCGGGAGGGGGGGGGGTGGCCGGACTGTGGGATAGGGGGGTGGCCGGAGGGGAGGCGGAGCGGGAGGGTGAGGGTGGCCGGAGGGGGGGAGGGGGGAGGGGGGAGGGGAGAAGGGAAGAGGGAAGGGATAAGGGCATTTTGGGATTTTTTGAAAAATTAGGTATCAAGTTGAAAAAAAATAATAGTTGAGGTATCAACTTGTTACAAAAAAGTTTAGGATATCAAGTTGAAAAAGCGGATAGTTGAGGTAGCAAAGTGCAATTAAGCCTAATTTATAAAACAAATGTATATTGCGGCATCACATAACATATTCCATACATACAGCACAAGTAATGCATGTTTATAACATTTCTTTCTATAAATCATCCCCTATCAAGAAAGTACAATTTAAGGATCAAGATGGAGAATATAGAGTATTTGTTATCAACACATAAATTTAATATACTTAGCTAGAGTAGATCCGACCGGCAAGTAAAATGCAACAATATTTATGAAAAGACAAATAACCATTCATGTGGACAACGAGATATACAACATATAGAACTGTTCGGTAATTCCAATGAACTGAAAATCACAATTTTGAGAAGAAAATACATACTAACACAAATATGTTAGAGCTTTCTTATAACATGCCAGAACAATTATATATCTTAAATATTGGATACACTAGTTTAATCATGTAAATTGTGGAGATCAATTCAACAACTTACATAATTTTTCTTTCACTAGCCGAATACTAATTTTGAAGATCAATTAAACAAAACATGTAAGTCAACTCTTAGATTGTTAGAAATATTGCTTCTCTCTATTGAAAATCTGAAAACAAAATAAGTCAAATTAAAGTTACCGACCTCCGGAAGTCATGCACGAAGCACTGCCCTAAGAGTTGATTCGGGTCTATGTGCAACTTCCGAATGCTCCTAGTGGTAAATCCCCCTCTACCGGTATCTCGTCGTCGCACACAACTCAGGGAGATTGGCCCTGACTTAGCTCTTGCCTAGAGCATGAGAGATTGGAATGAAAAAGAAAGAAGGAATACTGTTTGTAAAGAAGGAGGATGAGGAATCACATGGTTACCATTTTTCTTCTCAAGTATATCAATACTAACAATATGGATACATATATAGGCAACCCTCTTCCTACAAATTCAATGAATTTTAATAGGGTTTTATGGCTAGTTATGTAGTCATTTTGGTCATTAAGCACAAGCCCATAAAATACCAATGAATACAAAATAAATATTGAAACAGTCAAAATTTAAACCAAACAAAATGGTTGAAAGTATTGAATAGAAAATTGAATGATATTGAAGAGAGGAAGAAGGAAGTTGGGTTTTTCTCAAATTATAATACACTTTCTCAATCATAGCTAAGTTTCTGTTGTTCACATGCGTCTTTCTGACATTTTCAGGATGATGGGTTGATTCTATGTATATGAAGTATAACTTAGTTGTAAGATGAAGTATATAAGATGAAGTTTGCATGAGAAACTAGATAACAAAAAGGACAACTTTTCTTGGATGGCACCATTCTCTAGCTTCTCCGAAATGCCATAGACATCCAGGAATAATGTAAAATGGGCTTTTTGACTAAAATGACGGAAGCTTTCCCAAGGCATAATCTCAGCTAGTACTGAATACTCATAAGAAGAATCAGTAAAAACCGAAGTGAAGACCGTGTAAATTGTCGATACTAAGCTTTCCCAAGGCATACTTCTCGTCATTTACTGCCCAATTGAGCAATAAAGCTATGATAAACCACAAAAAGCCCTGTTGTGCTATTAGAGTTTTTGTGTATGGTTGACTATTTATATTTAAGGGAAATGGTTATTCTCCTTGTTAAGTGGTCATTCTCCGTCATTTTAACACGGAGAATGGTCATTCTCCTTGTTAAATTGACGAAGAATTGCCATTCTCCGTGTTAAAATGACGGAGAATGGTCATTCTCCGTCATTTTAGCACGGAGAATGTCAATTCTTCGTCAATTTAACAAGGAGAATGACCATTCTTCGTGGTTTTAGCACGAAGAATGTCAATTCTCCGTCATTTTAACACGGAGAATTTAACACGGAGAATGGTCATTCTTCTTGTTAAATTGACGAAAAATTGCCATTCTCCGTGCTAAAATGCGAGGAGAATGACCATTCTCTGTGGTTTTAGCACGGAGAATGGCAATTCTTCGTCAATTTAATTAGGAGGATGACCATTCTTCGTGGTTTTAGCACGGAGAATGGTCATTCTCCGTTTAAAATCACGGAGAATGATGGAGAAAAGTTGACAGAAACCTAATTTTTTGTGGAAAAAAATTTGTCAGGAATAAAGATTCAAGAGTTTCGTTCTTCTTTCAAAACGATGCTAACTTATGGAAAAGAAGAAGAAGACATCTTCTCTCCACAATTGACCTAATCGTCGGAAAACTTTAAATCTCTCCACGAAGATGATGATGATGATGATGAGCGATGATTGGAGTTCGACTGAAGAAAAGCACAGTGAACTACGAACGATCTTTGCAATTTCTGCTGAAGATGAGAGCAATGGAATTCAGATCTCTCATGAAGAAGAAGAAGAAAATCGCAATCCAAATATGAGTTTGTGCGAAGGGGTAGTTATGGTATTATCAAAATGGCTATTTTGTAAATATAGAGCATCTAAAGGGATCTTGGAATATTTAACGTAAAAATATATAATTCTGGACATTTCATAAAATCCACCCGCGGGTGGGTTTTTATAAAAACTAACCCCGAAATTGAATATCTCAGCAATTTCCAGTATATTAATTTCATATACTACATATCTTCTTAAATCCACTCTTAAGGTTATTGTCTTTGCCGATCACCAATATTACATTATTATTTATGCCATTTGTATGTTCCGTGTTTAACTCATATTTTATGGATCATATATTTGGTGATATGAGGTTAATTCTCAGTCTTCTTACATCCTTGATAATCACTCTTTAAGGGAATTGGCTTTAGTATGCCCACCAATTTTTTTTTTTCTTTTCTATTATTTAGTGTCATTTTCTATATTTAAACTTATAATTATGTCCTTGCATTGCATGCTTTTATTTGTGATTTGGGATCTTGTAACAAGTTACCCCCCCCCCCCCCCCACCCCCCCCCCCCCCCCCCCCCCCCCCCCCCCCCCCCCCAAAACACCACCACACCACCACACACACACACAAATAATAATATAAAACTAAAAATCATTATATAATTGAAAAGGAATAAGGAAGTTTGTGTTTGACCTATTTATAGTTACAAAAGTCATGAATTTTACAAACTGGCAGAGTTTCGAAAATCAGTACACAGCTGGAAAAGCATAGTGTAATTCTCAGATTTAGCAAGCCAAGGATGTATTGTTAGACAACCCTAGTTCTCTTGTCGAACTGTGTTTCTTCAGAAAAAGGAAAAAGTCAGCAGGGAAAGACCGCCACATCTTTTGCTGCCCGAACTCTATATAATTTTCGAGGTGTGCGTAGTGGTCAAGTTACAGAAGATGAAAAGGGGGATTGGGAAATAGGGTTACATCTTTCAGACACTTGTTTTGTCTTGAATAAGATCAAAAGTCAAAAGAAAGGTGAGTAAGCATGTTTGCAACTTGTGTTTTAAGCACTTATTCTGTCTTCAATAAAAAAATAATTGGCTAATGTGGCAAGGTTAATTCTCTCCAACTCTGCTTTCCTCATGTATATGGGTTTGTGATTGTTGATTATTGTCACTTGGTTCTCCTGCTATACGAACTGCTGGTACGAGGAAGATGACTATAAATCAAGGTTCACACTATCGGTATCGGACTATTCCTATGAGTATTGGTATCGGCAATACTGGTAGTATCGGCGGTTTCGGATCGGAGTATCGGATTTTTTTGGTATCGGAAAACAAATAATTATTAATAAATCATTTACATTTAAAAACATTATTTTATATTTAGGCATAATTTGAAGTATTTTCAGTGTTATTTCTTAGTAGTTTGAAATTAAATGAAATAGTAGTCACCCTTATCGATGGTTTACATACAATAGATTTTCTTCTTTTACATCCTTTTACAATCTTATTATGCTTTAAACCCTTGTTGATTTATCTTTTTCGTTTAATTTCTTTTGTCGAATTGACCGGAAAAGAGACCCCCAATGTCGGTATCGGGTATCGACTGATACTTTAAACCATGCTATAAATATTGGTGGATGCTAAGTCCTTAAATTCCAAATTTGGTCATACTTGGATGAATATTCAATTATATAAAATGTATTGTTTTGCATAAGCAATCGTGTGTTTCATATTTCTTTTATGAACTTCTTGTAGTCTCGGAGAAATGCGACTATAACTTAGAATATATATTTTTTTTTTATAGATGATATTCAACATTTTCTATAAATCTTCTCGTGTGAAGTGTTAAAATCAAACTCTTTCTGCTCTACCTATACATCAAACATAATTTTCTTATTGTCAGAAACTCTTTGGATTCATTTCATAGAGATCTGATAATGTTTGTTGGCCCATAGGTCATGGTCATACCTGATTTCGATAACCGACTAAAACTCTAGTTGGATATAACAAAATATACTGATATACAAATAATATACTGCTGCGGTACAAATGATGGACAACTGCTATGCTACAACTTCTATCAAGTCTTCGCCTAAAGCCAAAATGAACAAATTGCTGATCAAGACATTTCTTCTATTTTTATGTATTTTTCACTTTATTGAGTCTAGGAAAAATGTACATCGGACGAGATTGGCACATGGCTTAAGCTTCCAAAGTCCACTTCTAAATAAGCCTACCTAGTTCGTATTCCATCAAGTCCACAAAAAAAAAAGCCTGCCTATTTATAAAAGCCCAAACCCAAAATCCATTTCATTCTACACTTTGACCAACCTGGTCATAGGGCAACCGAACTCGGACCAAGTTCTGCCCGAACTCGGACCGAACTCGGTACCCTGACCAGTATTCCATTGGATCAGGTCACCCTGTAGACTGGACTCCAACATTCGATTTTTTGAACATTAGGGAACCGAACACTGCCCGAATTCGGTCTCCAAAAATACTATAACTAGAGTTGAGTTTCACATTCTTTTCATCTCCCATCTCATTCTCTCTTCTCTATGCTAAGTGTTCTCTGAGTTTTACACTTTCAAATCAAAGCCTTTACGACTCCTAGCCAAGCCAGTGCCAATTACGGTTCGATTTGGAAGTTTGGTCGAGTTGTAGAGAAGGCTTGAAAACAACTTCGTTTTCATCATGTTTCTGCAGTCGGCAAACCCTTCGGATTAAAGGCTTGCAGGTTGAAGTAGTGCTTTTCGGATTAAAAGCACGTATTGTAAGGAGTTGCAAGCACTTTGGATTAAAAGCTTGTGTTTCACTGTATCGTAGATCCAACATCGAGCATAGTACTCAAGACTGGACTAGTCCTCTCAGAAAAAAACCAGTATAAATTCCGGTGTTTGAGTTTGTTTTTTCCGATCTCCTTACTTTACGCATTTACTTAAATACTGCATGCTTCATAGTTGTTTACTGCCATATAAATTTTTTAAGTGGGAATTATTATTCCGTTGTATACACGCACTCTATTCACCTTCCCTCTAGAGCTGTTCAACGTTCCTACAATTTGTATCCGAACTAGGTTATTCTTAAATAACACTCTAGAGTACACATGACATCCGTGAAGTCAATATCCACCAGTGAAGGGCAGTCCACAAAAAGGCCTCCACTATTTGATGGAATAAACTACACATATTGAAAGACGTAAGTTTTTTTTTTCCGAAATCACTTGACTTTGATCTTTGGTCAATTGTTATAGACGGTTACAAAAAGCCGCCTAGAATAGTGATGATGGCAATCTTATAGAAAAGCACCATGATAGGTACACGGACTTACAGAAGACACAAGCTAGTCTTGATGCGCGAACTATAAATGCTTTATTCTGTGCTATTGACAAGACTGAGTTTAATAGGATATCTACCTGTACCACATCGCAAATTTTTTTGAGGTAACTCATGAAGGTACTTCGCAGGTGAAAGAATCCAAAATCAGTCGATTGACACAAGAATATGAGGCTTTCAAGAAAGACAGATGAGATGATGACTCAGATGTTTACTCGTTTCCTTTATCATAATCCTTTATCTTCTCTTGGCAAGGATTATACAAATCACAGGAAGATTCGTAAGGTACTCAGGGGACTGACCAAGACCTGGAACACCAAGGCTACTGCGATTATAGAAGGAAACGATCTCACCACCATGTCACTGGAGACACTCATGGGCAAACTGATGACTCATGAGCTGGATCTAAAGGACTTTTGAGAAGCTATACCAAAGGAAAAATCAATTGCCTTCAAAGCTCATGTAAAGAGAATCTCAAGCGAAGATACTGACAATGACTCTGATGGTGAGGAACAAGCCCTGCTAGTAAAGAACTTCAAAAAATTCTTGAGGTTTGAAAAATCAAACCGAAAGAAGAAAGATTTCTATGAAAGCAATGAGGAGGAGACTATATGGTATGGATGCAAGAAACAGGGCACATAAAGAAAGACTGTCCAATGGATAAGAAGACAAATCACTGTGAACGATCAAGCAGAAAGTCATCATCTCGAAAGTATGCGAATATGAGCATCTGGCATGAAAGTGAAGTCAGTGAGTCAGAGGAAGAAGATAGATCCAACAATTCTGCAAATGTGTGCTTAATGGTATTTAATCAGGTAGCTACTAATCCTCTGTATGATGACTTTACTTTCGATGAACTTTCTGATGTATTTAGCAAGGTTCCAAACGGCGGTAGGCGGGTGCGCGGCAGAGAGTCCGCCTACCGCCTAGGCGGTCGATACATTTTGAACATTTTTCTACTATTTTACTACTGTATTTTGCATAACATGCATATTTTAAGGATGTTTCATGCATAACTAAGATGCAGACCGAAGATTTATAAAGTTTTAGTTTTGCAAAAGTGAACCATATGCCCATAATGCTTACAAAATCTTTTTCGTCAAAATATCTTGTTAGGTATTGCTCTGCCTAGGCATCCGCCTACGCCACCTAACCTCTGCCTTTGGTGCCAACCACAATTGGCCGCCTACTCTACCGCCTGTCTACCGCCTAGGCGCCGCCTAGTCGGCTTAGGCGGCCGCCATTTAGAACACTGGTATTTAGTGATTTGTTAGATGAACATGAGAAAGTGTTGGACAAATACAAACAATCTCGAAATGAGATCAAAGCTTACACGACTGAAGTTGAAAGCCTCTCCACCTTATTAAATGAAGTAAGGGAGACACCTTCCTCTAGTAACACGGATGAAGCATCAACTCTTAAGCTTAGCCTACATGATACTCTCAAAGATATTGAGAAGAGAGATCGTGACTATGCAAAGCTATGAGTTATATGAGTTAGAAAAGAAGAAATATCTTATAGCTGTTCAAAGGTAGATGCTATATCTGCCAAGTGATAAGGCATGTGAAATCTCTAAAAAGTTAGAGATTAGGTTGGGCAAGCAGGTTATATCTGTTATTTAAACCAAGATCTGTTCAGTGACACCTCATACACATAACAGGACACGATCAAAGAAAGCACGCAGGCCAAATGTTGCATATAGTCATGCTTTCGCTTATAAGTATCTAAACACAAAAGACTCATGGATACACTACTACACCAAGCACTAACACTGCTACTATTTGTAATTATTGTGGTCTACATGGACACATATCTCAATCCTGCACAATCCAGAATAACTAAAAATTAGTTATTTCCAGAACTCTATAAATAGAGTTTCAAGTCCTTCAAAGGAGATCAGATCATTATTGTCACCAGAGATCAGGAGTTCTTGTCCAAGTGCTGCTGCATTCTTCAGAGGCTACCGCCTTCAACTTCAGAGGCTATCGTCTTCAAAGTTTACATCGTCCAAGGGATAAAGCGATCGTCTTTAGATCGGATTCCTAAAGTTGTACTTTTCCAGAATTCAAATTGTAATCTTATTACAAAGTTTGTGAAATAAAGATCAACTTTTGTTTTTGCAAACAAAAGTATTTTTGGGTGAGTATGAAGAAAATCTTTTTAGACCCAAAAAAAACGACGTAATTAAGATACTAAATAATACAATTATTAGATATTTCAATACATTGAGAACAAATAACAATATAGGTATTATTGGAACCAATGAAAATAATAATGATAATTACTAACAAATACCATTATAATTAATATTAATAACAGTAATTAAATAATAATAATAAAAATATACCAATACTAATAATAAATATAATATTAATCTATTTTGCGAATACTATATATATACTATAAAAAACTTACACATATATTAAAGTTTACATTTTTTAATATACTAAATAATAATATTTATAATAACATATACCATCAGCAGCAGGTGCTCTCCTCTGAAGAAGAGCAGACTTTTGGACACGAATTAAAGGAGAGGGGAGAGGTTTGAGAAAGTGAGCGAGAGAGAGAGGAGAAGAGTGAAAGCGAAAAGGGAGAAGGGGTCGTCGGGAAAGTCGCCGGCGCTCGGATGGTCGCCGGCGCGGAGGAGAAGGGAAAGAGGGAAGGCGCGGTCGGGTCACGCGGGACGAGGACGGAGCTAGAAGCGGCTCGGCGATGGCTGGCTAGGGCTAGCGCCGGCGGCGGTCAAAGCGGAGGGGAGCGGCTTGCAGCGCCGGCATGCCGCGACGGAGGGTTATTTGGGTGGAGGTCGGGAGAGGAGAGGGAAGGAGCGGGAGGCTGAGGTCGGCGAGGCGGGGCGGAGGCTTAGCGAAGGCGGAGGAATGGGGAGGGGGACACGAGGCGGTGGTTCGCCGGGCTGGACGCGGTGGTTCGTCGGCTGGACGCGGTGGTTCGCCGGACTGGACGGGCGAGCGGACCATGGTGCCAGAGGCGGCGCCAAGGCGGAGCGACGCCGGAGAAGGTGAGGGCTCTATATTTTTCTTGTTGTGGTGTTGGATTTGGTGGCGGTGAAGGGTGGCTGAGGTTGAGAGGTTGGTCGCCGGGTTTATGGGTGGCCGGGTGGCGGAGATGACGAGGGTCGTGGTGGTGTGGCTCTGATCGGATAGGAGGCTGGGTTTGGGTGTACGGTGGTGATTGGGTGAGGCTGGCCGGATTTGGGTGCGGTGGAAGGGCTCGTCGGGGCAACGAGCAGATGGTGGCTGGTCGGGGCTGGACAGTAGGCTGGGGTGGGTTTGCTGGTGGTGATAGTCGAGCCGAGGAAGATGTGCAGCCAGGGGATGGCCGGGTTAGGTTTAGATTTGGAAATTTTGGTTCGTTGGGGTTTGTGTCCGGCATGTCGGACACGAAGGGGTTGATGTATTTGTAAAGGAAAATTGGTAGTGGATGGGACACAGACACGGACACGATGCACTGCACGTTTATGGTAGAAGAATTTTTGTGGATGTAAAAATTTATGGAGGAGTGCCTGCCTATTTATAGGATGTGAGAATTCCCAGTTGGATAAGGATTAGAATTGATTTAAAATCCCAATAGATAAATACCATATTAATTTAAATAAATTAATTCAATCAAATCCAATCGAAATCAATTAAATCAAATAAATTTCCATCCTTTAGTTTAAAATCAAATAAGATAACTCAAATTCCAAATATAGATATTAATTTAATCTATTTAAAAAAAAAAAAATCAAATCAAGATTTAAATTGCCACAATAATTTTAAAATATGTTTTCCAAAAATACTAATAATAATAATAATTTCAAAAATTACATTATTATTTAAAAATAAGCTAATAAATAATTACGAAATATATATGTATGCACAAATAATATTTACAAATATATACTTTTCTAGTATACCATTTTATAAGAATATTATTTATTATAACTGTCAAAAAAGGCTTTTCATAAATAACTCATATATTTAGAAATTTTGATAGCTAAAAAAATAATTATTATATATTATCTTGAAACTATAAAAATAGGAAAAAATATTTTTCTAAAAATATGTACGCTCGCACATATTCGCACTCGTCGAGCAATTACGAAAAATAAAATTTCGTGCACGACGTACAATACGACTACGCGACGTACAATACAAAATTTTAAATCAGTACCAAATTTAATAAAAAAATAGTAGAAATTTAGGGGTTTTACAGTCGGGTTAAGGCATACGGGTTTATAGTTAAAGCAAGAATCAAGATGAATAATTAGAGACTCACAATAATTGGTTTCTTGAGATTAGATAGTCTCCTAGGTTAGTGTCTTGACCAAGGGTAAGATCCTACTCATTCTCAAATTCTAATGACTAGAAGGTCACGTTATTAGTTCCGGGTCGAGGGGAGGACAAGTACCTCAAGCAAAGTTGTAGTCATATGGCTTGGCCGATTGTTGCTACACTTGTGTATATATAGCTTTTCATGGTATGGGAACCAAGGGAAACATTATGTATCTATCTTCCCTCAAACACGAGCATTTGTTTCCGCAGTAAGTAACGATGTCAAACAATAAGGAGTTCAAGAGAAAGAGAATCAAATGCGAATACGGGTTTCCAAGGGCAATTAAGTAATTCAGAGCGAGTTCTCAGGGTAGTGCGGATGAGATCCTAAAGACATCTATATCTCAATCCACGTGGGATAATCATATGAAGAGCGAACCAAGTGCACCAAGGTTGATCAGACCATAATACGCTGATTCTGATTAGACAATATGTTAATGGGCGTCCCCAGTATACATATGTCCTGAACAAACTCGATAAATATAAGCTTGTAAAACTAGGCTATAAATAGCGACATCATTCATGATAGTGCAAAGTATAAGTACGGGAGATAATGAAGAAAACAGTAATAAATAGTTCAAGTTTCACAAAGGTCTAAGTCTTGTACAGTGTTCCTATTTATACAGTCGTTCTACTGGCTCTTGTATCAGGCCATGGTTGACCAATAGAGTATGGGCTACTAAAACTCTATATTCTAGGCAACATATCTTCCTACACTATATTCATTGCCACCCAGTTACACTTCATTAATAGGTTACAAGGACACGAAGTGGTAGGCCGCGAGGCATACTACCCAACTTATATGAGTCAACTACTAGGGTGATTGAGCAATATAACACGTATAACTAGTATTATTCAACTTCCTAACCTCTATATCAAGCACGAAGGGAAAAGATGTTTCACGGTGGGAAAGAATCAAGCAGAAAATCAAGGTAGTCAACCGAGGGTTCGAAATTGGATATCAAAGGAGGAGATTCAAGCTTGTGGATGAGATTCCTATATATAACTATATGCAGGCTCACATCGGCATAGTAACGTAACCGAAGTGATAAACTCGACCTACATGGGCCACCACAAAAAATGTAACGCCCCAGACCCAAAATACTTAGGACCGAATACGTAGACATGCCAGCTACATATATACGAGTATACTCCAATATGTGGAATCCTTGTATGTATACATAAGCTGTAAATGCAGTAAACCATGGTAACTAAATCTCATCCATAAAATCAAAAAAAAAATAATGATATAAATCAACTCATGAAATTTTATACAAGACGTTGGGCGGAGACAAATCCACTACCAACCAATTTAATGAGAAGGAATACATAATAATGAAAGGAATTTTTGAGCGAGCAAAGGCGAACCAAGAGCAATCATCCTCGAAGAAATAGAGTAGATCATGGTCCTAGGCTAGAGCACCTGCAAATAGACATAAAATCACACACTAGAGAGATCATCAGGTCCTCAGAGGGACGTAACAAGATACATAAGAACATGCCATATAATTTGTGATAATATAAATAAAAGAAAAGGTGCATGCAATAGGGACCTAACCGTTCTATTGTGAACATGCAGTTTGAGATACAATCCTTCGACGCATGAGCCTGGCTGTAGATGGGATCGGTATAGTTCCCGTATAGGGCACGAGGGGCCTACGTCCGTAACATCCGAAGATCGTCAGAGGGCATCATGTGCAAGAGGGTACGTCAATAATGCTCTGGAAAACGTCAGAGGACACCTGGAGCCTGCGTCTCCGGTGGAGCGCACAGGTAATCAAGGAAGTACAAAAGAAGCCCATACGTCAGGTATTGTTCTCCTTACCCAATGCCTAGTATCGTCATCTCCATAACTAATATGAACCTCTAATAACCGCCAAGTCTACTAACATGCAATTCTATTGGCAGTTACTCCTATCTGTCGCATGTCTCAGACGTATCGGTGGCCAGCCGACTACGCGAGTACGTGTCCTACATGTGACTCACAACATGTGATAAAGCATGTGTCAAGGTGTATGAGATATACCAATACATCATCATCAATGTGTGGTCACTAAGCTAAATCAATGTAAGAAAATAGTATGAAAGCAAGTAAAACGACCGATACAGTCGCTTACACCCAAGTGTGACTTGGACGCACAGTGATATAATACTAACAACATAAGTAATGCTGAATAAAATAACTGAAAATAAGATAAAGCAAATCACAGAGTAAGGTGGCAAGGTATCTTGCCTGACGGTGCGGGAATGGCAATCCAACAATCAAGTGCGTCAGCAATGAATCTCAAATCCACGAATGGCTTGAATTATTTTGCTTTGTCAAATGTCTTGTTGAGTGCGATAAGGGTCTGCTGTTGTAAGTGTTGGAATCATCTTTTTCTTACTTCGAAAGACTTGTTTATTCTTATAGATGTTCGGATTGTCTTTCCTTCTCTCTCTAATGACTTGTTTATTCCTGTAGATTAATAGAGCTAAAACAGTACAGAGGTTAATTATAGTCAATATATCAAAAGCAGTGTGACAACAAACAGTTCAAGACATCATGTTCACTGGATAACTAGTAGACTCGATAAATATTCACAAGGGAAGGTTCAAGGCCGAAAGCTATCCTAATACAATAACTTTTCAAATGATCTCACTCTCTATGTCTGCATTGTGTCTGTATTTTGTTTGTATTATGAACAGTCAAATATTCATTCATGTGGGAATTGTTGGAAAAGTGGATGTATTTTGACTTGAAAATAAAATAAAAATATTTTATTAAAGTTTCAATAGGTGTGTCCAATTTGCAATGAATCTATCTATTGGAAAGGCGTGTCCCTTCCAAACATTGTGTCTACTCACATTGTGTCTCTTTGTCGTTTATAAAATTATAGTGTTCGAGTAATCCAACTCAATTCATACATCAAGCACTAAGTCCAACAAAGAGAGAGAGAAAGACATACATGCTTCGTCCAGTTCCAGCGGTGTGAAGTGCTACTACCGAATGAAAAGAACTACTGTATCTTGGGAGACTAATCGCCATTAAACCGTAAGCACCAGTGTGGGACGGATATTGTCTTGAGTACATTGAATCAAGTTCAAGCCTCGGTCCCGGTCAGATCATTTATTTATTTTTCTGACTATAAAGTACATAGTAGGAGTTAACAAACACTAATGCTAATTTTGGGGAAAAAATAAAGAGTTTTTTCATTGATTTTTTATTTTCTTCCTCTTTATTGTAAATGATAAATTGTTTCTTATGAGCACTATAAAGGGGAGGGGGGCAATTTTGTCTTCTAACCAGGCCAGTTAACGGTTATTAGTTAATCATTGTTCAGGATAGGAAAGTAAACATAATCAAAGTTTAGTTAGGGTACCAAAGTAAAAGTTTAGAATATTTTAGTATAAATTAGCCTTTAATTCAAGGAACCTATATGCAAAATTAAGGAAAGGACCCATCGCTATCACTCCATTAATTGTGCCACGGTAAAGAGCCTGAGTTCTAGATAGAGAGTGTAATGGAGAGAAGAAGAAGAAGAACCATTTCTCTCTCTAGAATTCCACGAGCAGAGGACAGAGAAAGAAGAGAGAGAGAGAGAGAGAGAGAGAGAGAAGTCGGCTTCCATAAGCAGTAAGCCGCGTCAATATCACGAACCAAATTAAAAACCCAAGTATCTTTCTTCTCACACCATCTGGAGGCGGGAGGGTGTAGTAAAGTTCCAATCTTTGCTTCTTAGGATTAGGGTTTCACTCCATCAAATTTGGGGGAAGTTCCGACCGATGGGCTGCTTCTCCTGCTTCCAGCCGCGACGGCGGAAGGAGACCACGAGCAGCCGGATCGAGGACAGCATCGCCGCCGGATCCAGCCACCGAGCCCTCCCCAGTTCGTCGACCGGTACTCCGCATTGTCCTAAATTTCGAGTCTTTGTTCGTCATTTCGAGAAATTTAAGGTTTTTTTGGGTGCAGAGCAAAGGAAGAAGCCGTCTCCTAACAACTGCGCGCAGGCCTTCTACTTCCGGGACCTCGCGGCCGCCACCAGGAACTTCAAGGAGTCCAATCTCATTGGTGAGGGCGGCTTCGGAAGAGTCTACAAGGGGCGCCTCTACTCGGGACAGGCAAAATCTCGATCCTAGCTTCGAAAATCGTTCTTCGTCCTGTCTTCTGATTATTACGAATGAGGGTGGTTTTGGGACTCGTTGTTTTGTAGGTCGTGGCGATTAAGCAGCTGAATAGGGAAGGGATTCAGGGGAGCAAGGAGTTTTTGGTGGAGGTCCTGATGCTGATCATGCTGCGCCATCCCAATCTTGTAAACTTGCACGGGTACTGCGCCGAGGGGGACGAGAGGCTCTTGGTTTACGAGTACATGCCCCAGGGGAGCTTGGAAGATCATTTGTTCGGTAAATTCAATAACTTTCTGTTAGAAATATTGCTTCTCTCTATTGAAAACCTGAAAACAAAATAAGCCAAATTAAAGTTACCGGCCTCCGGGGAAGTCATGCACGAAGCACTGCCCTAAGAGTTGACTCGGGTTTATGTGCAGACTTGTTCCGAATGCTCCTAGTGGTAAAACCTCCGCTCTACCGGTATCCTGTCGTCGCACACAACTCAGGGAGATTGACCTTGACTTAGCTCTTGCCCAGAGCAGAAGAGATTGGAATGGAAAGAAAGAAGGAATACATGTTTGTGAAGGAGGAGGATGAGGAATCACATGGTTACCATTTTTTCTTCTCAAGTATATCAATACTAACAATATGGATAGTTGGATACATATATAGGCAACCCCTCTTCCTACAAATTTAATGAATTTTAATAGAATTTTATGGCTAGTTATGTAGTCATTTGGTCATTAAGCACAAGTCCATAAAATACCAATGAATACAAAATAAATATTGAAACGGTCAAAATTTAAACAAAACAAAATGGTTGAAAGTATTGAATAGAAAATTGAGTGATATTGAAGAGAGGAAGAAGGAAGTTGGGTTTTTCTCAAATTATACAACAATCTCCCCCAAAAACCAAGTCCGAAACAGCAGAAAGGAGGAGAAAAAATTGAGAGTTCTGGACAATTATATACTATGCATAGATGAGATGACCTATAGCCTTGAATCTCACTTAGTGATTATTGTCTTTATCTGAAGAAGTGCTTGATGGACTACGCCTTGAATCAGACTTCTTGAACCAGATTCATAAAATAGGACACATAGTACGCAAGAGGTACTTGGGTCTATCGGGTGGCGCGTTAGATTGATCATGTGCACTTTTTTCATATTCATGAGAGATGTCTTGGATCGCCCTGTCCCATAGTCGCGGCCTTCACGACCTCTCACATAGGTAAGTCCTCAAAGAGTTGGTGATTAGAGTCAACCTTGCATAATCATGCTTGGACCTATTAAGAGTTTAAAACTCATCCTAACCAAATCACACCGGAACACTGTCACCATAGGGATGGGGTATCCATGTACAACATCGTACGACCTCTTTGGCATTAGTTTAAGAGAATTTAATCTCAAGGTTACTGTTCCATAATAGTCACCTTAGTCCAGCTTGTTCCTACCCATTGAACCGGCTTCTTGGGATCTCCAGTCAGACTTGGTTGGGTTGCCACTGCTGGTGACTTATGGGCTTAACCCCATCCCCCTCGATGATATTAGGATTAATTTTCTAGACAAACTATTCGTCAAGAGTAAACAAACTCTTCGTCAAGAGATCTGTAAAGTTCTTTTATGACTTTATAGTCAAGAACTACAATTTTGCTTTTTAAGCTCTTTTAATGTCTTAAAACACAGCTGCAGGTATCTATTCATTTTAGAATTCACAAGGTCATGCATTTAGCATAATTTTAAAATAAATGACAGGTATAGAAATATGTTGATCATGTAAAGTATAAAATGTCTGAGCCATACAGCTTCAGTACAAGATGTAACTGAAGCTAATATTTCTGAGTATATAATACTCTTTAGCTATGATTCTTACATAAAATAAAGAGATGACAACTCCTCATAGAGAAAAAAAAATCTATAGATGGATTAGATGTCATATGAGTCAGTTACCAAATTTGTATTAACATGATTTTCTATAACATAAGAGTATCTAATATGATACAATTTTATAGCTAGAATATCCTTTAAAAATATTCTGGAACTGGTTTGACTGATTTAGTTATTTCCTAAATCAGATTTTATGACATCACAATTATTTAACAAGTATGTGATTTCACTAATTGTTGATATAAACATTAGGACTGTGAGCAAAAACTCATCTGACTCTATCATCCCTTAAAGTAAGATACAGTAACTTTCAGCCTTGGCTCTAAAGATTTATTTTTACAAGTCATTTTTACAAAAATAATAGTCTAAGGTAATATAATAATAGTTTAAGTGAATTTTGCTAATTGACTTTATCAAATCTTTAGTTTATCAAGTTTTGATCAACTTTGGTTAGTTGTAGGGGCCGGTTCCCAGCTAGCGGAGGTCCACAGGGGAACGATTAAATACCGTGTCGCTTAGAGCTATTTACGTCCGGTTGATAGAAGGACCCTTTCGGTTTGTACCCAAACTGATCTTAACTTTTAAAACTTTAGATTTAAAAGAATTTGTAATTTCACTAAATATTTTCTTGTGACAAAATTGTTTGAATGAATCAAAGAATTATAGCGTTATGAAATATACGCAACAATAAAGTTTGTCTAAATATTGTGACAGAACAATATTGTGATTTTTTTTGACTAAAAATTCTAATATTGTGATAATAAAGTCATTTAAGGTTCAAACATGTAAAACTAACATGTGAAGAATATCACTTTTATACAATATATACATAACTATATGTATAAACCAAGATAATTGACTTATAGATTTCAACAATATATTTCTCCAATTAAATTTAATAATAAAAATGAATAGAATATGTAAATTGTAAATGTGAAAAATTACTTTTCTACGTGATCGGAACAATTTTGTACCTCTTGATTTTGGCTTACCAATAACACTTCAGAAGATGTCACTTTTCATCATTTTAGATATTTCTATTATTCTCACCTCACCCTTGACATGTTTGAGATGGACTAACAAGTCACAATCTTTAATGCTTCTGATTTGGAAAAATAACTTTACAATGATCTTGTTAAGAATGAGTGAGTACAGACAAATTTTTATTACCGTCACCGATAATATGTTGCTCTTTTTCAAAATTAAAATATCTCTAAGGATTCTACCTTCAAGAGAATAGAGGTTAGTTTGTATATTAATAAGAAATATATACCTGAAACTATGCACAAACTTTTTTAACAATGATTTTACAAAGTTTTAATATGCAAGATTTGAAAAATAACATATATTTTTATATTTGACAAAATGTAAATGGTGTATTGTGTTAAACTAGTGGACTATGAAAGGGAGATTTTTCTGTTTGTACAAAGTGCTCTACCTAACAATAAAAGTCCAATCAAATATCCACCAAGGGTTAGGATGTTAAGTTATTGTTGTATTCTAGCCAATGACAGTGACTAGATATAACCAGTAAAAGATGAATATGTTTATTGTCGCTGATATTATCTATAGAAATGTCAGGATAATAAAATAAAATAATATTTTTTGTTAGACAAAAAAATAATAATAAATGAAACTAATAGATATAGAAATAAAATTTGAACTATTACTCCACAAATTCTATAAAGGAACATATCATATCATGCCATTCAGACCGGTCTAAACATATTATGTTCCCCAAGTCAAGAAATGACAACAATGTTTCACAACAGTTGGAATTGCAAGAATCCTTTAGTGAAAAAACATTTTTTGACCAAACTTTAGAGCTGAATGTTGAGATTTAGGAGTTCTCCATTAGTAGAGAGGATGAAAGATACAAGAATAACTGATATGTCATTCATTACTGATATATCTAATGGTTTGTAAACATATTAACATTTATTTTCTACGTCAAAACAACATGTAAAACATAGTAGACAACATATTTATGACATAATGTATCATGTTAACCATTAGTATGGGGGAAGGATTATTTAACGATTCACAAAAGAGGGAGAACATAAGAATGATAGCTCCCAACATTTCATATAAGCATGTATATGTATGTGTTGTATTTCTATATGGGTGTCTGAATACAAAAATATTATCTACTGAAAAAGCAGGTGGTAGAAAAAAAAAGCCATATATTGATTTATATCATTTAGACCATTACTAATTGTTAGTATCAACCAAAAAATTAAAAATTAAATATAAGATACCAATTAATTTCATAAGAGACAATAAAACCAAATATAACTCTAGCCATGCACACACTTTAATTGTCACATTTATCTTCTCATTATTAGGCTTTATGCATATGACACATGTTAATTACAACATTAAAATATCACAAATGTCATAACGAATAGCATAATAATTAGAAGAATATATGGATAGTTGGCAATATTTTTTCAATTCAATAGGATATATTTCTATAATGTTCAGTATACAATAAGCAAGTAGTATACACTTCAAACCAAGAGTTGCATCTTGGCCACAATTTTTATTTTTCCAACCATGAGAATAACTCCACCATTCAGAAAATAGTAATATTTAGTCTAAATAAAACAATTATCAAAATTCTTCAAGCTGATAGCAAGAAATTTTACATAGGAGAAAAACTTAATTCTGTGTCGCATGCATTTTTATTTTATATGATGCATAAGATATGATTAGGTACACTTGGTCCTGAGAAATAAATTTGGTTTAATCGCTAATGCAAAATAAATTCTAAGAGGAAAAAACACCCAACAACTACTTGTGAAATTCTGAAATTCCACTTATAAGATCAAGTAGCTGTTACGGCTGGCGGTAACAAATTTATACATATTAGCTCAGACTAATAAAGAAAAAATATTTACATGTCATTAAAAGAACTTTATGAACATTACAAAATCAAAATTTTGTGCCAAATAATTTCAGCATGTATAGAATTATTATGTCTCCAACAATGATAGATTATACTAAAGCATAAACTTATAAGACCACAATCCACATAGTATTGCTATCATTATAAACATCTATTTCACAACTTTATTACTAATTGCTCCTTCAAAAATTTAAAGGATCAATTATAATGTAACATAAATCATGCGTTCAAAACCAATTTACCGGTTCAAAAAATCAATTCATCAGAACAAGTTTGCAAAAATTATAGGATTGATGAAGTTTGCAAAAATATATGATCAATTACCAAGAAAAATAATGCTAGCAAGATCACATGCTGAGTCTACAATTTTATGAACATATTATAGTATAATGTCAATAATAACAATCCTAGATTAAATATCATCTAAATGCAATTAGATAATTTATAGGCTTAATTGCACTTTGCTACCCTCAACTATTCCGCTTTTTCAACTTGATACCCTAAACTTTTTTTTGTAACAAGTTGATACCCAAAAATATTTGGGACGAAAATACCCCTGCTCAAACCTTAAAATTACCCCCCCTCCTCCCAACCCCCCCTCCCCCACTCCGGCTACCCCCTCCCTCCCGCTCCGCCTCCCCTCTGGCCACCCCCCTCTCCCGCGTCCGGCCAACCCCCCTACCCAATCTCAAGCCGCGTTCTCGTGCTGGAGGCTGAACGACCGATGTTTCGGCTGGAGGAAGAGAGGCAGGGCCTGGAGGTCATGCCTCCCCAGCAAACTCGGGTATTGGGATGTCGTCAAGAGAGCTCTGAGCTGGACTGACACAGCTCCCCCGCACTACAGAAGGTTAGGCCTGTCTGACTGTTTCCCCGAGGTTAGAAGCAAGAGACATGATGTCGGGGGTCCTCGAGGAGAGCTAGACTGAGACACCGGATGGAAAGAGTGCGAGCTCAGTCCGGTCTCGGTCCTCGACTTGTATCCTGACGAAAATTCATCTGCTCGCAGCCATTGTAAGTCCGTTTTATCGCCTACTAATGTTCGTGTTCGTTACGTAATTCTTACTAACATTGTAATGTGATTTCAGCATCCCCAGTAGAGATCGAGGAAGAGGATCAATCAATTTCCAGTCTCAATTCCTGTGTAGAGGTGCCTCCACAAATTCAGGAGACGAGCGGATACAAAACGGAAGAAGGAACATGGTCATGGGAGAGCCAATGGGGAGATTTGGCACTCGTTACCAACTTGATAAGCTTAGATTTCTATGAATCAAGAAAGGACTGGAGCCAGTTCCAGGACCAGAGAAGCGAGATCCGGGTCCAGATAGAAGGTTTGATCCTAGAGGAGTTGAGGGAAGAGTTCGATCCGGGTCCAGATAGAAAGGACTGGAGCCAGCTCCGCCGCCGCAGCAGCAGCAGCAGTCGCAGCCGCCGCCGCGGCGGTGGCGCCGGAAGCGGGAGGGGGGGGGGTGGCCGGACGTGGGATAGGGGGGTGGCCGGAGGGGAGGCGGAGCGGGAGGGTGAGGGTGGCCGGAGGGGGGGAGGGGGGGAGGGGGGGGAGGGGAGAAGGGAAGAGGGAAGGGATAAGGGCATTTTGGGATTTTTTGAAAAATTAGGTATCAAGTTGAAAAAAAAATAATAGTTGAGGTATCAACTTGTTACAAAAAAAAGTTTAGGATATCAAGTTGAAAAAGCGGAATAGTTGAGGGTAGCAAAGTGCAATTAAGCCTAATTTATAAAACAAATGTATATTGCGGCATCAACATAACATATTCCATACATACATGCACAAGTATGCATGTTTATAAGCATTTCTTTCTATAAATCATCCCCTATCAAGAAAGTACAATTTAAGGATCAAGATGGAGAGATATAGAGTATTTGTTATCAACACATAAAATTTAATATACTTAGCTAGAGTAGATCCACGACCGGCAAGTAAAATGCAACAATATTTAATGAAAAGACAAATAACCATTCATGTGGACAACGAGATATACAACATATTAGAACTGTTCGGTAATTCCAATGAACTGAAAATCACAATTTTGAGAAGAAAATACATACTAACACAAATATGTTAGAGCTTTCTTAGTAACATGCCAGAACAATTATATATCTTAAAATATTGGATACACTAGTTTAATCATGTAAATTGTGGAGATCAATTCAACAACTTACATAATTTTTCTTTCACTAGCCGAATACTAATTTTGAAGATCAATTAAACAAAACATGTAAGTCAACTCTTAGATTGTTAGAAATATTGCTTCTCTCTATTGAAAATCTGAAAACAAAATAAGTCAAATTAAAGTTACCGACCTCCGGGGAAGTCATGCACGAAGCACTGCCCTAAGAGTTGATTCGGGTCTATGTGCAGACTTGTTCCGAATGCTCCTAGTGGTAAAACCCCCGCTCTACCGGTATCTCGTCGTCGCACACAACTCAGGGAGATTGGCCCTGACTTAGCTCTTGCCTAGAGCATGAGAGATTGGAATGAAAAAGAAAGAAGGAATACATGTTTGTAAAGAAGGAGGATGAGGAATCACATGGTTACCATTTTTTCTTCTCAAGTATATCAATACTAACAATATGGATACATATATAGGCAACCCCTCTTCCTACAAATTCAATGAATTTTAATAGGGTTTTATGGCTAGTTATGTAGTCATTTTGGTCATTAAGCACAAGCCCATAAAATACCAATGAATACAAAATAAATATTGAAACAGTCAAAATTTAAACCAAACAAAATGGTTGAAAGTATTGAATAGAAAATTGAATGATATTGAAGAGAGGAAGAAGGAAGTTGGGTTTTTCTCAAATTATAATACACTTTCTCAATCATAGCTAAGTTTCTGTTGTTCACATGCGTCTTTCTGACATTTTCAGGATGATGGGTTGATTCTATGTATATGAAGTATAACTTAGTTGTAAGATGAAGTATAATAAGATGAAGTTTGCATGAGAAACTAGATAACAAAAAGGACAACTTTTCTTGGATGGCACCATTCTCTAGCTTCTCCGAAATGCCATAGACATCCAGGAATAATGTAAAATGGGCTTTTTGACTAAAATGACGGAAGCTTTCCCAAGGCATAATCTCAGCTAGTACTGAATACTCATAAGAAGAATCAGTAAAAACCGAAGTGAAGACCGTGTAAATTGTCGATACTAAGCTTTCCCAAGGCATACTTCTCGTCATTTACTGCCCAATTGAGCAATAAAGCTATGATAAACCACAAAAAGCCCTGTTGTGCTATTAGAGTTTTTGTGTATGGTTGACTATTTATATTTAAGGGAAATGGTTATTCTCCTTGTTAAGTGGTCATTCTCCGTCATTTTAACACGGAGAATGGTCATTCTCCTTGTTAAATTGACGAAGAATTGCCATTCTCCGTGTTAAAATGACGGAGAATGGTCATTCTCCGTCATTTTAGCACGGAGAATGTCAATTCTTCGTCAATTTAACAAGGAGAATGACCATTCTTCGTGGTTTTAGCACGAAGAATGTCAATTCTCCGTCATTTTAACACGGAGAATTTAACACGGAGAATGGTCATTCTTCTTGTTAAATTGACGAAAAATTGCCATTCTCCGTGCTAAAATGACAGAGAATGACCATTCTCTGTGGTTTTAGCACGGAGAATGGCAATTCTTCGTCAATTTAATTAGGAGGATGACCATTCTTCGTGGTTTTAGCACGGAGAATGGTCATTCTCCGTGTTAAAATCACGGAGAATGATGGAGAAAAGTTGACAGAAACCTAATTTTTTGTGGAAAAAAATTTGTCAGGAATAAAGATTCAAGAGTTTTCGTTCTTCTTTCAAAACGATGCTAACTCTTATGGAAAAGAAGAAGAAGATCTTCTCTCCACAATTGACCTAATCGTCGGAAAACTTTAAATCTCTCCACGAAGATGATGATGATGATGATGAGCGATGATTGGAGTTCGACTGAAGAAAAGCACAGTGAACTACGAACGATCTTTGCAATTTCTGCTGAAGATGAGAGCAATGGAATTCAGATCTCTCATGAAGAAGAAGAAGAAAATCGCAATCCAAATATGAGTTTGTGCGAAGGGGTAGTTATGGTATTATCAAAATGGCTATTTTGTAAATATAGAGCATCTAAAGGGATCTTGGAATATTTAACGTAAAAATATATAATTCTGGACATTTCATAAAATCCACCCCGCGGGTGGGTTTTTAATAAAAACTAACCCCGAAATTGAATATCTCAGCAATTTCCAGTATATTTAATTTCATATACTACATATCTTCTTAAATCCACTCTTAAGGTTATTGTCTTTGCCGTATCACCAATATTACATTATTATTTATGCCATTTTGTATGTTCCGTGTTTAACTCATATTTTTATGGATCATATATTTGGTTGATATGAGGTTAATTCTCAGTCTTCTTACATCTTCCTTGATAATCACTCTTTAAGGGAATTGGCTTTAGTATGCCCACCAATTTTTTTTTTTCTTTTCTATTATTTAGTGTCATTTTCTATATTTAAACTTATAATTATGTCCTTGCATTGCATGCTTTATATTATGTGCTTGATTTGGGATCTTGTAACAAGTTAACCCCCCCCCCAAAACCACCACCACACACACACACACACACAAATAATAATATAAAACTAAAAATCATTATATAATTGAAAAGGAATAAGGAAGTTTGTGTTTGACCTATTTATAGTTACAAAAGTCATGAATTTTACAAACTGGCAGAGTTTCGAAAATCAGTACACAGCTGGAAAAGCATAGTGTAATTCTCAGATTCTAGCAAGCCAAGGATGTATTGTTAGACAACCCTAGTTCTCTTGTCGAACTGTGTTTCTTCAGAAAAGAGGAAAAAGTCAGCAGAGGGAAAGACCGCCACATCTTTTGCTGCCCGAACTCTATATAATTTTCGAGGTGTGCGTAGTGGTCAAGTTACAGAAGATGAAAAGGGGGGATTGGGAAATAGGGTTACATCTTTCAGACACTTGTTTTGTCTTGAATAAGATCAAAAGTCAAAAGAAAGGTGAGTAAGCATGTTTGCAACTTGTGTTTTAAGCACTTATTCTGTCTTCAATAAAAAAATAATTGGCTAATGTGGCAAGGTTAATTCTCTCCAACTCTGCTTTCCTCATGTATATGGGTTTGTGATTGTTGATTATTGTCACTTGGTTCTCCTGCTTATACGAACTGCTGGTACGAGGAAGATGACTATAAATCAAGGTTCACACTATCGGTATCGGACTATTCCTATGAGTATTGGTATCGGCAATACTGGTAGTATCGGCGGTTTCGGATCGGAGTATCGGATTTTTTTGGTATCGGAAAACAAATAATTATTAATAAATCATTTACATTTAAAAACATATATTTTATATATTTAGGCATAATTTGAAGTATTTTCAGTGTTATTTCTTAGTAGTTTGAAATTAAATGAAATAGTAGTCACCCTTATCGATTGGTTTACATACAATAGATTTTCTTCTTTTACATCCTTTTACAATCTTATTATGCTTTAAACCCTTGTTGATTTATCTTTTTCGTTTAATTTCTTTTGTCGAATTGACCGGAAAAGAGACCCCCAATGTCGGTATCGGGTATCGACTGATACTTTAAACCATGCTATAAATATTGGTGGATGCTAAGTCCTTAAATTCCAAATTTGGTCATACTTGGATGAATATTCAATTATATAAAATGTATTGTTTTGCATAAGCAATCGTGTGTTTCATATTTCTTTTATGAACTTCTTGTAGTCTCGGAGAAATGCGACTATAACTTAGAATATATATTTTTTTTTTATAGATGATATTCAACATTTTCTATAAATCTTCTCGTGTGAAGTGTTAAAATCAAACTCTTTCTGCTCTACCTATACATCAAACATAATTTTCTTATTGTCAGAAACTCTTTGGATTCATTTCATAGAGATCTGATAATGTTTGTTGGCCCATAGGTCATGGTCATACCTGATTTCGATAACCGACTAAAACTCTAGTTGGATATAACAAATAATATACTGATATAACAAATAATATACTGCTGCGGTACAAATGATGGACAACTGCTATGCTACAACTTCTATCAAGTCTTCGCCTAAAGCCAAAATGAACAAATTGCTGATCAAGACATTTCTTCTATTTTTATGTATTTTTCACTTTATTGAGTCTAGGAAAAATGTACATCGGACGAGATTGGCACATGGCTTAAGCTTCCAAAGTCCACTTCTAAATAAGCCTACCTAGTTCGTATTCCATCAAGTCCACAAAAACAAAAAGCCTGCCTATTTATAAAAGCCCAAACCCAAAATCCATTTCATTCTACACTTTGACCAACCTGGTCATAGGGCAACCGAACTCGGACCAAGTTCTGCCCGAACTCGGACCGAACTCGGTACCCTGACCAGTATTCCATTGGATCAGGTCACCCTGTAGACTGGACTCCAACATTCGATTTTTTGAACATTAGGGAACCGAACACTGCCCGAATTCGGTCTCCAAAAATACTATAACTAGAGTTGAGTTTCACATTCTTTTCATCTCCCATCTCATTCTCTCTTCTCTATGCTAAGTGTTCTCTGAGTTTTACACTTTCAAATCAAAGCCTTTACGACTCCTAGCCAAGCCAGTGCCAATTACGGTTCGATTTGGAAGTTTGGTCGAGTTGTAGAGAAGGCTTGAAAACAACTTCGTTTTCATCATGTTTCTGCAGTCGGCAAACCCTTCGGATTAAAGGCTTGCAGGTTGAAGTAGTGCTTTTCGGATTAAAAGCACGTATTGTAAGGAGTTGCAAGCACTTTGGATTAAAAGCTTGTGTTTCACTGTATCGTAGATCCAACATCGAGCATAGTACTCAAGACTGGACTAGTCCTCTCAGAAAAAAACCAGTATAAATTCCGGTGTTTGAGTTTGTTTTTTCCGATCTCCTTACTTTACGCATTTACTTAAATACTGCATGCTTCATATAGTTGTTTACTGCCATATAAATTTTTTAAGTGGGAATTATTATTCCGTTGTATACACGCACTCTATTCACCTTCCCTCTAGAGCTGTTCAACGTTCCTACAATTTGTATCCGAACTAGGTTATTCTTAAATAACACTCTAGAGTACACATGACATCCGTGAAGTCAATATCCACCAGTGAAGGGCAGTCCACAAAAAGGCCTCCACTATTTGATGGAATAAACTACACATATTGAAAGACGTAAGTTTTTTTTTTCCGAAATCACTTGACTTTGATCTTTGGTCAATTGTTATAGACGGTTACAAAAAGCCGCCTAGAATAGTGATGATGGCAATCTTATAGAAAAGCACCATGATAGGTACACGGACTTACAGAAGACACAAGCTAGTCTTGATGCGCGAACTATAAATGCTTTATTCTGTGCTATTGACAAGACTGAGTTTAATAGGATATCTACCTGTACCACATCGCAAATTTTTTTGAGGTAACTCATGAAGGTACTTCGCAGGTGAAAGAATCCAAAATCAGTCGATTGACACAAGAATATGAGGCTTTCAAGATAAAGACAGATGAGATGATGACTCAGATGTTTACTCGTTTCCTTTATATCACTAATCCTTTATCTTCTCTTGGCAAGGATTATACAAATCACAGGAAGATTCGTAAGGTACTCAGGGGACTGACCAAGACCTGGAACACCAAGGCTACTGCGATTATAGAAGGAAACGATCTCACCACCATGTCACTGGAGACACTCATGGGCAAACTGATGACTCATGAGCTGGATCTAAAGGACTTTTGAGAAGCTATACCAAAGGAAAAATCAATTGCCTTCAAAGCTCATGTAAAGAGAATCTCAAGCGAAGATACTGACAATGACGACTCTGATGGTGAGGAACAAGCCCTGCTAGTAAAGAACTTCAAAAAATTCTTGAGGTTTGAAAAATCAAACCGAAAGAAGAAAGATTTCTATGAAAGCAATGAGGAGGAGACTATATGGTATGGATGCAAGAAAACAGGGCACATAAAGAAAGACTGTCCAATGGATAAGAAGACAAATCACTGTGAACGATCAAGCAGAAAGTCATCATCTCGAAAGTATGCGAATATGAGCATCTGGCATGAAAGTGAAGTCAGTGAGTCAGAGGAAGAAGATAGATCCAACAATTCTGCAAATGTGTGCTTAATGGTATTTAATCAGGTAGCTACTAATCCTCTGTATGATGACTTTACTTTCGATGAACTTTCTGATGTATTTAGCAAGGTTCCAAACGGCGGTAGGCGGGTGCGCGGCGGAGAGAGTCCGCCTACCGCCTAGGCGGTCGATACATTTTGAACATTTTTCTACTATTTTACTACTGTATTTTGCATAACATGCATATTTTAAGGATGTTTCATGCATAACTAAGATGCAGACCGAAGATTTATAAAGTTTTAGTTTTGCAAAAGTGAACCATATGCCCATAATGCTTACAAAATCTTTTTCGTCAAAATATCTTGTTAGGTATTGCTCTGCCTAGGCATCCGCCTACGCCACCTAACCTCTGCCTTTGGTGCCAACCACAATTGGCCGCCTACTCTACCGCCTGTCTACCGCCTAGGCGCCGCCTAGTCGGCTTAGGCGGCCGCCATTTAGAACACTGGTATTTAGTGATTTGTTAGATGAACATGAGAAAGTGTTGGACAAATACAAACAATCTCGAAATGAGATCAAAGCTTACACGACTGAAGTTGAAAGCCTCTCCACCTTATTAAATGAAGTAAGGGAGACACCTTCCTCTAGTAACACGGATGAAGCATCAACTCTTAAGCTTAGCCTACATGATACTCTCAAAGATATT
The DNA here is from genome assembly GCA_029216955.1 of Iris pallida. Lineage (NCBI taxonomy): Eukaryota > Viridiplantae > Streptophyta > Magnoliopsida > Asparagales > Iridaceae > Iris > Iris pallida. The sequence continues at coordinate 15,076,212 of JANAVB010003400.1, read as the reverse complement.
GAGAAGAGAGATCGTGACTATGCAAAGCTATGAGTTATATGAGTTAGAAAAGAAGAAATATCTTATAGCTGTTCAAAGGTAGATGCTATATCTGCCAAGTATGATAAGGCATGTGAAATCTCTAAAAAGTTAGAGATTAGGTTGGGCAAGCAGGTTATATCTGTTATTTAAACCAAGATCTGTTCAGTGACACCTCATACACATAACAGGACACGATCAAAGAAAGCACGCAGGCCAAATGTTGCATATAGTCATGCTTTCGCTTATAAGTATCTAAACACAAAAGACTCATGGATACACTACTACACCAAGCACTAACACTGCTACTATTTGTAATTATTGTGGTCTACATGGACACATATCTCAATTCTGCAAAGCTAGAAAGTTGGTAGATATGAAGGTATGCACTTGGATACCGAAAACTAATATTTCTGGACCTTTGAAGAACGAGTATCAAAGGTCACATCTACTCGTTTTTTAGGTGGGCCAACCCTCTCATGCTAGAAGTAAATGGATTCTCGATAGCAGATGTTCGCGGTACATGACTGATGATGCATCTCTATTCGCGACATTGTCGATGAAGAAAGAAGGATACATCTCAATTGAAAATAATGTAAGGTTACATCGTAGGTAACGGTAATATTGGTATTCCTCCTTACCCAGTCATAAAAGACGTTTGTCTGGTCACATAGTTAAAATATAACCTACTAAGCATTAATCATCTTGCTGACAATGGTTATGGCATTAACTTTGTGAAAGTTAAATGCTCGATATATGATATGACTACTGGGAATTTGATTTATGAAGGAATAAGGGAGGATAATATGTCTTTTATCTATCAGAAAACACTAACATGCAGGTAAGTGCCTTATAGTTAACAAAGATGAAAGCTGGCTATGGCACATGAGACTAGGACACGCCAACATGGACACCATCTCAAGGCTATCCACGAAAATTGGTAAAAGGATTATTAGAAATTACTTTCAAGAGAGACAGTATGTTTTGACTGCGAGAAAAACAAAACAACTAGGTCAACATTTAAATCCATAAACGCTGTAAGTACTTCAAGATCCTTGCAATTATTACATATGGATTCATTTGGACCAAGTAGAGTTACCAGTCTTGGTAGTAAACTCTATATTTTTGTTATTATAGATGATTTCTCTCGTTACACTTGGATTTTTTTATCAAACAAAAATGATGCACTTTTTGAATTTGAAATATTTTGCAAAAATGTACAAAACGTAAAGGGCTTCATGTTTACTCACATCCGAAGTGAACATGGAGGCGAATTAAAAAATTTCGATTTCAAAAAGTTTTGTGTTTCAAATGGCTATTTTCATGAATTTTCTTGTTCTAAAACTCTCCAACGGAATATTGTTGTGGAACGAAAGAACAGAACTCTCAGCGACTTGGCTATAGTTATGCTTAACCAGTATAATCTTCCGAAATATTTTTGGGCTGAAACTGTAAGTACAGCTTGTCATGTTTTAAATAGGGTTCTGATTCGACCTATATCGAAGAATACTTTCTATAAATTATGGTTTAATCGTATTCCAAATATTTATTACTTTAATATTTTTGGTTGTCACTGTTTTATTTTGAACATCAAGGATAATTTGGGTACTAAGGCAGATGAATAATATATTCCTTGGATTGTTGCTAAGAGTAAAGGTTTTAAAGTTTTAAATAAAAGGTCACTGATTGTTGAAAAGCCTATAAATGTTACTTTTGTTGAACTTAATAATCAATTACAAAGTGACAGTGATGACAAAGATTCGGAGAAAATGTCCAACAAAGCAACTGAAGATACTGCTACTGGAACAAACTATCTGGAGAGTCTGCCAAAGAAGATGAAGTTCATGACAGACCATCCAGAGACTTTGATCATAGGTGATGTATCAAAGGAAGTAAGTACATGTTCATCTACTAGAGATATAGCTGCTAATGTCGCTTTTATCACAAGTAGAACCTAAGTCAGTAGCAGTAGCAGATGCTTTTAATGATGAATTTTTGATTTATGCCATTCAAGAGGAATTAAACCAGTTTAAGAGGAACCAAGTTTGGAAACTTGTACCCAAACCTATTGGTCATTCTATAATAGGTACCAAATGGGTATTCCGAAATAAACTTAGTAAGGATGGATAAGTTATCTGCAACAAAGCGCGTCTAGTGGCCCAAGATTATAATCAAGAAAAAGGAATTGATTGTGACGAGACTCATGCTCCTGTTTCTCGACTTGAGTCCATTCGCATGTTTTGTGCATATGCATGTTTTCATGATTTCAAACTTATTAAAATGGACGTCAAATCTGCATTTTTAAAGGATTTTTATAAAAGAAGAGGTTTATGTAAAACAACCCCCTGGCTTTGAGGATTTTAAATTTTTTGATCACATTTTCAAGCTACGAAAACGAAAAGCATTTTATGGACTCAAACAAGCTTCCAGAGCTTGGTATGATCGCCTAAATTCTTTTCTACTTGAAAATAATTTTTCAAAAGGGAAAGTTGATACTACCTTGCTTATTAAATCCCTTGATGAAAATATTTTACTAGTGCAACTATATGTTGATGACATTATCTTTGGTTCAACTAATGAGTTATTCAGTCAAGAGTTTGCTAAGTGTATGCAGAGTAAATTCGAGATGAGTATGATGGGAGAGCTCAACTACTTTCTCGGACTGCAAATCAGACAAACGATATTCATCAATCAAGTAAAGTACACGAAGGAATTGCTGAAAAAGTTCGACTTCGATAACGCAAAACCTATCGGTACACCAATGGCAACGTCAACAAAGTTTGATCTTGATGAAAGTGACAAACATGTCAATCAACATAAGTATCGATGTGTGATTGGTAGTTTATTATATTTAACTGCTAGTCGTCCCGATAACATGTTCAATATTTGCATTTGTGCTAGATATCAAGCTAATCTTAAGGAATCACACTTATGCACAGTTAAGCGTATCTTTCGATACCTTAAGGGTACTTCTGCAGCCGGCTTGTGGTATCCCAAAACCATATCCTTTGACCTGATTGGTTATTCGGATGCTGATTTTGCTGGATGCAAAGTAGACCTTAAAGGTACCAGCGGTACATGTCATTATCTAGGAAAAACGCTAGTTTCTTGTTTTAGCAAGAAGCAAAATTCTGTTGCACTATCAACAACTGAAGTCGAATATATCATTGCAAGACGTTGTGCACAAATTTTGTGGATGAAGCAAATCCTAGAATATTACAATTTGTATTACACAAACATTTCTATTTTCTGTGATAACACAAGCACGATCAATTTGACTATGAACCCAGTATGTCATTCACACACTAAGCACATAGAAATACGTTATCATTTTCTATGTGATCATCAATTACACATAAATATTTGTCTAGAATTTATTGAAACATGTAATTGAATCATGGGATGGTGAATGGGCTGAAAGTAGATGTGTCGATCCAGGCAAAAAGGCAGAAGACCCTTTGCCGTCAGTGGTTCTTCCAAAGATCCGAGATAATGATATCCTTTTGGCTCAAGTCCCTGTAGGTGTGGATACTACCATGCCTACAGATGGCAATGCCAGTCCAGAACAGGCTGTGCACAGAGGTGGACCTCCATTTCTCCCCATTCCTTCTGGCCATGGCAATGGGCTGGAGTCTCAGTTGCAGGAGGTGGTGTTCCTTGCTGATAGTACTACGGATGAGTCAAGCGAAGATCAAGAAGACCAAGAGGATTTAGAACCTCAGTCAGACATTGTGGGATAACTCACCAAGGAGAACGAAAGGTGGGTGCGTCTCAGACAACAGAGGAGTCAGAGCTTCGCATATGCTCACGGTGGAAGCTGGAGAAGCATGATGGAGGTCCTGGTGTGGTCACCCGAAGTAAGAGTAGACAAGTGTAAATGGGTTTGAGTTTGATTGTAAGAGTATGAGGTGTGTAGGGTCTGAGTTGTAGGGTGCTAGGCATGTGAGTCCGAGCACCTTTTTTTTTGGACTACTTATACAATACAGTTACCTTTTCCAACATATTATACACACACCCACAGATGCACACCCTTCCAACTTAACTATTATCAGCTTAACATTAATATACTATATTTTTGTCATATATGTATTATCATTAGAAGAGTAATGTTTATAATTCATCAAACAAAAAACTTGAATATCAATGAAGCTTACACTTTCACTTTGTAGCTTACACACACATGCTTCCAACTTAACTATCATCAGCTTAACATTATTATAGCATCTTTTTGTTATATATGTATTATCTTTAGAAGAGTAATGTCTATAAATCATTAAACAAAGTTTTTGAATATTAATGAGGCTTACACAAAGTGAAAGTGTAAGCTTCATTGATATTCAAGTTCCTTCATTTCATGAATTATAGACATTACTTTTCTAAAGATAAATATATGACAAAAATATATTATAATAATGTTAAGCTGATAATAGTTAAGTTGGGAAGGTGTAAGTTCATTAATGTTTATATTCTTAAAAGTGTTTGGTGGTCTCGAAAATGTAGGATATACTCAAACATGGGAGAACCAACTACTGATGGCTTATGCTAGTGATGGCTAGATGTACATTTGAATTGAGATGGTTGGCGTATGCCCAGAGGTGATAAGGATGTGCCACAGGATAGGTGAGCTTAAAGGGGATAACAGGGGAATGCTGCCTAATGGCTATTTTGAGCTTCCAGATTGTCAAAATTTACGGGGATAGATATATGATACTAAAAAGTGGTGACAAAGGTTGAGGAAGATATGGTTGGAAAGTTGAACCAGTTTACCAACCCGCTTCTTAGGCAGGTATGGATGAGTGATAATGGCCGCCTGACCTTATCGATAAATGACCAGGTTTGTTTAGGTTCTGTCCTGTTTAACCCTTTTAGTAAAACCCCCACTTCACATACCAACATCAGCCCTTGAGGCAAGCAGTCCCTAACAAGCACAATGGTTAGTTGCTTGCTAACCATTTATAAAACCTAGGAGGCAAAGTGTTAACTGCAAAAGAATTCTCTTCCAATTTCAATCCCCAGTCCCCACCTTTCCTCCTTCCTATCAAGAAATCATCATTCCCCAAAATTCAATCCCCATTCCCCAACCACCTATGTTGCACGAATACAAACATGGATATTTATAAGGATACGACATGATACGATACGGGATACATACATTTTCAAATATGTAAAGTAGTAAACGAATACATACACAAAGATTGACATGATAAGCTACAAACACCATTTTCCTAGGTCAGTCGCCCGCAGATCCGTTTCCCCTTCCCTTCCGACCTTTCACCTGATCTAAAACCACCACAAAACAAGAGCAACAACAAAAAAATAAATCGAGAGAGAGCAATGGGTCGTTATCATTCTTCTCCTTGTGGACACAGCCAGGACCCATGAGATCATGGGTCGTTGACTTGTCACTGTGATGTCGTTGCTCCACAGGCTCTCCCTCCTTGTGGCTTCACTCCTCATCTTTATGCTGTATGATTACATAACTTTCAGAACCTTTCTTGTTAAATTATTTCATTAGCATTCACCAGGATTTTTTGTATTTTGTTAAACAAATGAAATCAATTGGGATTTGGGCATTCCGTTCATGAACTTGTATGTTTTTATTGGTAGAAATCAAGGTTCGCAATATTGGTGTCAGAATTGGTATTGGATCATTCCTATGGTATCAATATCTGCGGTTTCATATTAAAATATCAAATTTTTTGGTATCAAAAAGCAAATATGAATAAATTATTAAACATTAAGATTAAAAAAATATTTATACACTTGGGCATAACTTTAAGTAATTTTGTGTTATTTCTTAGTATTTTTGAAATTGAATGAAATAATACTCACTCTTGCTGATTGATTTATTTGCAATAAATAAGTTTTTTTTATTTGCATGCTTTTACAATCGTATTATGCTTTTACACCCTTGCGGATTGGTCCTTGTTCAATTTCTTTCCCAAATTGATTGGAAAAGTGACCCCCAACGTAGGTTTTGGTCGTATAGGTAGTTGTCGGTATTGGATTGGGATATGCCAAACTGTATCGGTATCGACTGATACTGCAAACTATGGTCGAAACCATTGTTACATTTTTTTGTCTTACTATTGTGTCTTCTATGTTATATACTTTTTGTCCTTTTGTGATATTTAATTACTCGCTACTTAAATATGCAGATTTGTCTCCTGGCAAGAAGCCTCTTGAATGGAATACTCGAATTAAGATCGCTGTTGGTGCTGCAAAAGGGCTCGAATATTTGCATGATGTAGCAAACCCCCCTGTTATATACCGTGACATGAAAGCAGCAAACATATTGCTTGATAACAATTTCAACCCCAAGCTTTCTGACTTTGGACTCGCTAAACTTGGACCTGTAGGTGACAGTACTCATGTTTCAACAAGAGTAATGGGAACATATGGCTATTGCGCTCCAGATTATGCTATGAGTGGTAAGCTGACCCTGAAGTCTGATGTATATAGCTTTGGTGTGCTTCTTCTAGAGCTGATTACTGGACGAAGAGCATTTGACTCTTCCAAGATTGGTCCGGAGCAGAATCTAATAACATGGGTAAGCCATTGTGACATTTTTGTTCATTTCCACAAACATACAAAGGAAAAGGGATATAATAAACAAAGGGTGATTTTGAAAACTCGGCCTACCAATTGACTTGGGTTAATGAATCCAATGGCCCACAGTACATTATATTAGATATTGAGTAGCTGGAGTTCTGGTTTACCAAACTATTGATATTTTTTAATGAGAAAAGTGTAATAGTCTAGCAAATCTGAGATCCTTGAATTTAAGTGATCCTGGATTTTTGGTTATAATAATGATAACTATATGAATCATTTGATTCACTACTAAAGATCCTACATATCTTGTGATGATAGGCCATGTTATTTAAGCAGGCTATTAACCTGTTTTGCCATCGTGTTTAATAATCTCCAGCATCTGTGTTTAGTACAAATTCATGCAAATTTTATTAGTTGTCATTCTATGCTAAGCAAATTTCATTTGAGTTGTACTACTGGTGCATCATGTGAATCTGTAAGATCTTCTAGTTCTTGTTAACATTCACTGGAAACCCAAAATCATACTACAGTATTTAGAAGAATGCTTGTTATTTATTCTTGTTTGTTTTGTCAACATCTAGTCTGCATTTCATGTTAGTAAATTCTTCCTAGTCTCGTTACTCATTCTTAGGAATTGTATTATATATTATATCTTATTATCAAATTTGTGACGGCTTACCTGTTTGTGTTTTCACTATTCATGTTTGTCAACATGTTGAACAATTGTCTTTATTGGATGTTTATATAGTTTGGAAAGCCATTCATTTTCAGTCCTGGTAGTTTTCGTGGATTGGAGGGATTTTTAGTTTTCCTGTAGACTTCATGCTGCAAGAGTATTGTTTTCTGTGCTTGCATATATACTTGTAGACTAAGATTGCATATTTCTATTTTTGAATCTCGTCAAATGATGAAAAAGGATACTAGTTCCATCAGAAATATATCTACACTGTTAACAAGGACATATTTATATTACACCTCACTCTAATAGAAATCGAGTTTGTTTAATTCCAAGTGATGATAATGGGCTGGTTGATTGGGCTGAGTCAACCAATATCAATAGCTGGCCTGGCCACAATTCATTCCAAGAAATGAGCCAGCTTGGCTCCATTCCATGACATATAATTGGTATCCATGTCATTTCATGATAATCTTAGAAGTCTTGTAACATAATAAGAATTTGGTTTGAAGACTTATTATCTATTTAAGAATAATAAAAGGAAATAATTGCAACCTAGTAAAACCTGAGAAAGGAAAAAATAACTTGCTAAGATCATATTCTAATAACAAACCAAACCAAAATTAGTTACGCAGGAAAAAGGAAGAAAGATGTGCTCAATGATTGAACAACAAATCCTCGAAGGCATGATACTGGATCAAACTCTGGTAGTCAAGGTTCAAAATATAGTGATGGCAAATCAAGCTTGAAATATCTGATGCCATGTTCTTATATGATTAGACTTTTGCTAGTAGAGATTGGTCTATAGATTGGAAGTATATATGAATATTAGACACTCATATTATGTGCACCATAATGCACATACATCAACATTGATAAAATAATGAAAATGCAATAAACTAAATGTCCTACATGTACATTTTGTGTGTGTGTGTGGTTTGGGGGGGGGGGGGGGGGGGGGGGGGGGGGGATTCTTAGGTTTATAAAGGAAACATATTATATCCAATTAAAAAAAACGAACTTATTAGATGGACTTGTTCATCTTCAAATTAAGATAATAAAAAGTGAAAGGTACTCTCTACTCCTAATTGTACCAAAAAGACATGCTTCCCAGTGCTTCGACTGTTGTTGGCTACTTGGCCAAGGGGATCTAATACATAGAGCACAAAAGAGAGCTATGCTTGTCGTAATCAGAAAAAGCTTATCAAATCGTTGTTGAATGGTCACCGTGGTGACTGGTGTCGCCAATGTCACCATGTTGCCAAAAGAGGAGGTCTAAAGGAGACAGGAGAGAAAGGCAAGCGACATCTAAAACTAACGTATAGGTTTCAGGTTTTTGGCTCTTGGCTGCTGTTGTCACTCGCCAATCCATATGTCGTGATCTGTGCATGGAGACAGGAGGTCTAAAGGAGACAGGAGAGAAAGGCAAGCGACATCTAAAACTAACGTATAGGTTTCAGGTTTTTGGCTCTTGGCTGCTGTTGTCACTCGCCGATCCATATGTCGTGATCTGTGCATGGGCCTCACATAGACCATCACTTGCTTATACTTCCCAGGAGCATACTGCCTTACTACTAATCTCATGTAATCACGGTAATTGCAGAGTTTTAATGTTCACTTGCAAAAAGGTTAACTTGGATTTACTTATGAGATTCAAACTCCCATGAATAAGCCCATAAAATCACTATTCCTAACTGATGTCAGACTACTTTGGGTTTTAGAATCTATCTCAGTCAAAGATGTAGTGTTTTTGTTGTGACCCATTCAATGGTATAGTCTGTCCCTGGTGTGACTGTGATCCACTCTATTCCACTGTCCAAATCCTTACAACATTCCTTATCATATGCCTAACTCCCCATGTGGATAATAGTGAGCAAAGTACCACTAGGATGTGTTGGGCGCGTGCGGAAGCGTTTGCCAACCTACCTGGTCAAAACCAACCCCCGTCTAACGGACACAAAGTACAAGATGAAGACAAATATATGGCGGTGACGTACGTCACCTGGACAAATCCCAACCTTTAATAACTCAGATGAAATTACAAGATTGACAGAACTCACGTTGAACCCTTTGCCCTAATAGGTTCAACCTCTCACCACTCTCAAGGAGAAAAACAGAAGATTACAATTGAAATCACTCACCAACCCGTAGCAATCTCCCTAACCGAAGTTGATGACTCCTCGATTAGATCTTCTTCTTCCTTCTATCTTGGATGACGAAGTCCTAAAGTAAAGTACAGACTTTCTCTTAGATTTTCTGTGGACGAGCACCCCGAATCTCCACTTTGTGCTTTGTGCCTCCACCCTCACCCCATATATATAGGATGAGAAAAAAAATCATATTCTAGCCATAATAGGATTTCCTAAATATGAACATAATAGGAATCCTATTATGCCTAAAATATTCCATCAACATCCTATTTTAGATCATAACATGAATTCCTAAAATAAGAATCCTATTATACCTAAAATATCACAACACCAATTATGGACATCCAAATCTAATCAAATCAAATATTTAACTAGATTTTGATCCACAAATATGTTGTTACCAAATTCAGACTGGACTCCAACAATCTCTCCCTCCAGTCTGATGAGAGGGTATTAACCCCATGGATCCTCAACTGGACTCCATGCATGTCGTCTCGCGATAGAGTTCCTACTTCCCCATGCTACTGATCTTCTTTGTCTCCAGCTCCTCGACCATCACGTCGACGCTAGATGCCATGCGTAGCACCTCCTGCACCACTGGAATCCTGTCGATATCAATGACACGACGAAGACCGAAGTCCCTGACGATCAGCCTCACCGTAAGTCTCGGCCGCCTGTCCCCGACTTCCGTCTTCCACCGGAAAGTGTTAATGTTCCGACGAGCTTCTTCACCCTTGGCTGGCCCAACTAAGCGGACGGTGCGGTTCTCCCGAGATTCGAACTCCTGAAACTGTCCACCTTCGTGTCTGAACTTGAAGCCCCATGCACATGCGTTCTCGAGCAGAACATCACGCACTGTGCATGCCGTCGATGACCCACAGCTCCCCCTGAACTGTGTGAATGATGATGCTCCCGCCTCATATTGAGTTTGCTACAAATCTTGATCTCCTCCCTGGCTTCGAACTGCTGAAACTGATGTCGCTCCGTGAAGCTTTGGCAAACCACCTGTCGCCAAAATCGGACCCGGAGAGCAACCCCCACATGGATACCGACCAGCTGTCTTGGGACCGACAGACTGACCCTCAATCTTTGACTCATCACCATCCTTCGCTTTGTTTCGACGAACCGAATCCTCCGTATTTCTCAAAGCATATAGAATCCCCTCATCAGCAAGTTTCCGACGATCCACCTCCTGTCGAACACCCCTCGAGCCTCCATCCAGTGTCTGTGGTCTGCCTGTACAGCTCAGCGGCTTGAGCTTGTACATGCCACAACACAAATCTCCCCGAGACAGCTGTTGGGAACCCTTCGCAAGTATCTAATCTTTGCTCCCAAACAGACCGCAACGATCATCATCTGCCAACCTTCCTACCGAAACCAAGTTACAGCACAAACTCGGTACATGTCACACACCCCTGAGGACGAGCTTTTCACAAAATTCTGTCGTTAAGTGCACATCACCGATGTCTACAACTGCAGCCGTCTCCTTGTCGTCCATCTTCATACGTCCAAAACTGCCGCCGCGGTATGACGTGAAGATCCTCTTATATGGAGTGGCATGGTACGACGCCCTCGTGTTCATGTCCCAGTCACCATCATGACACATGCCACAAGGTTCCTCTGCGCCGGTCGCTGCGATGATGATATCTCCAAATGTCGTCTTCCTTTCGTTCAACGAATACAGCTTCTCCCACAATGCTTTGCCAAACTCTCTATGGATACGTGGTGAAACACCGAGTCGTCCAGCCATTGGCGGATGAATCCAACGGCCTTCCGATCTAGTCATTTCCAGTCTTCAGCAGCTTTGTTCGATGGCTTTGCGCTGTCGCCCTCCAACGGACCATGCAAGTCTTTGCACCAGAGTATATCCTCTATCCTTGGCTTCCAAATCGCCTAGTTCCCCCCTGTGCGGGTGATCATACAAGTGTTCATGCTCCGTAGACATGGTTGCCACAACCTCCAAAACTCTGATACCAATTGTTGGGTATCAGACCAGAACGAACCTTGCTCTGATACCAATTATTGGGTGCGTGTGGAAGCGTTTGCCAACCCACCATATCAAAACCAACCCCCGTCTAACGGACACAAAGTACAAGATGAAGACAAATATATGGCGGTGACGTACGTCACATGGACAAATCCCAACCTTTAATAAGTCAGATGAAATTATAAGATTGACAGAACTCACGTTGAACCCTTTGCCCAAATAGGTTCAACCCCCTCACCACTCTCAAGAAGAAAAACATAAAATTACAATTGAGATCACTCACCAACCCGTAGTAATCTCCCTAACCGAAGTTGACGACTCCTTGATTAGATTTTCTTCTTCCTTCTGTTTTGGATGACGAAGTCCTAAGAGTAAAGTACAGATTTTTTCTTAGATTTTCTGCGGACGAGCACCCCGAATCTTCACTTTGTGCTGTATTTTGTGCCTCCACTCTCACCCCATATATATAGGATAAGAAAAAAAATTATATTCTAGTCATAATAGGATTTTCTAAATATGAACATAATAGGAATCCTATTATGCCTAAAATATTCCATCAACATCCTATTTTAGATCATAACATGAATTTCTAAAATAAGAATCCTATTATACCTAAAATAGCACAACACCAATTATAGACATCCAAATCAAATCAAATCAAATATTTAACTAGATTTGGATCCACAAATATGTTGTTACCAAATTCAGACTGGACTCCAACATGATGCTTTCAAGAGCACTTTCTCACATCCGGACCCACGGGTCGTGATCCTTGCATAGGCCTTATGTTTTCCATTGATTGCCTCACTTTTTCAGCAGATTACACGTCCTAGTACTATCACATAAAATGACGTCCTTGTGCCACGGGACTGCGCATGTACATGTTTGGGCAGATCAAGATATACACAGCCTTACCCCCATAAATATGGAGAGGGTGTTTATGTGACCCGAACTTGCAGCCTCCATGATGCAAGCAACAAGCCTTACCGTTGCGCTAGGTTACACCCTCCTCCTAGTACTATCACAATCATACTTAAATGTAAAGTTCTAATGTACTGAAAAGAAAGGTTAACCTGGTTGTGCATATTAGATTTGAATACCAATACATAAAACCAATAAATCTCATTCTCGTAACCAATGTGGGAATATTTTGGTGTTTTACAATCTTTCCCACTCAATCCAATCTCACCTTAGTGCGACATGAATATGCTCTATAACCTCTACTCTATTTTGAAGTCATTGTTTGGTAATAGACTTTTGTTCGTTGTGGATAAGTGCGAGCATATATGAATAGGTTGCGCTAATATGACTTTTTCATACCTTGACCCTACCCTGACCCGTGTATGGGCCTCACGTATTCCATTACTTGGCTTACACTTTCTAGGAGGTGCTGCTCTTACATGAGCACACTTAACAATGGAGTTGTGAGGTAGTCCACTTGCCAAAAAGGTTAACATGGTTGTAGACATGAGATCCCATCTAATTGTTGTGGCACTAATTTGGAGTTTCAGAAAGACATACAACGATATTGCACTCTTTGTGTCCTTTCTAGGTTTAACCTGACTGTTGGTCAATATTTTAAACATGTTGGACCACATTTTAAATAGTCGTGACAATGTGGTGGAGGATTATCCTGCCGACTTTGCGATGTCGTGATCGTAGGAGGTGAGCAGTTGTAGTTGTCAAGTTTTAAAAATGTCGGTGGTTTTGTTTTGGTGGTCGGTGCAATGGTGTGGGGTTTTCTCCTTTGGAGATGGGAGAAAAAGACCGAAGAAAAGCTTGATTAGACTTCTAACCAGGGTTCTTATGAATGAGTTATATTAATTAGACTAAAAGTAAAACTTTTTTAGCCTACTGGTTGAACTAACCATTGCATCATTAAAAATCCAAAGTACAAGTACAACTATTGCTATAGCTGCCCGAGAACTCGTGTTCTCTTTATACAGAACTTAAGGATGCTTTTCTTTCAACTAAGGGTTGGACAACCCAAGGGTTGAGGCCTTTGTTAGGGGAAGGAGAGGTCTTGGGTTCGAAAACCAAAGGGGCAAGGAATCTGGCCCTTATTTAGGGTGACAATTCGGCCTGACCCGCCAACCCGCCTTGTTAAACTGTTTTGTGTCAGCCCTAAACAGGTTTGGGCATAAACGTTGACCCGTTTAACCTGATTAATAAACAGGTCAGTTTACATGGCACATCTGCACTAGACCATTCCCATTAAGGACAGCTTTTCCCCCCTTCTCTTTTGAATAACCACTTGCTTCTAGTTTATTGCAGTCACTACATGTAAAAAGCAAGCGGAGAGAAAACAGGGAAAATTTTCTCATTGAAGAACCTGGAAGAATTCGATCGTCTTCACAATCTGTGGTCGTTGTGGTCGTGATATCTTTGTGGAACCATTTCATTGCTTCAGTTTCCTGCCTCCAATTGCCACTTTTGCGGCCAGTTTTCACATTATCCTTTCCTGCAAGTCTGCCTCGTCATCATCTTCCTCTACTATAAGCCGACGACCAACCGATGAATTGAGATCTATATCCAACTGCCTGAAATCTAAGCCATCTGTAAACGGGGCTGGGTCCTGGTTTACTCTAAACGGGTCAAGCATAAATAGGTTGGGTTCGGATTTTGACCATAACAAGTCAACCCGAATCTGACCCGCCCCGACCCGATTGCCACCCCTAGCCCTTTTCTAAAAGAAATTGTGGCCTTACTTTCAGAGGGGTCCAAAAAACTACCTGGTTAGGCTGATAGTAGTTTGTTACTTGGAAGGTGCGGTTTTGTTTCTTAATTTTCAGATTTTCAATGCCCCAAGCCATAGCAAAGGGATGCATACTTCATTGATTGGTCTAACTCTGATATGAATGCCATTACCACAGAACAAGGCAATCCGCCAGGGTAAATTCTTGTGTGATTTCTCAAAATTTAGACATGAGAAACTGATGCCCCAATTTTTTGGCAGTGAAACTGAGACTCCATTATCATTGATTAAGGTACATATGTTTGATATTCAAGACCGATGAAAAAGTGCCTGACTTGGATCCTACCATGGGAAGTTTTCATATTAACCGCTTGATTTTGGTGTTATAACCAAATTCCAAACCCAAGCCCAGATCCTTGTTTCATGATTATTTCTTTTGTCTTAGGTTAACACTTCGTAAGCAACCATGTAGGTAACCAAATTTGTTGTTTTTTGCTCAAAGCAGCTGATTTTCTGCTTGCTGAAGTGTTGTTTTGTGTAGATTTGGTCATTCCGTAAGGTTTTCTTTATATAACAATTTCCCCATCATCATATTTGTCATCTTCTAATCTTTCAATCCTATGTTTAAAAAAATGTTGAAGCACCCTGACTCCAATATAGAAAGAAGGAAACAGAGTGGTAGTCTTGATGTTAGTGATATTTCACTCTCTTTATATAAATACATATATGCCAAATATGTAGTGTAAGGTAGAAGGATGATTGAACATACATTTTCACTATACTATGGCAAAATAATTTTTGTTCATGCTAACATGGAATATCACATTTTGGGGATTTGCTTTTTGATTTGCTTTTTTTTTTTTTCTTTCTAAAATCTTCCCTTTACCATATGCATCAAACAATAATTGTTACCATTAAAGATCGTCTCTGTGCACGATGTTCAGATCTTTCAACCCGATTATATTTTTTTTTACATTCTTTCATTTTAAACGTCAATTGTTGTTATCTTTAGGCCTTCTGTGACTTTGTTTAGTTTATGCGGCATACACCATTACTATCCCAATTCTTCGTCGGCTTATTTGATGCTGAGTATTCCCAATCTCCTTCAGTATAGTTGTTTCATTCTTCTTTGAGAATTAATATCCTATTTCTTTTTCTTTGTTGCAAATATTTTGCACAATTCAATATGTGCAGATTTTCCATTTTATATTTCTGCATCCCAAGTCACTATTGCCGCATTACACCTGATGACATGCTTACATGAGGAGGCACTCATGGCGACACAAATATACGAATGTTTCGACATTCAGACTGTTAAGAATTTGTGATTGGCCCAACTGGGTCTTGTCCACACTGGGCTTGCATTGTTGTGCTTAGGGTTCCTTATGTATTGTGTTCTCTTATCCTCTTACAAAAACCAAAGGCACTTGAGCCATTCATTCTTGACGGACCTTGTTCATACACAATTTGCTTTTATCAGATAGATTCAGGACATCGAGAATTTGTTACTGTATTAATTGGTATTACAAAATTTACTTCCATGATTCACAGAAAGCCATGTATGTATTTAGTTTTAGTAGCAATGGTCTTTTGTATACACTTTTAACTAAAATTTTCCGTATATATATGTTAATCTTTTGATCTTTTATCAGGCAATTCTTTGTATAGATGAAGAACCTTCAAAATTTTGTTTATAGTGTATACCTGTATAAAGAGATGAGCTACATGTTCAAATGTGGCATGGGCTATTCTTTCAGTGTTAGTATGTGCGCTATGCATCCATATATGAAATTACTTGTACCAAAGTTTATGAAGCCACATTTATCCTGATGCCAGTTTTCTCACTTATTTATCCTCAGTATATTTATCCTGATGCCCTATTTAAAAAAAAAATTTCATATAATTTTTTACCAGGCCCGTTCATTTCTCAGTGACCGGAGGAGATTCTACTTGTTAGCTGATCCATTGCTAGAAGGCTGCTACCCCCCTCGTGCTTTCCACCAAATGGTTGTCGTCGCCTCGATGTGTCTCCAGGAGCACCCCCATGTCCGGCCAATCATAGCTGATGTTGCGGTCGCTCTACATCATGTAGCATCACAGCTCTACATCCCAGTAGCCGATTCTAAGACCTGCAGTTCCCCTTCACCATCATCTTCTCCTTCATTGAAGGCTTCTGGCAGCACACCCTCTGCAGTACGCAAAGGTAGAAAGTATTCTCACAGGGAGTGAAACGAATGGTTGTCAGAACAACAGCTCTGCTAGAAAGTTAGAAAATAGGGAAAGTAGAGGCAGTGCTATGTATATACTGTTTTAGTTAGAGATGCAACCTCTTGCTGAGGCTGGTAGAATTATGGCTGCATTATGCACACATTGGTTGTTTTCGAATCCATCCTATATCAATTGTTTATACCATATCCCATCAGCATTTATTCTTTTAGCTTTGTACAAATCACTTCATTGCTTTAAGGCTACCGTCCGAGTTCGACTACAGGAACTCAAATGTCAACTTGTGATGTGGTTATGCCATGTGGCATTAATTTTGCATTTAGGCTCTTGACATTTTCTGTTTAGGTCCTTGAAAAGAAAATGTAGTCCAACTAATATTAATGGTCGAGTTTTTAAATTTAAGAACAAACAAGTTCCTCTAGGATTTTTGCTACCAGTTTAGGGCAGATGCTGCAATAAATACCTACTGTATTAATGTTATCACTTTATGTATCAGAAATTGTAGGATGCATGAGTTGCGGAACAAAGTTCATGTATGCATGATCTGCACGCGAATCAGAGCCCTATATTTTTCAGATTAGACCTGTATTTTTTGGAATTATGGAATGTCGAACTTTTAGTAACTTTTATGTATGTTGGAGCGACAAGAATCTGTAAGATGATTCTTCTACTTCACTGCAACTACTACTTCTTTACATGTAGGTATCCGTTACAATTGCAATGTCATATGTACTTGAATATTCGTGTTCTCTACTCCTTTATGATATAAAGACAAGTCTTCAGTATGCACATCTGTAAACACAAATCTTTAAGCTGGGATCATGGCTCCATCTATAACATAATCCAATTCTTTTAGTCGACCAATTGCCAGCACAACCTAGCTTAGGTCCAAGTCTCAAATCATACGTGTCCTCATTTCTTGTGGCAGAAACGATTAAATCCGCGAACATCAGTGTGTGAACATGGCTATTTTTTCTTGATTGATCAGTTACCGTTGAGTTACATGTAATATACCTCCATTTATTGACTCATTGATATAGAAAGAATGTGTTGTAGTTATATGAGTGTTCCAACTAAATATATTTATTGATATATGTTAAGATCATATTTTTATCCATTGTAAGCCTTTTGACTATTGTATAAATACAAAGAGAAAAATCAATTGAAGGGTTCATTCTCGCGTACAAAATACAAATAAAGGTTTTTTTTTTTTTTTTTAATCTTTCTCTTCTTCTACAGATTTCTTGAAGAACCCATTAGTATTTTACACTACAACATGTTATCGGCACCAAGCTCCACCATGCCATCCAGATTGACAAGCCTGGCGTTTGCCTTCAAACATGTAAACAAATCAATGACTATTCTTCTTCTGAAGACACGAGAAAGTTGCTCTGATGGCACACAAAGTTACACATAAACTAACATGACCCTCTATGTTAGAAAGTTGTCCCTTACGAAACACGAAGTTCCTCAGGAACTAATATGATTTCCCGCAAAATTAACAAGAAAGCTTCGGTGGAAGCCATCATTGCCTCTACGACATTTAGACCGTTCCTCGCGGAACATCAGGAACTAACGTGATTCCCTGTGGAAGACTTAGCAGGTTTATCAACAACAAATGCCAAGAAAGACTTAGCGGTTTTCCAGCAGCAAATGTGACGGAAGACTTAGTAGCTTGCCAAAAGCAAATACTGCAGAAGACTTAGTAGTTTGCCAGCAACAAACGTCACAAAAACTCGGTATTTTGCCAACAAAAAAATATCACAAAAGACCTAGCAGTTTGATGTGGAAGGCTTAGCAGTTTTCCAGAAGCATACATCGCGAAAGACTTAGCAGTTTGCCAGAAGTAAATGTCCCGAAGGACAAGTGATTTTTCGAAAGAAAAATTCGCAGAATAGAGCAGCTTCACAGAATATAGTTGTCACCACCACATTTTCTTTTAGTCTATTTTGGACCAAATTAAATTTTTATTATTAGTGTGCCAATTATCTGTAGTCATATGACTAGATATTTGGTTAGAAATCGGAACCATTTAGCCATGCCATAAGTAGGCCCAAACTATAATTAGCAATAAGTTCTATTAGCTAGCCCAAACTATTAGCAATAAGTTCTATTAGCAATAAGTTCTATTAGCCCAAACACATTTCCACCAAATCCCAAATGAGCCCATTGGTTAATTAGTTAGATAGGTGATTAGAGGGGGCATATTAGGCATTACACTAATTTCAACCATGCATGGTGTAATGCCCCGCTCCGCATGGTACATTATGCGGAGTCGTTGACTCGAAGAGTTGCGTTGACCCGATTGTGTATCGATGCGAATCGATACAAAGAGTTATGTTGTCCCGAGAGGAATGCATCGAGTCAGATAGTTACATTGACCCGAGGAACGCATCGAGTAAGATCGATGCAAGTGTTAAGTTGGCCCGAGGAAAAGCATTGAGTCAGTTCGAAGATTCTAAGAAATCGAACCGACGCAAGGCATTTGACCGATTCGGACAAGTATTGATTTTAGTTGGTTTAGTGTGCAGGCTATATGTTTACGCTGAAATATTAGAGGTCGACATTTTGCATTATTCAGAAAAGGGTCCACGAAACCAATCGTCGCCTTGCGACGGACTGAGGCGTTGGCACGGTAAGCCAAATCGGACGTATAATTCAATGAAAAACGAAGTGCTCGAATGGCTAAGTCAGGAGAGTTGGCCGTGCAACGAAGTTATGAAATCGAGCCGCATCGGCTCGACAAAACGACAAGGCGTATCGGCTCAAGGTGGACTCTTTCCTACTCCTTCATGCCTAAGTAAAATATATCGTTGTATGCTTAGTTGACCTATCGAGACCACGGGCGTGGCTCGATAGAGAGATAAACATAGTGTGTGTCGGACACTAGATAGAACAATTGAAATGAATCGTGCATCAAATATATGAGTCGCTATGGAACATTGAATATCGCAAAGGCGAGCGTCTCGGTGTGCAAGCCATAAGAACATGGGATAACTGTATCGACGAGTGCCTCATTGCATAAGTCATTCCATGCCCCCGCGTACGAGTTAGCATGCTAGAACATTGAAAGACTATATCGGCACGAGTGCCTCAGTGCACGAGCGATAGAACATTGAATACCCTATCGAGGCGTGCCTCAGTTGTACGAGTCGGAAGGATGGAACATATATATAACGCGTTGAACACTAAGGCGTAGAACATTAAAATACGACTTTGAGGCATGCATCGAACGCACGATACAAGTAAAGGGCGAATAACTACATCAATGGGTGTGCAGTTGAACGAGACTACAAAAGATGGCTTCGTTGAAAAAAGAACAGTTGTGGCATGGATGTGACATAACTGTCGATGTGGCATGGTGCCTTTGAAATGTTCATGGCCTTCGGGGAGAACATTGGGGCGTTGTGCCAATTGAAATAGAGAGAGGCAAACTTGCTTGGTTGCATGAAAGATAAGATGCATTGCATGGTCAAATGGACTTAAAGATATGAAGAAGCCTGTGCACGGGCATCACTCGAACGTGGTACGCCAGGGCGCTAGGACCGTTCGACCTAGGAGGGATATTGCGATTATCGATATGTTGGTGCACTTCATCTATACGGTAAGCGACCTTCTAGTGAATGTGATAAGCCACTTATTCGAGTATTTCGGTGGTCCTCTGATGTTTGGGTTAGCAATCGCACAGAGCAATCATCGTCTTACATTGTGATTTTAGAAATATAAGTCCATTCTAGCCCGGAAAGCTAGTGACCTTCATATAGTTAAGGGCGATGGATTGTAAGTGCAAGGTATACATATATCCTGCATGGATGGATCCTGGGTCGAAAGTGCAAGGTACACTCATATCGTGCACATATAGATCCGCATAGAGAGCACTTATAACATGACAGGGAAAGCTCATAGGCGTATTAACCTTGCGTCGGTGCAAGGGCGAGTGCGTCGATGTTGGTAAGAAGTCAGAAAACAACACGAGATTGCTTGCCTTTTTACTTATGCAAATTGAATAACATGCTTGCCATGATAACATGCTTTACAGTCTTTAAATATGCCATGAACTGATCCTAAGGAGAACATAGAAAGAGAACTAAATTGTATGTTTGCATGAATCAATACAATACTAAATGTCGGTTTGTTAAGTGGGTCTTTGATCAGTACAACGAGGACGAAAGTACTAATTTCCCACTGTTTGCTAGCAGGTTCAGGAATTTGGTCTACTCGCGGCAGAGCTTCGCTTGAACGCGTTGAGGCTTGGAATGCCGAAGCGTATTGAGAAGTACGACCGCATTAACGTTCGGACATGCAACATGATTGATGCGGCCGAGATATAGAAGGCATGATGTATGGAATGGTAAAATCTTTCGTAGGCAAAAGAGAACTTGAGTGTTGTAGCCAATCTGGCATATATTGTTGGACTATTAAAAGCCTTTGTAATCTCAGTTCGTTTATCAATAAAAGAGAATTGTTTCGTATACTTTGTTTTTCTTTCGTTGTAAATATCAAATCAAAGATAACCATTTGAGAACTTGTCATCTTGCCTTGTACAAGTGCAACTCCAGACTCGTACGGCATCACGTCCCAGCGAGGACGATGATTCGGGTAAAATCTAGCGAGAACGAGCGATTTCCCGGGTCGGGACGTGACACATGGCCGGCTACATATGACCATAAAGAAACAAGTATTTTAATGGAGAAAGCAAAACTAGAACACACAGAACATACGTGGTTCTTCAATGCCTACATCCACGGAAGAAGAGGAAAGCTCTTCATTAATTTCATCACACTTGCAATACAAGGAGAGAAAGCCTAAATATATAGGCAAGTTTGGCTCCTAAACCATTGGTTAGTTGTAACCAAGTAAGTTATAAGAAGATGGAGGTTGTAACAAATTATTTGTAACAAGATGGAGGTTTGTAACAAAGTACTTGCAATAAGATACACTCTATCCTTTTCTCCAACACTCCCCCTCAAGTTGGTGCGAAAATGTCAATTGATCTCAACTTGGTCAAAATATCTTGAAGCCGATCTGTTGTCAAACCCTTGGTAAAGATATCGACTAACTGATCTTTGCTTCTTGTGTAGGGTGTTCATAAAGTATTCTCTTCCACCTTCTCACGTACAAAGTGGAAATCAACCTCTATATGTTTAGTCCTCTCATAGAACACAGGATTAGATGCAATGTGAATGGCCGATTGGTTATCACAATACATCTTCATGGGTAAAGAGCGTTTAAATCCCAAATCACATAATAGTACATGAAGCTAAACCAATTCACTTGATGTGGAGGCCATCGACCGATACTCAGCTTTTGTACTGGAGCGTGCAACTACAGATTATTTTTAACTTTTCCACGTTACAAGATTTTCACCAACAAAGGTACAAAATCTGGTGGTCGAGCATCTATGCGTCTGACTACCAGCCCAGTCTACATCCGTGTATCCTTCAACATCAATATGTCCATTTTTTCTCATCCAAATGCCACGACCTAGGGACTCCTTTAAGTACTGGAGAACTCTATTTGATGCCTGCAGATGTTTGTCACATTGTTTATGCATAAAACGACTAATCAAACTTACAACATAAGAGATATCAGGTCTAGTAATAGTAAGATAAATTGGTCTCCCTAGTAGACATTGGAACTGCCCAATATCCTATAAAGGTGTACCGTCGGAACTTAATTTAATAGAGGTATCTACAGGAGTTGGAACTGCTTTAGCCCCAAGTTTTCCAGTTTTCTTTAGCAAATCCAAACAATATTTACGTTGGTTAAGAAATAAACCTTTACGTAAGTAAGCATTCTCCATACCTAGGAAATATTTTAGGCTCCCCAAGTCCTTTACAACAAATTGTTGCTGCAAATAAGATTTGAGTTCCTTGATCTCTTCCTCATTGTTCCCTGTTATGATAAGATCATCAACATATACAAGTACAACTGTTACACGACTCTCCTTCTTTTTAACAAATAATGATGAATCATTGACACTTCTTTTGAAACCATTAGTTACGAGAGTTGAACTAAGCTTAGCATACCATGCCCCTGGTGATTGTTTTAGGCCATACAAGGCCTTTTGTAGTTTACATGCCATCCCTGGTTGGGCTTCACATGGGTGTCCTGGAGGCAACTTCATGTAAACTTCTTCTATTAAATCACCATGTAAAAATGCATTTTTAATATCCATTTGATACAATTTTCATTCACAATTTACAGCAACTGATAACAAAACTCGAATAGTGCTCATTTTTGCAACAGGTGCAAAGGTCTCCTTATAGACTATTCCATAAGTTTGTGTAAATCCCTTAGCCACCAACCTAGCTTTATGCCTTTATACTTATCTATCACTGTTGTATTTAATTTTATATACCCATTTTGCAACCAACATGTTTTTTTCCATAAGGCGATTTTACTACTTCCCATGTTTTGTTATCGGCAAGAGCTTGAAGTTCTTCTTCCATTGCTTTTTGCCACACTTCATGGGCGTTGGCTTCATGAAAATTGGTTGGTTCAGTAACAATTTTTCTAAGAAAGATACAATAAGAAGGAGAAATGAAGTCATAAGATAAATAATCTTGTATAGAATTAGAAGAAGTATGATAAGAGTAAAAGTCTCGTAGTCCTTTTGAAGTTTGTCGCTCTCTAGTAGATTTGCGACGAGTAGGCTCGATATCAGAAGGTGGTGAAGTATTAGAGGTATGAACAGACACATCATCAACAACCGCCCCCTCGACACAGCACTACTTAAGAAATCTTCAACAACCAGTAATGGTATGTGTGTGTTCTTCCCCTGCGGCGCATCACTACTTAAGAAAAAAAAAGCATGTTCTCAGAAAAATTCACATCACGTGAGATAAAAAGTTTTCCTGATGTCAGGTCGAGACATTTATAGCCTTTTTTTTGTAGAGGAGTAGCCCAAAAAAAATGTATTTTATTAATCGAGAGTCTAGTTTATCTCTTTGGATAGGTAAAACATGAACAAAACAAAGACACCCAAAAACTCTCAGATGAGAAATATTTACTTTATGCCCTTTTAGAACTTCTATTGGTGATCTAAAATCAAGGATTCCACTCGGAAGTCGATTTATTAAGTATGCATCTGTGAGAACACCATGTGACCGGTATCGTTTAGGAACATTCATTTGATGCATCAGTGCTCATGTGACTTCTAAAAGGTGTCTGTTTTTCATTCTACAACTCTATTTTGTTGTGGAGTGCCAACGCAACTTGTTTCATGAATGATGCCCTCCTTCTGAAGATGGTTACCAAGAAGAGTCATAGTGTACTCGGTACCATTATCAGAGCAGAGAATTTTAATGCGAGCCGAAAATTGAGTTAGAATCATGGATTAAAAATTTTGAAAAACGGACACGACTTCATTTTTAGGTTTGAGTAAATAAATCCAAGTGGCTCTTGAAAAATCATTAATAAATGT
This sequence comes from Iris pallida, assembly GCA_029216955.1. Classification (NCBI taxonomy): domain Eukaryota; kingdom Viridiplantae; phylum Streptophyta; class Magnoliopsida; order Asparagales; family Iridaceae; genus Iris; species Iris pallida. Next base: position 15,052,479 of record JANAVB010003400.1, on the reverse strand, counting down.
TACATAGTACTTAAAACCATCATAAGATTCAGTTGGGGCAGGTCCCCAAACGTCAGAATGAATTAATTCAAATGGTGCAGCAGTAACATTGGTCGGGTGCCAAAAGGTAATCAAGTCTGTTTCGAAAATTGGCATACCTCACAAAGATTATTTTGAGCAACAAAATGAGAAAAATACGTAATTAAGCAGGTATTTAAATGGAGAAACAAGTATTTAAATAGAGAAAGCAATATTAGAACACACAGAACTTATGTGGTTCGATAATGCCTACATCCACGGGAGAAGAGGAAAGCTTTTTATTAGTTTCGTCACACTTGCAATACAAGGAGAGAAAGCCAAAATATATAGGCAAGTTTGGCTCCTAAAGCATTGGTTAGTTGTAACCAAGTAAGTTATAACAAGATGGAGGTTGTAACAAATTAGTTGTAAGAAGATGGAGGTTGTAACAAAGTACTTGCAACAAGATACACTCTATCCTCTTCTCCAACAAACCAATTCCTCCCTATTCTTTACACTTCATTTCTTCTTCTCCAAGCTCCTCTCCAATTCTTCTTTGGAGCACCAACCCCCAATCCTCTCATTCCTCTTCAATTTTCTCTCCAATTCTTCCATGGAAGGTTAGGAGGAGCTAGCTTGAAGGAGGATTGTGTCTGACTCCGTAGTTGCATTGAGAATCTCTTCCCAATTGGTAACAATTTATTTTCCTTTAGATTTCCATGTTTAATTTTAAGAAAACCCCCGTAGGAGATCCAAAATTCTTAAATATATTCTATTGTAACTAGAATCGGTGAGTAGGAGGCCCAATTTTACTAGACCTAGTGGTTAGAATTTGAGATCTAGCATGAGGATGCAATTCGCGTCCACCAAGTGTTAGATCCATGACTAAGCATGGTATTTGAGTCTAATTTTTAGTGAGAATTGATCTCCTCGTGTCCGAAATAGGATATGTGGCACCGTATCATGACATTTTGTGATACGCACAGTCAATTTGAGAATAATATGGTTCTTGGGCGATACGTGTCCATCGACATGTGTCATTAGGTGCATTGCATGTGTCTAATAGTCCAATTTGAGTATTGGCACAGTATTAGTGATTTTGGATGTGTATCATAATATTTATGCATGAATATTTGTAATTGGGAAATAGGATATATATATATATATATATATATATATATATATATATATATATATAAAAAATATATATATATATATATATATATATATATATATATATATATATATATAAATATAAATATAAATATAAATATAAATATATATATATAAATATAAATATAAATATAAATATATATATATAAATATAAATATAAATATAAATATAAATATAAATATAAATATATATAAATATAAATATAAATATAAATATATATATATATATATATGTATATATATATATATATATGTATATATATATATATATATATATATATATATATATATATATATATATATATATATATATATATATATATATATATATATATTAGAAAAAGAAACCTTTATTGAATGATAGGCGCAAAATGCCGAAGCCTATACAAGTAAGCGCGCCTCGCGCGACAACCGACCCAAAACAAAGAGAGAAACACAAGATATTGCTCACAAACGGTAAGAGGACCGAGCATCAGAAGGATAGGCGGGCAAAGCAAGTTCCCGAGGGAACTGCGCCCCTGCCCCTGTCATATATATATATATATATATATATATATATATATATATATTATATATATATATATATATATATATATATATTTTTTTTTTTTTATATATATTATATATATATATATATATATATATATATATATATATATATATATATATATATATATATATATATATATATATATATATATATATATATATATATATATATATATATATATTTATATGCACACAACTATTTACATATACATATAAATATTTACATATACACAACTATTTACAAATACGCAACTATTTACATATACATATAAATATTTACATATATATGCACACAACTATTTATATAGGGTATAGGCCAACATATTGGATCTTCGAGACATAGAACACCCATAGAGCCTACAATTAGAGTAGAAGCTTGGAATAAAATAGAAATATTAATTTAAATGACTGGATGTATATAGATTCATTGGACTTGGACTCGGACCCAGATTCTGATATAGATTTCAGCTTAGGACCATAGGCGAGTACTTTGCTCTTAGTTTTACATTACTTTATGCATGTTGCACATATTCTGTCACTGTATCTTTATATCATTCTTCCATTTTATCTTGAGATAGAGATTCTTTATATTGTGATTTCTTATGGTATATCCTGGATCAATACAAGAATGCTAGCTCTCCATTTATTGACGTGCTTTATTACATGTTACATGAATGCTAGTGCATCATTTATTGATGTACCTTATCCCCTTTTACATGACTGCTAGCGTGTTACTAGCTGACGTGCCTTATAACATGTTATATGAATGCTAGTGTGTCATTAACTGACGTACCTTACCCCCGTTTATATGAATGCTAGCTCGTCAACAACTGACGTGCCTTATACGGATTATATGATTGCTAGATTGTCATTGACTGATGTCGCCTTGTTCTTGCCTGGACTCTTACATGTTTATTAGTTATTCCTCGTTATACTGTTCACACCGTTCTTATATGTTACTCGTATATCCCTTACATACTGGTCATTTCTGTTTAGATTTTTGTTATTATTCTTATAAATTTTCTTACTTGTTCATGCTCATGTTCTTTATCATATTGTTCTGTAATGCTGAGACGTATTTGTACTTGCTCCAATCTTGATTGGATAACATTTTTCAGACACTGAGTACGAGGATCTGTGTCCTATCTATTACGGAGCCCAGGAGACCCAGGGGAGGATCCCTTAGCTGTTTAGTTTTGATATCTAGATGCAGTTTAGTCTATTTATCCTAGCATGATCGGATTTGTCTCCAAAACATTTATATTGTGGGTTGTATATATTTTTGCGATATGATGCACTCTTGGATGTTGGTTTATTTACACTTGGATTAGGACACGGGATTTTATTGGTTTATCATTTCTCCTACTTGTGACTTTGGGTTCTTTCTCTTTATATCATTTGTGCTTATCTTCCTATTAGATCTTGTGATTGAGTATCAGTTATCATCTTGATTTTATATATATCTTCCTATATATAAAATATATATATATATATGTACATTTTTTTTAACTTATATTATATATATATATTATAAGTTAAAAAAATGTATATATATATATATATATAATATAAGTTAAAAAATATACATATATATATATATATATATATATATATATATATATATATAAAGAATATATATATATATATATATATATATATATATATATATATATATATATATAAAGAAAAAAAATATATATATATATATATATATAGGCCCTGAACTGGTGGCCAGGATGGAGCCAGCGTTGGATGCCGGATTTGCGAGCAGAGAACTTCTTCGGAGCATAGCTGAAGTTGAGGGAGAAACCTACCTGCATCCAGACCTAGACCCAGCAGACACCATCTTGGATAGTTCTCCTAGGGCTGCTGCCACCAACAAGAATTCTAACAAAAGAAACTCTAAAGAGGGACTGGATGTCACGACCCGCACCCTAGAGTAAGGGCACGAGAAGTGGGTACGTCCAGCCTACGCCGCAGTGTCGGCGGTAGAACGCTGTCCTAGGTCACAACATCTAACAATATGATGCTAAGCAGTTTATACTCCCCAAATTGGGATGACATAGCAGAATGTAAACTCAATCACATCTAAGGTAGAGCATAATAAAGATAGATAAAACATGAAATCCAAAAGAGATACAGCAGATAGAAGTCTAAGTGTCTAAGATATGCAAACCCAGAAATACATCTCAAAGCTCAAATACAGTAATCCATAGAATAAATACAACTCAAGACAACTGAAATAAAGTAAGAAAACCCTAGCTATCTATACAACCTCTACTGTGTCTCCTCTAGGCTAGCAGGCAGCCTCCAAGCTATCTGTAAAATTTATCAACAGGTCCAGTCAGAACAGGAGCGAGCATAGTACATCTCAACAGATCATAGCAGGTTAGAAAGTATAATCATGCAGTAAAGTAAGATACAGGATCTGAAAAAAATACAGTATGTAAATAGAGAGAGAACTGTAATAGAAATATCTACTATAAATAGAGAACTAACAGTGGCTAGTGATGTAGAGTACAGGATAGCACATGTGAACAGAACAGATTTGTACATGATCTACACTAAAGAGTTTCACATGATCTACACTACTATGGAATTGTTCACATGACTACTAGCACTCCCCCATTTTCTCCAATCAATACACAAGGATCTAAGCAGGTTATGTTATTGTACATGATATCACATGGGAGCCCATAAAAGGGTGCACATGATAGTATACATGAGGGCTCCGTGAACATGAGAGTACATGATTTACAGAAGTGTACATGTATGGTGAAAGCACAGGAGTACATGATGAAAGTGAAATGTACATGACATAATGTACCTGATGCTCTCGAGAGGGATAACATCGCATGAAGAGATCCATATAGTACTAATCCGTGATAATATCGTGACAGCATCAAGTAAGGTAATCTAAAGCAGGAATATAATTCTAAGCATGATATGAAATGATCAGATAATGTACTCGCCTGATAACCTGAACATCTGATAGGTATAGGGGTCCAACTGAAGCCACAGAGTCCTATTTAAAGCAACACATGTTACAAGGTGTTCAAGTTGTAATAAATGAATCTCTACAAGCAATCTATATTATCCTAGGTTCTTCTAAGTTAAATCAACTCTAGGTCAACTCCGGTCAACAATCTAGTCAAACTAGGTCAAGTGTTGACTTACAATTGACTTTTGGTCAACTGGTCAACTCTGGTCAAACAGGGTCAATTCTAGTCTAATTATTAAAGATATAAAGTGTACTTCGTTATTCGTACGTCGAAACTTACGACACGTAAATCGAGATAAGATGATTAACGGTAAAGTTAATAATCTTATTATAGTGATCCACGTGTCCGTCTTGCCAATTTCAGTGATGTGAGATCACTGGAATTGACCAATCTTAGTTTTGTTGTACTAATCCCAAAATACGAACATTATAAGAATTAATTATTAATTATTTATAAAAAGGTTAAACTCAGAAAAATTATCAACAACATTGTCGGACGATGAAATAAACATCGCGAACGTGTCCAGAATGGTCAAATTAGCTAGGATAGCCTACCCATCGGTCCAATTTGGACACAAGGGCAAAAAGGTAATTTCAGGTCAAAAACGGTATCCGTATCGGAGCCGTTTTGTACCGAAAAATGTGCAAGAAAATAAGTCTACAAAATATAATAAATTATATATCCACGAAACCAGAATGATAATACTAACCCAACGGTATGTCCAGAATTGGATTCCGTTGACCCGATCTCAATTTGGTCCATTGACCAGAACTTGGAATTCCGGTTTGCACGGAAATGCATGCCAGAGCCAATGTTCTCAACACTCAGCAAACTACATGTCAACGAGTCCATAATGACTATACGAACTCAACGGTATATCCGGAATTGGATTCCGATGAGCCGATCTCAAAATGACCTGTTGACCCGGATATTGGTATCCGACTTGCACCGAAATACGTGCCGGATCCATTGTCCACTAAAACCTAGCAAATTATATGTCAACGAGTCCAGAATGACGATACAAACTCAACGGTATATCCGAAATTGGATTCCGATGAGCCGGCGTCAAAAAGTCCCATTGACCCGAACTATGGGACCCACTTTGTACCGAAATACGTGCCAGGGCCCACGTCCTCCAAATCTAACAAATTTTATATGAAAACATACCAGAACGATGCCACGAGTCTACTGGTGGTGTTAGAAATGAAATCTGGAGTCCCGTGTTCAAAAATGGAATTGTACAAGTTGAAAATTACGAATTCGGACGGCCAACTTTGGCGTCGAATTCAACCAATCAAACAAGCTCACAATGAAACGAAACTGGAGGAGTAGTAAGAGGGTTATACCAGCTTCGTACAGGAATTGGTAGCACGCCAAAAGGAGCTGCGGTGGAGGAGGTACATGCTGACGAAGTTGGCTCCACGAAACTGTCCAAATTTAATACAATTTAAAAGGTCAACTTGGTGGCCGGTTTTGAGGCATCAAACGATAAAATCAACAGATAAAAATTGACAGGAGTGAAGGTAGATATACCGAGATTGTGAGGGAGTGAAGAAATTACCAATCCAACGGTCGGATTCCTGGGAAAACGCGTACGAAGTTGCTGTGACGGAACGCGAATTCTGGATCGATCCCGCGCGCGTCACGACGGAACTTCGTGCGAAACGCACGAATCGCCTAGACGGCGCGTCCCGGAGGACGGTGACCGCCATGGGAGTGCTCGCTGGGGGGCGCCCGGCCATGTGGGGGTCGGCCACGCCGGCGGCGGCGACGCCCGAACGCGCGCCCAAGGGTGGCCGGTTGCTTAAGCGGCAGTTGTTGCTGTGCGCTCGCGCTAGCCTGCTGCAGCGCGCGCTGGCCCAGCCTGGCCCGGCGGTGCCAGACCAACATGCGGCGAGGCAGCGGTCAGGCACGCGGTGGACTGGATGGTGGCGGACGAAGTGGTGGTTAAAGATGGAGGTGGTGGCGTTGCCAATGGTGATGGAGGTGGGCTATGGTGTTGGTGATGATGAAGATGAAGAGGTGGAGGGAAGTTGGAGCTCGGGGAGGAGGAGGCTGGGATGTGTTCGGCCATGGGAGGTCGGGGGAGGTTGGAGGAGCTGTTGCTCGTGAAGGAGAGGGCTGGAGAGAGAGAAGTGAGGAAAAAATAGTTTTGTGTGTGAGCATTAAATGAGAGAGGGGGAAAGAAAGATAAGTTAGAGAGAGAAGAGATTCTCTCATGAATTCTTTTTAGGGCCGGCCAGCTAGAGGGTGTGTGGGTTTGAGTGTTTGGAAAGATTTATGGTGAGGATTGAATGAGAGGGAACCTATGGCTAGGATTTAATATAGGGAAAAATAGGTTATCCTATAGGGATTTTAATAAACGAAATTTCCAATAAATATTAGAAATAGGTAGAATGAGTATTTAGTATTATTTTTGGACGAGGAAAGTGAGGATGTCATGAGGGAGAGAAACATGAAGCTTGGACTGGGTTCGGTCAAGCCGGATTGGATCAAAACCAGACATGGCGCAATATTCAAATTAAAATAGGTATTGATAATCATGGGCAAATAAGTAGCACATGGGAATTCCAATAAATGGGACACAAGTGTCATGCGGGTAGTAGGCTCAATGTGGGCTATGTCTATATTTGGGGTTGACAAGTTTTGGTCGACAGGGTACCCACAAATCAAGTTGGAAAATGAATGTGACACCGTGGGGTAAAATAAAATCGGGTCACGTGTCAGGAAAGTTGTGTGAAGCAAACGGAGCACAAAATGGTGTGTCTGAATGGGACACGAAGGTCATGGGTGAAGAGCGTCTCGAGTAGATCATGCATGATAAGTTGGTTTCAAGAAAATGACTGGTCTGGTGCTCCCAATTCAAAAGTCACGTTAACGTGCTAATAATGATCAAGGAAAAGAGTGGGAAAATTAATTAATGACCAAATGGTCTAAATCGACCCAAAGTTCTGCAAAGCAAAAAGAGTACAAGGGAACAAGTTTGAGTGGGACATTATATACCGTCATGAAGGCAATCATGTCCACTACAAAACTCATGAAGAAAGTTTCCAGAGATGAACATTCCTGACACTCCAAATATCAAAGGCACGGGAAAGTACACTTAAGGATAAATAACAGAATAATTTATTTATTGAAATTAAATCAAGCAGAAAAATAAAAAAAATAACCCAAAATTCAGGGTGCTCACATCCTACCCACCTTATAAAAATTTCGTCCTCGAAATTAAAATATTCATACTCCTTCTAGGTCACGAGAAGTGGGTACGTCCAGCCTACGTTGCAGTGTCGGCGGTAGAACGCTGTCCTAGGTCACAACATCTAACAATATGATGCTAAGCAGTTTATACTCCCCGAATGGGGGTGACATAGCAGAATGTAAACTCAATCACATCTAAGGTAGAGCATAATAAAGATAGATAAAACATGAAATCTAAAAAAGATACAACAGATAGAAGTCTAAGTGTCTAAGATATACAAACCCATAAATACATCTCAAAGCTCAAATACAGTAATCTATAGAATAAATACAACTCAAGACAACTGAAATAAAGTAAGAAAACCCTAGCTATCTATACAACCTCTACTGTGTCTCCTCTAGGCTAGCAGGCAACCTCCAAGCTATCTGTAAAATTTATCAACAGGTCCAGTCAGGACAGGAGCGAGCACAGTACATCTCAACAGATCATAGCAGGTTAGAAAGTATAATCATGCAGTAAAGTAAGATACAGGATCTGAAAGAAATACAGTATGTAAACAGAGAGAGAACTGTAATAGAAATGTCTACTATAAATAGAGAACTAACAGTGGCTAGTGATGTAGAGTACATGATAGCACATGTGAACAGAACAGATTTGTACATGATCTACACTAAAGAGTTTCACATGATCTACACTACTATGGAATTATTTACATGACTACTAGCACTCCCCCATTTTCCCTAATCAATAAACAAGGATCTAAGCATGTTATGTTATTGTACATAATATCACATGGGGGCCCATGAAAGGGTACACATGATAGTATACATGAGGGCTCCGTGAACATGAGAGTACATGATTCACAGGAGTGTACATGTATGGTGAAAGCACAGGAGTACATGATGAAAGTGAAACACACATGACACAATGTACCCGACGCTCCCGAGGGGGATAACATCGCATGAAGAGATCCATATAGTACTAATCCGTGATAATGTCGTGATAGCATCAAGTAAGGTAATCTAAAGCAGGAATATAATTCTAAGCAGGATATGAAATGATCAGAGAATGTACTCGCCTGATAACCTGAACAGCTGATAGGTATAGGGGTCCAACTGAAGCCACAGAGTCCTATTTAAAGCAACACAGGTTACAAGGTGTTCAAGTTGTAATAAATAAATCTCTACAAGCAATCTATATTATCCTAGGTTCTTCTAAGTCAAATCAACTCTAGGTTAACTCCGGTTAACAATCTAGTCAAACTATATCAAGTGTTGACTTACAGTTGACTTTTGGTCAACTGGTCAACTCTGGTCAAACAGGGTCAATTCTAGTCTAATTATTAAAGATATAAAGTGTACTTCGTTATTCGTACGTCAAAACTTACGACACGCAAATCGAGGTAAGATGATTAACGGTAAAGTTAATAATCTTATTATAGTGATCCACGTATCCGTCTTGCCAATTTCAGCGATGTGAGATCACTGGAATTGACCAATCTTAGTTTCGTTGTACTAATCTCGAAATACGAATATTATAAGAATTAATTATTTATAAAAAGGTTAAACTCAGAGAAATTATCAACAACATTGTCGGACGATGAAATAAACATCGCCAACATATCCAGAATGGTCAAATTATCTAGGATAGCCTACCTATCGGTCTAATTTGGACACAAGGGCAAAAAGGTAATTTTGGGTCAAAAACGGTATCTGTATCGGAGCCTTTTTGCACCGAAAAATATACAAGAAAATAATTCTACAAAATATAATAAATTATATGTCTACGAAACTAGAATGATGATACGAACCCAACGGTATGTCTAGAATTGGATTTCGTTGACCCGATCTCAATTTGGTCCGTTGACCAGAATTTGGAATTCCGGTTTGCACGAAAATGCGTGCCGGAGCCAATATTCTCAAAACTCAGCAAACTATATGTCAACGAGTCCAGAATGACTATACGAACTCAACGGTATATCCGAAATTGGATTCTGATGAGCCGATCTCAAAATGATCTGTTGACCCGGATATTGGTATCCGACTTGCACCGAAATGCGTGCCGGATCCAATGTCTATTAAAACCTAGCAAATTATATGTCAACGAGTCCAGAATGACGATACGAATTCAACGGTATATTTGGAATTGGATTCCGATGAGCCGACGTCAAAAAGTCTCGTTGACCCGGACTGTGGGACCCACTTTGTACCGAAATGCGTGCCAGGGCCCACGTCCTCCAAATCTAACAAATTTTATATGAAAATATGCCAAAACGATGCCACGAGTCTACTGGTGGTGTCAGAAATGAAATCTGGAGTCCCGTGTTGAAAAATGGAATTTTACAAGTTAGAAATTACGAATTCGGATGGCCAACTTTGGCGTCGAATTCAACCAATCAAATAAGCTCACAATGAAACAAAACTGGAGGAGTAGTAAGAGGGTTATACCAGCTTCGCACAGGAACTGGTAGCACGCCAAAAGGAGCTACGGTGGAGGAGGTACAAGCTGACGAAGTTGGCTCCGCAAAACTGTCCAAATTTAATACAATTTAAATGGTCAACTTGGTGGCCGGTTTTGAGGCATCAAACGATAAAATCAACGGATGAAAAAGGTGAATATACCGAGATTGTGACAGAGCGAAGAAATCGCCGATCCAACGGTCGGATTCTCGAAAAAATGTGCACGAAGTCGCTGCGACGGAACGCAAATTCTGGATCGATCCCGCGCGCGTCACGACGGAACTTCGTACGAAACGCACGAATAGCCTCGACGGCGCGTCCCGGAGGACGGTGGTCGCCATGGGAGTGCTCGCCGGGGGGCGCCCGGCCATGTGGAGGTCGGCCACGCCGACCACGGCGGCCACGTCGGCGGCGACGACGCCCGAACGCGTGTCCAAGGGCGGCCGGCTGCTCAAGTGACAGTTGTTGCTGTGCGCTCGCGCTGGCCTGCTGCAGCGCAAATGAGAGAGGGAAAAGAAAAATAAGTTAGAGAGAGAAGAGGTTCTCTCATGAATTCTTTTTAGGGCCGGCCAGCTAGAGGGTGTGTGGGTTTGAGTGTTTGGAAAGATTTATGGTGAGGATTGAATGAGAGGGAACCTATGGCTAGGATTTAATATAGGGAAAAATAGGTTATCCTATAGGGATTTTAATAAACAAAATTTCCAATAAATATTAGAAATAGGTAGAATGAGTATTTAGTATTATTTTTGGACGAGGAAAGTGAGGATGTCACGAGGGAGAGAAATATGAAGCTTGGACTGGGTTCGGTCAAGCCGGGTTGGATCAAAACCGGACATGGCACAATATTCAAATTAAAATAGGTGTTGATAATCATGGGCAAATAAGTAGCACATGGGGATTCCAATAAATGGGACACAAGTGTCATGCGGGTAGTAGGCTCAATGTGGGCCATGTCCATATTTGGGGTTGACAGGTTTTGGTCGACAGGGTACCCACAAATCAAGTTGGAAAATGAATGTGACACCGTGGGGTAAAATAAAATCGGGTCACGTGTCAGAAAAGTTGTGTAAAGCAAACGGAGCACAAAATGGTGTGTCTAAGTAGGACACGAAGGTCATGGGTGAAGAGCGTCTCGAGTAGATCATGCATGATGAGTTGGTTTCAAGAAAATGACTGGTCTGGTGCTCCCAATTCAAAAGTCACGGTAACGTGCTAATAATGATCAAGAAAAAGAGTGGGAAAATTAATTAATGACCAAATGGTCTAAATCGACCCGAAGTTCTGTAAAGCAAAAAGAGTACAAGGGAACAAGTTTGAGTGGGACATTATATACCGTCATGAAGGCAATCATGTCCACTACAAAACTCATAAAGAAAGTTTCCAGAGATTAACATTCCTGACACTCCAAATATCAAAGGCACGGGAAAGTACACTTAAGGATAAATAACAGAATAATTTATTTATTGAAATTAAATCAAGCAGAAAAATAAAAAAAACAACCCAAAATTCAGGGTGCTCACACTGGACAGGATCACTAGATCTACTGCGAAACTCCCCAACCCCCCCTTCCCAGTCATATTGATGATTAACATCCTCTCTTGGAACGTCCGAGGCATCGCTAATAAACCAACCCTGAGAATAGTTAAAGCTCTTAAGAAACTTCACAAAATGAACATCCTCGTGATCATTGAACCCAAAATCCCTCACAATAAACTCAAATCTATCCGGATGCAGTTAGGCTTCCCCACCACAATCGCCAGCTGTTACGACATCTGGATCCTCCACACCGAGGAAGTGAAGCTCGATATTATTTTTGATTCGAGACAGGCAATTTTGTGTTGGCTGGATCACCCCAGGCTCCAGGCTAGACCCATCCTGTCTGCAGTCTACGGTAGCTGTGAGATTGCCGAGCACGGACAGCTTTGGAGCTCGTTGATCGACACCTATCTCCAGAACCCTAACACCTCCTGGCTCTGTATCGGAGACTTCAACGTCGTTACTTGTAGAGAGAAGAAGACGAGAGGTCGCCCTTCCCCCCACATCATCCATGTTTGACTTCGCCAACTTTATTTTCAACAGAACCTGTCACCGCTTCAGTTCTCTGGCAACGAATTCACGTGGTGCAACATGCAAAAGGGAGCTCGGTGATAGTACTCTTGCCTTGACCGCGCTCTCATTAACTCGCAGTGGGCTTATCTTTCGATCAACTCCAGACTCTCTCATCTCAACGCCACCGAATCAGATCACTCTCCGCTCCTTCTTAAGATCAGCAGAAAATCTATTAAGACTAAGAACTTTCGTTTCCTTGATTTGTGGTGTCATCACCCTCGGTTCAGGGACATCGTGACGGCTGCCTGGAAGGGACCAGATGATCCTGACCTCCTACATAGAGTGGCTGTCAAACTCAAAGCTACCAGGAAAGCCCTCTCCACCTGGAGCAAAGCAGTTTACAGCGACATCGTTTAGGCAGTATGCATCGCTGAGGACGACGTTGCTCGTGCTGAAATTCTGTTTGCTCGCGATAGATCCCGTCGGTTCACCAGAGCGCTATTGAAGTTCCATCTCAAAATCGAGGAAGAATTTTAGAAACAGAAAGCCAGGTTAATTTGGGATATTGAGGGTGACAAGAACATGAGTTACTTTCACTCTTGTGTTAAGGGTTCGAGATAACAACTCAACCTTCACCAAACCAAGATGAGAATGGTCGTACCCTTCACGACCATTGTGACATACAACCGGCTGCGACGGATTTCTATACCAAGTTATTCACCAAAGAAATCATTTACAAAGATGAAGCCTTTCTTACAGTGACCCCCCTCTAGTTGATGACAGTGACAACTTCCAACTGTAAATTCAACCCACGGAGAGCAAGGTCAAAGATGCAGTGTGGGCACTGAATGAGCATAGCTCCCCTGGCCCGGACGGTTTTACTGGCGCCTTCTTCAGAACCTGCTAGGATATTATCAAGACTGACATCTGTGAGGCAGCTATTGCCTTCTTCTAAGGAGCCAGATACTCCAAATCGATCTTCAGTGCTAACCTGATCCTTATCCCCAAGAAGGACAACCCGGAGACTTTCAAAGACTTTTGCCCCCTGAGCATGTGCACTTTCACCAATAAGATCATCTCCGAGATCATAGCCAACCGCATGTAAGGGCTTCTCCCCAAGATTACCTCTGAAGAGCAAAGCGGCTTCGTCCGCAGTCGCAACATCTTCGACAATATCCTCCTGGTACAAGAGATGACCACCTGTATGAAATTCCCGTCCAGAGGAGAGAACATAGCCGTCAAACTGGACATAGAGAAGGCTTACGATAGACTGGACTGGCAATTCATGATCTAGGTATTCAGGGCTTTCGAGTTTTAAAAACTTGGATTGACATCATCTGGAGGTCGATCAGTAACGCGTGGTTCTACACGGTCGTCAACGGTCAAGCAGACGGATTTTTTAAATCTAGCCGTAATGTTAGACAAGAAGACCCTGTATCTTCTACCATAATTTATCATCGTCGCCGAAGCCCATAGCAAAAATCTGAACAATATGGTAGGCTCTCCTCGCTTCAAGCACTTCCACACTGCCAGCGGTTGCCCGACCATCACTCACCTGGCTTATGCTAATGATATCATCATCTTCTATTCTGGAGATGTGGGGTCCGTGGAGGTGGTTAACACTACGCTTCAGAGATACACAGATGCTCCGGCCAGTGAATCAACCCCACCAAGATTGTCATTTACACCCATCACACAGCCGACAGAGAGCACACCTTATTGCTCACTAGTATCACTTCCTTCACTATTGAGTACCCCCCTTTTACTTATCTTGGGTGCCCGGTGGTGTATGGCAGAACTAGCTCGGGGCTGTTTGCCATGAAATATAAAAGAACAGAACAATTATCGGAGGACTGGACTTTTACTTCACAATACAAACTCGCTTGTACAAAGAAAGCCTAGGGACGAAAACCTAGGTACAACAATCTAAGTACAATTGTTTATTTTAGATTTTAGGGAGTGACGGTAGAGGCTCGGGAAAGCGACGGCACCTCTGCCTTACTCCTTGGACGATCGGGTGCAGCCTTGGCTCTGTAGAAGAACTGCTGGACGTTGATAAAGAAATGCTCTCTCTTCAGGCTCTCTGGCTCTCTGTGTCTTTATGTGCGTCTGTCTCTCTCTCTCTCTGTGTCTCTGTGTATCTCTCCGTATCTGTCTGTGTATCTCTCTATATCTATCTCCCTCCGTAAGGGAATGGCACCCTGCTATTTATAAGAGTAGGGGGCTTTATTAGGGTTTACAATGATTGCCCGTTCTGGAAAGTCGACAACTAAAGATCATTGGATCTGGGCTGTTCATCGAGATTTGAGCAATAAATGTGATTGCATCAAATCTTTTGTGGATAATTAATGCTGATTGACATAAATCCTCCTGATTTGTCATGCCAACCTCGGATTCCTCGACACGTGTCTTTAATTGGCTTATTTACAAATGATCTGATTTGATCCCAATATTTTATTGGGATTTGTTGAGGGATTTCGGTCAATCTGATGCTACGTGCCCTGCTTCATGCCACGTGTCATAACAGCAGAAATCTGAGCCGCAGGAGAGTTGCTTCTTATTGGGCCGTATAAGGATGGCCACGTATCGAGGCTGCCTAAGAGTGGCCCCCTGACTATTTGGACCGCATGGTAATTTGAGCCGCATGAGTGTGGATGACAGCATGAGTGAACCGCATAGAGATATTTTTCGCGAGCCGTATGGATCTAGTCTTCGTGAGCCCCATGGGGCTGGTCTTCGTGAGCCGCATAGATCTAGTCTTCGTGAGCCGCATGGGGCTGGTCTTCGTGAGCCGCATGGAGTTAGTCTTCTTGAGCCGCATGGAGGAGTTCGGGCCGCATACGACTGTCCACGTGTCAAGGCCGCATAACAGTTTCTGACTCTCGGGGGATCGTGTCAGAGATTTTCTTTGCGTCCCAAGGAGTTCGTCATTATGATGGAGTCATAATGATATCTTTGTGTCAGAACTGTCAGAGATGTCAGCCGTCAAGGCATTTAATACAGTAAAAGACAAACGAGAGAGCTGTTTGCGTGCCACATGGCTCCTCTTTGAGCCGTATAGGACTTTCTTGAGCCGCATAGATCCTTGATCCGCATGGATCCTTGAGCCGCATGGATCCCTGAGCCGCATGGATCCCTGAGCCGCATGGATCCCTGAGCTGCATGGGGCTTTCTGGCCGCATGGATCTTTCTTTATTATTTTCTATGCTTCTACAAGACCCCCTTCAAAGTTTTCGATTTGAAAAATTGAAATACTTTGAATAAGAAGCATGGCCATGTATTCTTATGGCCGCATATGATGTCTCGGCCGCATGGATGACTCGGCCGCATGGATGTCTCGGCCGCATAGATGTTTCGGCCGTATTGAGTCAATCAGCCGCAGGGACTTTCGGGCCACATGAGCTCCTCGCCACGTCTGCGCCTCATTATTTGCCTCAAATTTGTTTTAGTGCCGCCTTCAGGGGAGATCCCAAAGGTCGGCTCATTAAATCTTTGGATTTTATGCCCTGGGTGAATCTCCTTTATGAGAGAGGGGCCGAAATCCGAGGAGTCGGTTTCATCTTTTCCGAGGCGGTTATCAATCTATGTGTTCCCCCCTCTCTTGTCCTCCTATAAATAAGAGGAGTTTTGAGAGAGAAAACTTCTTTACTTTCTCCTTCACTTCGAATTTTTCCTGCCCTATTGTCATCTTCTTCCTTAATTGCCAATGGCTCCCAAGAAGATCGTTGCGGCGAAGAAGGCGGCGTCTTCGTCGCAGAAGACTGCCTCTACTTCAGCCGCGGCCGTTCCACCGCCGGCCGTCGTGCCCGCAGCTCACCCCGACGTTCATCCTCCTATTACTGGTAAGGACTTTATGTGGGTTTAAAGAACCCTGACTGCTATGGCTACGTCGCATGCTTTATGCACGAGCCCTTATCTTCATATGAGCCGCATGTTCGTCCTATGGTCGAGCCGCGAGCCGCATAAGAATAGCCACTATGGCCGCATACGCGCTTCGCCAACCAGGCCGTATAAGCTACACTGAGCCACATAGATTCGCCCACTTTTGTTTGTCACGTGGTCCGTACGAACTTATCCGATCTCTGTGGTCCCTATGAAAGCACTGCCGCATGACCCTTCACTAAGTGGAGCCGTATGAATGTTTTTCTGAGCTTGAACCGCATGAGGCTTCCATAAGTTGGAGCCGTATAAGTGTTCTCCTGAGCCGCATGAGGCTTGGAGCCGCATAAGCTCGAAATCACCCATTAGTTCCTTTTTGTCCATCCTTTTAACTTATCTTTTTTTGTCTTCTTCTCAGTGAATTTGTCGATTAATGCTGCTGGAGAGCTCCTGGTAGGCAGTGCCTAAGCTGCTCTGGGCTATAGGTACGACCATATAGTCTAACACATGACTGACCAGTTTCCGAGTGACGAGCCCCCGGCGAGATCGAATGCCATCAAGAATCAGCCTTTCTATTTTCTTAATGCTATGATGAACTCGGGAAAATTAGAAGAAAAATACTTGAAGCCCGCATTCTTCTTTGGAGATGCCTTGACTGTGAAGAACAGTCAGATTCTGGAGGTGTCAGAGAACTGGAGTTTTGTTTCTAACGGGATGGCGATCCGCATCCCCCAGATGGAGCGTCACTTCCTTTTATCTTGGTTCAATATGCTCCCATTGGACCGAAAGATGGAAGATTCTTTGACTCCGACTCGGAGTGGGATGTTCGTGGGAGACATCCATTATAACAACAGCCTGAAGTCGATATGCGCGGGCAAGGTACACACCAGCCGTTCCGTAATAGGATTAGCTTCGGGTACCTTCTTGAATGTGCCGGGTCCCAATTTTACGTTTTCTATCGCCGACACTTTTATGAACCAACTCGCTCGGAAGGGCTCCTATCCCATTGGCCGATTGATGCTCCCCAGCTGGATACATCCGATTCCCTCGTGGACCAATCTGTCTACATAGATTTTGCAAAAGTATGAGGCCTTTCTGTGTGAGATTGGTCTTTACCATGCTATTCGGGGCACTAGCCATGGCTTGCCTATAAACAAGAGATTATTTATATCTCTGCTGGAGATGCATAATCGCCGTACGGGAACCTTCTATACTCCCATAGGGGAAATGGGGCTCGCGCTCCACGAAATGCATACGGTCTCCAAGCTTCCTTGGGGGGACGAAGCTTTTGAAGCGTATACTCCCACGAACGAGGAGTTCGAAGAGTTGAAAAAGCGGTATCCAGGCTTCGTAGCTCTTTATCAAGAGATATTGTGCCATTATAGCACATGTCATCAAATAGCCAAAAAGGAGAATAGCTCAGAAGGGAATACCCCTCATACCAAAGACTGGGTGCGCTACCTCTTCACGACGGATGCCTCAGGTCAAGTTACTCCTCGCCGTCCTCAATCTCGGGAGGCGGTGAAAGCCTTAGTATCGTCAGCTAAGAGGGTGGCCACCTCTAGTGACAGATTCGAGAGTCAGACCGACTCCTTCGGTTATTTTTATCAGAACACCCAAGAATTGTTGGAGAAGGCGCTCCTGGCGGGATTCTTAATGATATGGCTGCGAAACTGTGTAGTCTCGGGCGGAGCTGGTTCCATCGAGAGGATCAGTCGCAATTTCATCCTTCCGGCCGTGAAGTTAGTTTTACGAGTCCGGCTAGCTCTCCTCCCGGCCATGGTGTGCAGTATACACCGTGGCCTTCGCACTTTCACATCCAAGGTTATTGCCCGTGATGTGACGAAAGATTTTGAACGGATCGAGTTGTCCTATCATTATTTGATGGGGTGGCTATTGATGCATTATCCGTTTTTGATGAGACCGGGCTCTGAAGACGGTGTAACTGATGACGACGCTTTTATCTTCCGCTATCGTAATGAGTCTTGGGAATTCGAGATCATGTGTGCTTGCCGGATGGCATTGGCGAGGGCAGACATGTACAACATTTTCGTATCTGTCCCTCGTTTTACTGATGAGGAAATAGCAGCTGTCCATCTTGACGGTATTGGCCCCCCTCAACTTCTGGACGGCCAGATGCTTCTGTGGCTGCGAAATATTCGACCCTCTCATCTGGTATATCGCAACCGTAATACTGTCTTTCTGGAGCCTTATCTGCCGAGCAGGTTCGCCCGGCAATTTGGATATAGTCAGCTTCTTCTAGATTGCCCCAGCTCTTGTCTGGGCTTTGAAGGTAGCCTTCTTGACGGTATCCGGGCCTGGCATTACTATGACACATTCCATATCCGTACCATTTTCTCTGTTCCTGCAATCAAGGCGTCAGTAGAGATCTTATATATGGCGGCTCTGTACCACATCATGGCGAACAAGCCTCCTGTCGGCTTTAACCCGGGTATCAGTTTTATTGTTGGTACCGGCCTGGATGAGGGTTCCCAGGTGGCCAAGACAAGGAAGAGGAAGGACAGAGTCGAAGAGCCGAATTTGGATTCTGCTATTGCAGATGACGAAGGCGACGAGCATGATGAAGATGACTCTTCCTTTCCGGTGGCAGATGTAGGGGTGGATCAGCCGCCAGATGAGATGATGGTAGATCAGCCATCCGTTTCACCCGACCCTTCACGGAAGCGTAGTAGGCAACTTTCTCCTGTTGGCGGCATTCCTCGCTCTCGGAAACTGGCTGCGACCAGACACCACGGGCTAACTATCAAGGAAAGAGGCAAAAAAATTGACCCCGTATCAGAGGTAAATAAGTTACTACCGGTCCTTCCTTTCTTCTAGTTTTTATTTTAATCATCTTCTTTCCCTCTTGTAGGCGTCAGAAGAAGAGGACTCTCGAGTTGTAGAGATCGTGACCCGGGACGACGGGGGCTCCGGTGAGCCCGCCCCTGAAATTATTAAATTCCGTCAAGGCGATGCTGATCGAGTTGCCTCTCCCTCTGAGGTGGCTGGGTCAGAGGAGCTGGCCCAATTTAATTTGGAGATCGCGGGTGAGGAGACCCTGCCAGCTGCGGACGAGCTGCAGCCTCGATGCTCCTCTCCCGGTAAGATAAGTCGAATTTTAACCTGCGAGGAGGCCTATCGACTCTATGATCACATCCTCCGAGTCATGTCGATTGATCATTGTCCTGGACATGCAGGTCCTGCCTTTCCAGTGCCGAGGATGGACTTTGTTGAGACAGACTCTGCCGACGGGGCACTGGCAGAGAGGGGCGTACCTCCTCCCCCTCCTGCTCGTCTTGATGGTCCTTCCGCTGGCTCGAGTTCGACAAGTCTGGTGATGGGACAATCGGGGCAGGGGACGATGGTCCTCGTGTCTTCCTCTGCTCGGGCGGCCCAGAGAGTCGACCTCTCTGCCCTGCCAACCGCCCAGGTTCTTCGGGTGGCAGAGGAAGAGTTAGCCGCAATCCGTGCCTCGTTCTGTTCGAAAGTCGGCCCCCTAGTGGCAAGTTTTAGCACCGCTCCTTCGATACTGCCGGCCACGCTTTCTCTGACGCCGTCCTCTACAGAGGTATTGGACGAATCGTTACAGGACATGGTCGACAGCTTTTACCGTCACTTGAAAAGGGGGATAGAAGCTGCTGTGGACAGAGGGACCTCCTTCGTCTTGGCCCGACAATGCGTCCAGGGTCAAATTGATATCCTTAAGGCCCTTCCTGGTGGGGCAGGGGTGGCTGCACTCTTGGAGATGAAATCGCTGGAGACTGATCAGCTGGTGGCCCAACTTCAGGGACTACGGCAGGTCGATCTACCTGCCGCTATAGATCAAGAGCGTGGCTCCCTCACAACTGCTATAGAGAAGGTGAGGGCTGCTTAGGATAAAACCAGGCCGGCCATACTGGAGGATCTTCGTACTCTGTCTGACCGATATGATCAATTGAGCCATGAGAGCGAAGATGTTACAGCTCGGGAAGCGATTGCCCCCCGTGGGATTTTTGAAATGCGGGAGCAGATCCTTGAGCTCCAAAGGAAGTTAACTTTCTTTGAGTCTGAGCTTGAGGCTGCCCGAATCGACAGAGGACTGATTATCCAGGAGGCTGATAATGTCAATAAAGCTTCGGCTAACTTGGAAGTGGCTCTGAAAAAGTTGGATGACGACTGGCGGACACTCATGGACCTGGATAATGGGGAACGGTTGTCCCAGGAGGCTGAGCGCAGGGCTAGACAGAAGGTTGAGCGGGGTACTGCCTTGGTGAGAAATCGCCTTTTGGAATTGTGTAATGCCGAACTATAATCGGCCTCCTCTTGTTTCTGTTTTTTTTATTTTCTTTTCTCTTTGAGAGGGACATGGTCCCAACATGTAATGCTTTTTTCGTCTTTCAAATAAAGAATATTTTCCATTCTACCCTTCATTGTATTGCTTTTTGCGCCTGGGGTATTGTGGTGATGTTTGCCCCGCGTGGGGGGACTTGTTTGTGGACCTGTTACCCATGGCATACCTTGGTTTTAGGTACGGATAACAAGTTTGATTGGGGATACCTAGAACAGCTCCACGGTAATGTTGTTGTGGACGTTCCAAGTATCGGAAGATAGAGTGCCATGGAGCAGCTGGGCTCCCGGGGCATGATGAGGAATGGTGGGCCTGTACTAAGGGACTTAGCAAAGGACATTTGTGGGCCTATTATCCTTGGTGTACCCCGACTTGGGATACGAATAATAGGATGAAGGGGAACCAACATACTTACTCAGAGGTAATGAGGACATGGCAAGTATGAGGGTTTTACCGTGGAGTCTTCCTACTCAGAGGTAATGAGGACATGGCAGGAGTGGACTCAATGGAGGATATTTATGGTCAACAGAGGACATTTGTGGTCAACAAAGGACATTTGTGGTCAACATAGGATATTTGTGGACCTATTACCCTTAGCGTACCCTGGTTCATGGTACGGGTAATAAGACGAGAGAGAACCAACATACTTACTCAGAGGTAATGAGGACATGGCAAGTACGAAGGTTTTACCGTGGAGTCTTCCTACTCAGAGGTAATGAGGACATGGCAGGAGTGGACTCAATGGAGGATATTTGTGGACCTATTATCCTTGGCGTACCCTGGGGTTTTTGTTTTGTGGTACAGATAATAAGTCGAGGGAGGACCAACATATTTACTCAGAGGTAATGAGGACATGGCAAATATGAGGGTTTCTTCGACGGAGCCTTCCGACTCAGAGGTAATGAGGACATGACAGGAGTGGGCTCAATGAAGGAGGGTTCATAGAATGACTCAGAGGTAATGAGGACATGGAAGTTCTATGTAAAGGGATGATTTGTTTTTGGTGGAAGTGAAACGACTCAGAGGTAATGAGGACATGGCCGTTTTAGAAATTTGTGGATCGGTTACCCTTTTTGTGCACTGGGAGTGCGGGTAGTGGATCATGAGGGAGGATCTCTTCCAGGAAGAAAGTTCAGAGGTATGGCTGTACATGACTTACTATCTGAAAGAGTGACCGGAATGTGAGTTCAGAGGCACCAGCGGGTACATGACTCAGAGATCTAGAATGTTGTGGAAGTGAGTTCAGCGGCACCAGAGGGTACATGACTCGATAATCTGGAATGTTGGAGAGGTGAGTTTAGCGGCACCAGCGGGTACATGACTCGAAAATTTGGAAAATGTTGTGGTTGTGAGTTCAGCGGCACCAGCGGGTACATGACTCAACAATCTGGGATTTGGAAGTGTGAGTTCAGCGGCACCGGCGGGTAGATGACTCAATGATCTGGAAAATGTCGTTTAGACATAATATTTCTTCAGGAACTTGCCGTTGACGGGCAACATGAGCAAGTCTCCATTTTGTTTTGCGAGGCGATAAGCACCGTTGGAGAATACAGCCTCTATGATGAATGGACCTTCCCATTTTGGCTGGAACTTGCCGGTGGTCTTGTGAGTCATGACCATCAGCCTCGGGACTGCCAGAACGAGATCGCCCACTTGGAATGTTCTGATTTTAACCTTCTTGTTGAAGGCTCCAGAGATGCGTGCTTGGTATAGCTCGATCCTTTGCTGAGCCAGGAGGCGCTTTTCATCTAAGGTCTTTAACTCTTGTAGTCGGCGACGGTAGTTATCATCCGTCGTCAATTGATATATGAGGGCAACGCAAAGTGAGGGTATTTGAGTCTCCAATAGGAGAACTGCCTCACTCCTATACACCAGGGAGAATGGTGTGTTCCCTGTGGCCGTTCGGACCGTGGTACGGTACGCCCATAAGCATTCACCAAGCTTCTCATTCCAGTCGCGTTTATTGGACGATACGGACTTTTTGAGTAACTTGATGATGGTTTTATTGAATGCTTCTGCTAACCCATTCGCTGCTGGATTGTATGACGTCGAAGCAATATTCTAGATACGGTACTTGTCGCAGAACCGATAGAAGGCGTGGCTTGCAAACTGCGGACCATTATCGTGGATGATCCTTCGGGGCAGTCCAAAGCGATAGATGACGTGATGCTTAAGAAAGCTGATCACGTTTGAAGTCTTCACTTCTGCAAGCGGGACAGCTTTCGCCCATTTGGAGAAGTAATTTGTGATTGCGAGTATGAAGCGATGTCC
This sequence comes from Iris pallida, assembly GCA_029216955.1. NCBI lineage: Eukaryota > Viridiplantae > Streptophyta > Magnoliopsida > Asparagales > Iridaceae > Iris > Iris pallida. The sequence continues at coordinate 15,029,574 of JANAVB010003400.1, read as the reverse complement.
TCGGGAGGAAGGTGGAGTAATTGGACCGATGATATCTATTCCCCATGCTTCAAACGGCCAGGACTCCTCTGTCGGATGTAGAAATTCAGATGGTTGGTGAATGAAGTCCGCATGGACTTGGCAGGCTTTACACTTTCTAGCATAGTCTATTGCATCTGCTACCATCGTGGGCCAGTAGTAGCCCATTCGGCGGAGACGGTCTTACAATTTAGGGCCAGGCTGATGGGCCCCACAGACACCGTCATGAGCTTTTCGTACGGCTTCTTTGGCTTCTGCGTTTGACAGACACTGAAGCAATAATCCATCATAGGATCGGCGATACAGCATTTTCGTCTCTGTATCGTAGAATAATCTGAGAGAACGCCGTCTGATGGAGGTGGCTTCCTTTGGGTTCTCAGGCATGATATCGTAGACGACGAAGTCAATGAATGGTTGTCTCCAATCTGGGACATCGTCGATTGTCTGGGCAGAATAACTCGCCATGACTTGAACGTTGTTCTTGGGGCAGACCAGTTCGTGGCCTATCACATCCACCGATTGATAAGTATGATTCGGAACTGCTATGGAAGCGGCCAGGCCTGCTAAGGCATCGACTTCGATATTTCAGAGTATAGAAACATGCTCGATGAAGAACCCCTCGAACGACGAGATGATGTCGATCGCTATTTGGTGATAGGGGATCATGTCTTCGTGGCGGACTTCGTATGAGCCCTGGATCTGATTGACGATTAACTGAGAATCGCCGTATGCTTCAAGATATTCTACCCCCAGCTCTCTTGCAAGTTGGAGGCCAATGACCAAAGCGTTGTACTCGACCACATTGTTAGAGCAGGGTTCTGTGAGAGAGTAAGCGCGATTGATCACCAATCCGAAAGGAAAAACCAGCACCACCCCGACTCCGACGACGATGTTGCCCTTGGGTCCAGTTTTCGAAGTACCGTCGAAGAACATTCGCCATATATTATCGTGAGAGGTTGCATGCGAGTCGGCGACCTCATCTGGGATTTTTTCATATATTCTGGATGACTCCGAGCCTGGGTGGGCTGCTAAAAAGTCTGCCAGATCTTGACCTTTAACCGCCTTTTGTGGGACGAAGATCATATGACAAGGGGACAACAATATTGCCCATGTAGCGAGACGAGAGCTGAGTGCCCCTGGTTTAGTCATGAGGACCCTAAGAGGGTTGACTCGTGAGATCACATGTATTGTTTGTCCAGTGACATAGTGCCGCGTCTTTTGAATGGCGAATACCAGGACGAGGCATTCCTTCTCCACATCGGTGTCGGTGCTCTGGCCCAATCATCATTCGACTGAGGTAATATATGGCTTATTCATGGCCTACGTCATTGTTTTGAGCTAGCAGGGCGCCAAAGGAATGCTCCATTGTGCGTACATAGAGCAGGAATGGTTTTCCAGCAACCGGGGCCACCAGGACTGGAGGGTTCGACAAATATTCTTTGATGCTGTCGAAGGCACGCTGATATTCTTCATCCCATACGAATGAGACACCTTTCTTCATGAGATAGGTGAATGGTCGACATCGCCCGGAGAGGTTAGAGATGAACCTTCTAATGTAAGCTAGCCTCCCTTGAAGGCCTCTGAGTTCGTGAAGATTTCTCGGGGGACCTATCTCCATGATCGCCTTCATCTTCTCGAGGTCCATGTGGATACCCTGTGCGGTGATGATGAAACCCAAGAACTTTCTGCTGGATACGCCCAAGAAAGATTTTGTAGAATTTATTTTCAGGTTGTGTACTCGCATCAGGTCGAATACTGTCCTCAGATCCTGCAGATGGTCTCCCTTACAGCGACTCTTGACGGCGATGTCATCAACATAGCACTCCATCGTCTTGCGTAAGTGGTCTCTGAAGATGATACTCATGGATCTTTGATATGTGGCACCGGCATTCTTTAAACCGAAAGGCATAACTGTATAGCAGTATGTGCCAATCGGTGTTCGGAATGATGTATGCTTTTCGTCGTCAGGAGACATCTTGATTTGGTTGTATCCTGAGAAGCCATCCATGAATGACATACGTTCGAAGCTGTAGGTATTGTCAATCATGATGTCTGTGATAGGGAGGGGGAATTTATCTTTGGGGCATGCCTCATTCAGATTGCAGAAGTCGATACAGATTCGAATCTTTCCATTCTTCTTGAGGACGGGTACTATGTTGGCGACCCAATCAGGATATTTCTCCTCACGAATGAAGCCGCTGGCTATCAGCTTGTTGACTTCGGCTTCGATCGCATCCATGATGCCCGGACGGAAGCGTCGCTGTTGTTGCTTGACTGGCTTTGCATCTGGCCGAATGTTGAGTTTGTGTAGAGCAATATCGGGATTTAACCCCGGCATGTCCTCATAGCACTAGGCGAACACATCAATATATTCTTTGACAAGTTCCAGCAGCGATTCTCGCTCTTCGTCTGTCAGGCTTTATTTGCCATGAAATATAAAAGAACAGAACAATTATCGGAGGACCGAACTTTTACTTCACGTTACAAACTCGCTTGTACAAAGAAAGCCTAGGAACGAAAACCTAGGTACAGTAGTCTAAGTACAATTGTTTATTTTAGATTCTGGGGGGTGACGATAGAGGCTCGGGAAGGCGACGGCAGCCCTGCCTTACTCCTTGGACGATCGGTATGCAGCCTTGGCTCCTTGTGAAAAGATGGTTGGCATTGATGAAGAAATGCTCTTCTTGCTCCTCTGTTGCTCTTCTGGCTTCTCTCTCTCTCTCTGCGTATTCTTCTCTCTGACTATTGGGGAGTCTCTCTGTATATACGTATTTTTCTCTCTGAAATTGCATATGTCTTACAAGAGAATGGCACCTTGCTATTTATAATAGTAGGATATGATCATTAGGGTTGCCAATAATTAGCTCTTGAAGATGGCGGCGGCTTGGGGATTAGTCCATCTTGGCCATTCGTTTTAATTATGATGAATCTGGGCCATTAGGTGTAGATTACACCAAATCCCATGAGCAATTAATGCTGATTGAAATAAATCTTCCTTGTATTGATTTTCTGATATCTGCGAATAAATCAGATCTATTCTTCTGCCACGTATCCCAGATTTATTGGGATTTGACCCAATCTTTAATGGCAGCAAATCTGAGGAATTAATCGGCTTAGGACACGTGTCCTAGGAGCTGCTGGGGGGATCTAGACCGCATGACTAGTGAGCCGCATATGAATGTGAGCCGCATATGAATGTGAGCCGCATATGGTTAAGCACACGTGTCAGGGCTGCGTGGGCAGTGGCCCTCACTTGAGTCCTCTAACCACAGAGGAGTAATCCTTGTGGGCCGCATAGGTATATATCCGCCTGGGCCGCATAGACATGATCCTCTTGAATCGCATGAGAATCCTCCCTCGAGCCGCATGAGGCTTTCATGGCCTGGGCTGCATAGGATGGATTCACTCTGAGCCGTATGGGAAGTCTTCTGCTCGAGTCGCATGAAAAGCGAGCCGCATATGAATGCCCACGTGGCAAGGCTACGTGGCATTTTTATGGCTCTCGGAGGATTTGTGTCAGAGATTTCTTTCCTCTTCCCTAGAGATTCATCATTATGACAGAGTCATAATTACCTGCCTTTGTGTCAGGGCTGTCAACTTTTCAGAGGGGTCAGCCGTCATAGCAATTAATGCAGCATGGTTCGGAGGGGAGCACTATCAGGTCACGTGTCCTCTGAGCCGTATGGAAGGCCTTAGGCCGCATAGCTCCTTATGCCGCATGATTCCTTGAGCCGCATGAGTTCTCTGAGCCGCATGGACCTTTTCTGGCCGTATGAATCATTTCCTTTAGTATTTTCTTCTCCTTTCCGATGTGGGACTAAAAGTAATATTTTCCATGCTTCTACAGGACCCCCTTCAAAGTTTCCAAATTGCAAATTTGGAACACTTTGAATAAGAAGCATGGAAAATAGATTTGTTTAGGTGTGGCAATCCAATCAGAGGTAGCATGGACGTGATAGGTTTGGGTACTTCCGCTGGAGATTTTATGTGGACTTATCATCCTTGGCGTACCTTGGTTTTAGGTACGGATAATAAGTTGAGAGAGGGAACCATCATATTTACTCAGAGGTGGTATGGACGTGGTAAATATAAGGTTGATGGTAGAGCTTTCCTACTCAGCGGTGATATGGACATGGTAGGAGTGAGCTCGAATGAGGATACATAGAACAACTCAGAGGTGATATCAACGTGGAAGTTCTATGCATTGGGTGAAAGAATGCTATGGAACAGCTGGGCTCTGAAAGTATGTGATGATGAGAAAAGATGTGGATGTACTAAGGGACCTAGTACGGTATTTGTGGTCAGCAGAGGACATTTGTGGGCCTATTATCCTTGGCATACCTTGGTTTTAGGTACGGATAATAAGTTTGATAGGGATAACTAGGACAACTCCGCGGTAAGGCGGATATGGAGGTTCTTGGTATCGGGCGAAAGAATACCATGGAGCAGTGAACAGTTTTCTGTTTTCTTTCACTATTTTTTTTTGTCAAGGGATGTGATCCCAGATGATGTAGTACTTTGAATTTTGAATAAATGAGCATATTTCAACTCATCTTCTCTTTCTTGTACTTGTGGTGTTTGTGGAATTGGACCTGCTGGAGGATTATTTGTGGACCTGTTACCCTGGACGTACCTTAGTTTTAGGTACGAGTAACAAGTTTTGAAGAGGAATACCTAGAATAACTTCGCGATAAGACAGCTATAGAAGTTTTTTGGTACTCGAGAGAATGCCAGGGAGCAACCGGGCTCCTAGGCATGATAGAGAAGGGATGGGCGTGTACTGGAGACCCAGTACAGCATCTGTGGTCGACTGAGGACATTTGTGGTCATCAGAGGACATTTGTGGTCAACAGAGGACATTTGTGGTCAACAGAGGACATTTGTGGACCTATTACCCTTGGCGTACCCGGGTTCAGGGTACGGATAATAAGACGAGAGAGAACCAACATACTTACTCAGAGGTAATGAGGATATGGTAAGTATGGAGGTTTTACCGTGGAGTCTTTCTACTCAGAGGTAATGAGGACATGGTAGGAGTGGACTCAACGGAGGATATTTGTGGGCCTATTATCCTTGGCGTATCCTGGTTCAGGATACGGATAATAGGATGAAAGGGAACTAACATACTTACTCAGAGGTAATGAGGACATGTCAAGTATGAGAGTTTTACCGTGGAGTCTTCCTACTCAGAGGTAATGAGGACATGGTAGGAGTGGACTTAACGGAGGATATTTGTGGGCCTATTATCCTTGGCGTATCCTGGTTCAGGATACGGATAATAGGATGAAAGGGAACTAATATACTTACTCAGAGGTAATGAGGACATGTCAAGTATGAGAGTTTTACCGTGGAGTCTTCCTACTCAGAGGTAATGAGGACATGGTAGGAGTGGACTTAACGGAGGATATTTGTGGGTCTATTATCCTTGGCGTATCCTGGTTCAGGATACGGATAATAGGATGAAAGGGAACTAACATACTTACTCAGAGGTAATGAGGACATGTCAAGTATGAGAGTTTTACCGTAGAGTCTTCCTACTCAGAGGTAATGAGGACATGATAGGAGTGGACTTAACGGAGGATATTTGTGGGCCTATTATCCTTGGCGTATCCTGGTTCAGGATACGGATAATAGGATGAAAGGGAACTAACATATTTACTCAGAGGTAATGAGGACATGTCAAGTATGAGAGTTTTACCGTGGAGTCTTCCTACTCAGAGGTAATGAGGACATGGTAGGAGTGGACTCAACGGAGGATATTTGTGGACCTATTATCCTTGGCGTACCCTGGGGTTTTTGTTTTTTTGGTACGGATAATAAGTCGAGGGAGGGCCAACATATTTACTCAGAGGTAATGAGGACATGGCAAATATGAGGGTTTCTTCGACGGAGCCTTCCTACTCAGAGGCAATGAGGGCATGGCAGGAGTGGGCTCAATGAAGGAGGGTACATAGAACGACTCAGAGGCAATGAGGACATGGAAGTTCTATGTAAAGGAGTGATTTGTTTTTTGGCGGAAGTGAAACGACTCAGAGGTAATGAGGACATGGCCGTTTTGGAAATTTGCAGATCTGTTACCCTTTTTGTGCACTGAGAGTGCGGGTAGTGGATCATGAGGGAGGATTTCTTTCAGGAAGAAAGTTCAGAGGTATGGTCATACATGACTTGCTATCTGAAAGAGTGACCAGGATGTGAGTTCAGAGGCACCAGCGGGTACATGACTCGATGATCTGGGAAATGTTTGTGGATGTGAGTTCAGCGGCACCAGCGGGTACATGACTCGATAATTTGGAATATTGTGGATGTGAGTTCAGCGGCACCAGCGGGTACATAACTCAATGATCTGGGAAATTTGGAGGCAGAATGTGAGTTCAGCGGCACCGGGGGTACATAACTCACCAATCTGGGAAATTTGGAGGCGGAATGTGAGTTCAGCGGTACCAGAGGGTACATAACTCAATCATCGGGGATTTTTTTTTGAGGATGTCATTTCGGACGTAATACTTCTTCAGAAACTTGCCGTTGATGGGCAACATGAGCAAGTCTCACTGTGAGCAGCCACATACTTGGCCCGCTCCGACTCTTCTTCGGCTACCCCCTGTGTAAATGCAGACTGAGAGGATGACTTGGGCAACTTGATTATCAGGGGCTCCATGGGTGGAGCAGAACGTGGGGTTGTTGGCAAACTAGCGACCCCCAGTTTGGTAGTTGATGCTGGGCGGGGAGTTGTTGGCTCGCTAGAAGCCCCAGACTTTGCATCGGGGTGACGACCCTTCTTGGGAAGGCGTATCGTCATCGGCTTGTCCGAGGGATTGGGCTTCTCCGTTTGCGGCTGGCCGGCTCTCGGCAGCCTGATTGTCAGTGGCTCCGTTGTGGGTCTTGGCAATTGGTCGGACCTTGGCAGCCGGATTATCATCTGCTCTTCCCGCGTCGAGAGGCTGATCGCGACTTTCCGCAGAGTGGCAGTAAGGGGTGCGGACCTTCCCGGTTTGCGAGCTTGGAGGTGGATCGTCAGAGGCTCTTCTGATCCTGTGGCCGTCTCGGTATTAGCTTGTTTATTTCCTTTATCAAGGCGCCTCTTCGACTTTTCGTATAGGCAGGAGTCCGAGTAGTAAGATTCGACCCCTTTGAAGGGATCGATATCAACAAATTCTGTCTTCACGAAGCCGTGTTTGTCGACGTATTTGAAGCACTGGTGTAGCGTGGAAGGCACGATCATATAATCGTGTATCCATGGGCGCCCCAAGAGGATGTTGTAAGAAGTGTCTGTATCTATGACATAGCAGGTGACTTCGGATTGGAGATCGCCAATTTGACACTTCAGACGAATCTTTCCAATAGGGTAGCTCCTGCCCGAATTAAAACCGCTGATGGCGGTGCTTGTAGGTGTCAGGCGATGCATTGGGATGCGGAGATGATATAGCAGACCCTTCGGGATAATGCTTATGGAAGAGCCAGGATCAATGTACATCCGATCCACCTTTACGTCGCCGATGTATCCCGTGTAGTATAGCGGGCGATCATGTAGTTTGGTTTTGATGAGTATGTCCTACGGAGTGAAGACGATGTTGGGCATTGCTCCCGTGCAGGCGCTGTCTTGGAGATCCACGGGTGAGTCCTCCCCGGTGAGGTTGGATTGAGCCAGATAAGCATCGGCATTTTGGAGTGCTTCGCTCAATGCAATACGAACGTCCTTGGAGAGCTTTAGGAGTTCGTATAGTGACAATTTGGCCGGAGTGTTAGCCAATTGTGCTAAGATGTCAAAGTTATAGGGCCTCTCTAGCCCTTGGGCTGCGTCCTTTCGGAGGGATTTGTCGAAGCGAGTCTCCTTCGGCCTAGGCTTGTCGGTCGTCGAAGGCTGAGCCGGTCCCGGAGCATCAGTTGTAGTAGGTTGATGATTTTCAGCTGGGCTGTCAACCACAGGTTGGGATTGCGCTCCAGACCGCATGACGACGGCTGTATTTTCCTCGTTGTCTGCTGAGATGGTGTGGCAGGTCCTGATTTTTCTACTCTTCTTTCTGTTGGTGGGAGATGGTGTAGGCCGAGTTACTTCTGATACCAAGTCTGGATGGACCCACATGACCTCTCCTCGTGAGGTGGTGAGAGGTATTAGACCAGCGGCCTGTTTCCGGGGAGGTGGAAGATTGGTAATCTCCATTGTCGCCAGAGGGACGAGGATTACCCCGTCCTGAGTCTCCGTCGTAGAGAAGCTGCCGAATTGTACGGACACCATATTGGCTGCTACAGTTACCTCTTCGAAGTCGATGGCCAGAGCGTTCGAATCGATGAGGCTTTGGATGTACCATTTTAGTTGGTAACAGTCGTGTGTAGCGTGGTGTACATAACGGTGGTAATGGCAGAATTTTGGATTCTCCAAATCAGCCGGCCGAGGTTCCCGCCTCGGTGGAGGAAGCTGAATTCTACCTCCTTGTATGAGCATGTCCAAGATAGGCTTGACGTGGCCGTCTTCGAAAGAGTAAGTGATCTGAGGCCATTGTTTGTCTGCTGTTTGTGGCTCGGGCTTCTGGGCCGTGTCGACCACCATAGCCTGCTTTCCCTTGCTGTCCTGATTGTTGGAGGGGTTACCCCCATTATCGTTGTTGGGACGCTTGCCCTTGTTTTCTCCTTCTGAGATATGCAATCCTAGTTGGCGAGCCTTTTTCAGTCGTTCTTCGATGTTTGTGGCGCTGATGATGAACGCCTTCCAATCTTTGAATAGACTTTCGCCCATCCAGAGACTGATCGTTGGAAGCAGTCTCTTTTGGCAAATTTCAATCAAAGAGGAATCTGGATTTCCGGAAGGCAGCTTCATGGCGGTCTGGCAGAACCGCTCGATGTAGTTCCTTGTCAACTCCTTCTCCCCTTGGACGACGTCCATGAGAGTGGACATGGTGACGTCCTGTCCTACTTCGTAGAATCGTTCCAAGAACAGGCGCTTGAAGCCGGCGAAGGAGTGGATGCAGTTGTCCGGTAGATTGCGGTACCAATCGAAGGCGACTCCTTCCAATACCCCGATGAATAACCGTGTGAGGATCGCATCATCATGAGGCAGATGGTCGGTGGTGACCTCAAAGTAAGTGATGTACCGACTTGCTGAGGTTTTGCCATCATACGGGTTGATATTGAACGGCTTATATCTTGGTGGGAATAGAACATCCCTCCATTCAGCAGGGTATGGTTGCCGTATTCTGAGATCTTGAGCGTTCTCTCGGGCATGGAACGTGGCTCGGAGCTCCTGGACCTCTCTCCTTACTTCTCGGGTCTCGTCTGTAGCGGTAGGGGCTGTTACTTCGGGAGGATTATTGCCCGGGTTTGGTGCCACTGAGTTCGAATCCACATTGACCGCAGGGCCCGTACTTGTTTGACCGGGGGTTCCTCCTTGTAGAGTTGGCAGGGCTGCTTTAATCTCGTCTATAGACTTGACCAAAGCAAGTAATATGGCTTCGAGACTGTCAATGAGCTGGCGATCACTGGAACCACCTTGATTGCTGTCCGTCATGAAAACCGTCCTTACATGAGTAGGGATGGAAGGAACGGTGGAGGATGTGCCCTCCGAGTCGTACCCATGCACCGAGAAGTCATCGGGATAGGTGGGAATGTTCTCTTCGGGTTCGGACTCGGAGGGAGCAGTACCCCCAGCCTCAGAGTTTGCTTCGTCTTGAGAGTTATGGATGTCCTCGGGGACATCGGCGTCTGTTGCCTCCGATGGGAGAGTGGTTTCCTCGGGCTCGGCTTCTTGAAACATCAGATTGTTGCGGATGTTCGGAGGAGTACTACCCCCAGTTCTCTCAACCCCTAGCGATGTGGATGATGAATTTCCCATCGCGATAGATTTTGTCTTTGAACGGGTGTGTTGGAATACACCGGTAGAGGATAACCGTTTAGAAGACAGTTTCTTAGCTGTAGTGGTTGATATCTTGGGACTGGAGATGCTTGTCTTTTTCCCCCTCCTTTCGGCGGGGACTTTTTGAGCGAAATTGCAGGAGACAACAGGAGGTGCCTCATCTTCTGAGTTCGGGTGCTGTAGCCTTTGGAAGACGGATGGCCGATTTTTCGTCACTACCGTGTTGTTGCAGCAGCAATTGACGATGATTTGGGTGCAGCGATGTCCAAGCGAGGACTCTTTGCACGCCGACACTCCTTCTCTTTCCTTGCGTTTGTGGAGGATCGCCTCCCGCAAGTCAGAGGAACCACTCTGTCTATTTGCCGTCGGGGGCTGGACTCGAGCGGTTGTATACAACTTCCCATCCGAGGCCCGTGTGATAGTCAACGGGACGCCCCGATAGTCAGAGGTTGGGACAGCTGACTGGGCCCGATGCGCCCGCGCTGCCCTAGACTTCCTTCTTTTAGCACTTGCGGGTACGTAATAAGGGAAGTCCAAGTTGAATGCCACAGAGTCTGGCTTATCATCCAGAGAATCATCAGGGTCAGGACCGCATGAGAGACGGTCGAAGACTGATCGAGAGAAGCGTGAAACGGACGCTATGCGGCTAGAGTTGGGCACCGTACAGGCTGTCTGCATGTGGCTGTCTACTGCCGTCGGACGAATTGTTTTTGTGCGGCTAGGAGTCACGACCGTACAGACTGGCCGCATGCGGTTGGCAATTGTGGCCGCATGGGTTTTCTGCAAGCGATTGACTCCCACAGCCGCATAAGTTTCATTCGTGTAGTTGGCAACTGTAGCCGCAAAAGCTATGCGGCTGACAGATATGGCCGCATGAGTTTTCTTCATGCGGCTGAAGGATGTAGCCGCATGAGCTTTTTTCCTGTGGCTGGAGGATGTAGCCGCATGAGCTTTCTCCCTGCGGCTGAAGGATGTAGCCGCATGAGCTTTCTCCCTGCGGTTGATAACCTTATGCGGCTCGGATCTCATAGAGTTCCTCTTTGCCCCTGCAAGTCCAGCATCATAGTATTTTCTTCTGCCGAACCTGGGGACAGTAGAGTTGTCTACGATCTGAAGTGAGGCCACAGGGGAATCTTGCTCGCCGTTTTGAACAACAGAGGGTGTCTCTGTAAGAGCTTCAGTAGGAACGAAGGATCGGGGTCTCCACTCCTTACGGGCCTTCTTTGTGCGGGCTCGCTTCTGGACCGGGCCAGTGCTCTTGTCGGAGAGCATCTCTTCGAACGCCTGTTGGTCGAACCGGGCGACCATCTTTTGTTGAGTGGAGCCAAGCATGGCTGCATCCGATTGTGTCACCAACTCCTCAGCCGTGGAGAAGTTAGTCCCCAGCAGAGTCGCCATCGTGTTTGCCATAAAATATAAAAGAACAAAACAATTATCGGAGGACCAAACTTTTACTTCACGTTACAAACTCGCTTGTACAAAGAAAGCCTAAGGACAAAAATCTAGGTACAGCAGTTTAAGTACAATTGTTTATTTTAGATTCTGGGGGGTGACGATAGAGGCTCGGGAAGGCGACGGCAGCCCTGCCTTACTCCTTGGACGATCGGTATGCAGCCTTGGCTCCTTGTGAAAAGATGGTTGGCGTTGACGAAGAAATGCTCTTCTTGCTCCTCTGTTGCTCTTCTGGCTTCTCTCTCTCTCTCTGCATATTCTTCTCTCTGACTATTGGGGAGTCTCTCTGTATATACGTATTTTTCTCTCTGAAATTGTATATGTCTTACAAGGGAATGGCACCTTGCTATTTATAATAGTGGAATGTGATCATTAGGGTTGCCAATGATTAGCTCTTGGAGATGGCGGCGGCTTGGGGATTAGTCCATCTTGGCCATTCGTTTTAATTATGATGAATCTGGGCCATTAGGTGTAGATTACACCAAATCCCATGAGCAATTAATGCTGATTGGAATAAATCTTTCTTGTATTGATTTTCTGATATCTGCGAATAAATCAGATCTATTCTTCTGCCACGTATCCCAGATTTATTGGGATTTGACCCAATCATTAATGGCAGCAAATCTGAGAAATTAATCGGCTTAGGACACGTGTCCTAGGAGCTGCTGGGGGGATCTGGACTGCATGACTAGTGAGCCGCATATGAATGTGAGCCGCATATGAATGTGAGCCGCATATGAATGTGAGCCGCATATGGTTAAGCCCACGTGTCAGGGCTGCATGGACAGTGGCCCTCACCTGAGTCCTCTAACCACAGAGGAGTAATCCTTGTGGGCCGCATAGGTATATATCTGCCTGGGCCGCATAGACATGATCCTCTTGAACCGTATGAGAAGTCCTCGCTCGAGCCGCATGAGGCTTTCATGGCCTGGGCCGCATAGGATGGATTCACTCTGAGCCGCATGGAAAGTCTTTTGCTCATGAGAAGCGAGCCGCATACGAATGCCCACGTGGCAAGGCTACGTGGCATTTTTATGGCTCTCGGGGGATTTGTGTCAGAGATTTCTTTCCTCTTCTCTAGAGATTCATCATTATGACAGAGTCATAATTACCTGCCTTTGTGTCAGGGCTGTCAACTTTTCAGAGGGGTCAGCCGTCATAGCAATTAATGCAGCATGGGTCAGAGGGGAGCACTATCAGGTCACGTGTCCTCTGAGCCGCATGGAAGGCCTTGGGCCGCATAGCTCCTTATGCCGCATGATTCCCTGAGCCGTATGAGTTCTCTGAGCCGCATGGACCTTTCCTGGCCGCATGAATCATTTCCTTTAGTATTTTCTTCTCCTTTCCGATGTGGGACTAAAAGCAATATTTTTCATGCTTCTACAGGCTTTTACTGACGAAGATTGGTTTTGGAGAAGATTCGCTGTCGAGGTCGACCTGTATAACCTCGTCTTCAGTAGGAGGTTCTCTCTGTTCGAACCGCTTTTCCCATTGTGCGTCCAACTGTTGGGCCCACGGCTCTAGCTCGAGGATTTTCGGAATGTCTTCATCTTCTTCATAAGCGTCGACGAATGCCATGTTGACTGACAAGACTTGTCTGAATACATCTCCGATGCTGGTATCCGAGTCAGAAGTTGGTGACCCGGTTGAATGTGAATGCCAGTCACATTCTTCATCCGAACTCTCAGGGGTCATCGTAGGTGTAACATACCCTAATCCACATCGAGTCTTGCTGTAGTAGTCCCGTGGTTTGCCAGCCGGGACTAGTGGCTTCAAAGGTAATCGTCGCCCAGTGCCGTAGTTCAAGCCTGGCGTCGTCTCCAGATCATACCCTTGTTTTTGCATGAGATACTTGGATTGGGGGCTATAAAGATACAGAGGCAGTCTTCCGGCATCTGATTCAAGGTTGGCTTCTTCTACGGTAAAGGGCTGTGGATCGTCCTTCCGGCCGAAGATGATTGGATGGTCCCCTCCCTCGATTATGTGGTAAGCGTCTTCCACTGGAGTAAGCTGGATTGCGGTGTACACATTTGTCACCTGTGTGTGTAGGTGAGTGCCTATACCGTGTTCCATAGCATACATTGTACAAAGCTTATTAAGCTCGAGGTAGTTCAAAGATAGCCCTTTATTGATGAAGTAAGGTATCTTTTCTAGCGTGATTATATCATATGCGGAGGGAACATCAGTGTGGGAAGCCACATACTTGGCTAACTCTGGTTCCTCTTCGGCTACCCCGTGCGTAAATGAAGACTGAGAGGACGACCTGGGCAGCGTGATCGTCAGGGGTTCAGTTGGCGGAGCAGAGAGTGGAGTTGTTGGCAGACTAGCGACCCCCAGTTTGGTACTCGATGCTGGGCGGGGAGTGGTTGGTTCGCTAGAGGTTCCAGACCTTGTATCGGGGTGACGACTCTTCTTGGGAAGACGTATCGTCATTGGCTTGTCGGAGGGATTGAGCTTCTCCGTTTGCGGCTGGCCGACTCTCGGTAGCCTGATTGTCAGTGGCTCCGTTGTGGGTTTTGGCACTTGGCCAGACCTTGGCGACCGGATTATCATCTGTTCTTCTTGTGCCGAGAGGCTGATTGCGTCCTTACGCAGAGTGGCTGTAAGGGGTGCGGACTTGCCAGGTTTACGAGCTTGGAGATGGACCGTCAGAGGCTCTTCTGATCCTGTGGCTGTCTCGATACGAGTTTGCACATCTCCTTCGTCAAGGTGCCTCTTTGACTTTTCGTATAGACAGGAGTCTGAGTAGTAGGATTCGACCTCTTTGAAGGGATCGATATCAGCAAATTCTGTCCTCACAAAGTCGTGTTTGTCGACATATTTGAAGCACTGGTGCAGAGTGGAAGGCACGATCATATAATCGTGTATCCATGGGCGCCCCAAGAGGATGTTGTAAGAAGTGTCTGCATCTATGACGTAGCAGGTGACTTCTGACTAGAGATCGCCAATCTGACACTTCAGACGAATCTTTCCAATTGGGTAGCTCCTGCCCGAATTGAAACTGCTGATGGCGGTGCTTGTAGGTGTCAGACGATGCATAGGGATACAGAGATGATGTAACAGACCCTTCAGGATGATGCTTATGGAAGAGCGAGGATCAATGTGCATCCGATCCACCTTTACGTCGCCGATGTACCCAGTGCAGTATAACGGGCGATCGTGCAGGTTGGTTTTGATGAGCATGTCCTGCGGAGTGAAGACAATGTTGGGCATCGCTCCCGTGCAAGCGCTGTCTTGGAGATCTGCAGGCGGGTTCTCTCCTGTGAGGTTGACCTGAGCCAGGTATGCGTCGACATTTTGGAGTGCATCGCTCAAAGCCGCACGAACATCCTTCGAGAGTCTCAGGAGCTCGTATAATAACAACTTGGCCGGTGTATTGGCCAATTGCGCCAAGATATCGAAGTTGTAGGGCCTCTCCAGCCCCTGTGGTGCCTCTTTTCAGAGGGATTTGTCAAAGCGAGTCTCCTTCGGCCTAGGCTTATCGGTCGTCGGAGGCCGAGCCGGTCCCGGAGCGTCAGTTGTAGCGGGCTGATGATCTTCGGTCGAGTTGTCAGCCACAGGTTGGGATTGTGCCCCAGACCGAGTGACGACGGCTGTAGCTTCTTCGATATCTGTCGAGATTGTGCGGCAGGACCTGACTTTTCCACTCTTCTTCTTGCCAATGGAAGATGGCGTGGGCTGAGTCACTTCAGATACCAAGTCTGGATGGACCCACATGACCTCCCCTCGTGATGTGGTGAGAGGCACTAGACCAGCAGCCTGATCTCGAGGAGGTAGAAGGTTAGCAATTTCCATTGTCGCCAGAGGGATGGGGACCACACCGTCTTGAGTTTCCGTCGGAGGAA
This sequence comes from Iris pallida, assembly GCA_029216955.1. Taxonomy (NCBI): domain Eukaryota; kingdom Viridiplantae; phylum Streptophyta; class Magnoliopsida; order Asparagales; family Iridaceae; genus Iris; species Iris pallida. The sequence continues at coordinate 15,014,415 of JANAVB010003400.1, read as the reverse complement.
AATTGTCGAATTGTACCGACACCATATTGGCTACCACTGTTACCTCCTCGAAATAGATGGCCAGAGCGTTCGAATCGATGAGATTTTGGATGTACCGTTTTAGTTGGTAGCAGTCGTGTGTAGCATGGTGGACGTAGCGGTGGTAATGGCAGTATTTTGGGTTCTCCATTTCTACCGGCCGAGGTTCCCGTCTTGGTGGAGGAAGCTGAATTCTGTCTCCTTGTATGATCATGTCCAAGATGGGCTTGACGTGACCGTCTTCGAAGGAGTAAGTGATTTACGGCCATTGTTTGTCTGCCAGCTTTGGCTCAGGTTTCTGTGCTGTGTCGGCCACCATAGCCTGCTTGCCTTTGTTGTCCCGATTGTTGGAGGAGCTACCCCCATTGTTGGTGTTGGCGTTGGGACGTCTTCTCTTGTCCTCTCCTTCTGAGATGTGCAATCCCAGTTGACGAGCCTTCTTCAGTCATTTTTTGGCGCTTGTGGCACTGATGATAAATGTTTTCCAGTCCTTGAATTGACTTTCGCCCATCCAGAGACTGATTATTGGGAGCAATCTCTTTTGGCAAATTTCAATCAAGGAGGAATCCGGATTTTCAGACGACAACTTTATTGCGGTTTGGCGAAACTGCTTGATATAGTTCCTTGTCAGCTCTTTCTCTCCTTGGACGACGTCCATGAGAGTGGACATTGTGATGTCCTGCCCTACTTCATAAAATCTCTCCAAGAACATGCGCTTGAAGCCGGCGAAGGAGTGGATGCAGTTGTCCGGCAGGTTGCGATACCAATCGAAGGCGACTCCTTCCAATGCCCCAATAAATAATCGTGTGAGGATGGCATCGTCATGGGGCAGATGGTCAGTGGTAACCTCGAAGTAAGTAATGTACCGACTGGCGAAGGTCTTGCCATCATACGGGTTGATGTTGAACGACTTATATCTTGGCGGGAATGGAACATCCCTCCAGGCAGCAGGGTACGGTTGCCGTATTCTGAGGTCTTGAGAGTTTTTTCTAGCGTGAAACATGGCTCGGAGCTCCTGGACCTCTCTTCTTGCTTCTCGGGCCTCATCTACAGCGGTGGAGGCCGTTACTTCAGGAGGATTGTTGCCCGGGTTCGGTGCCGCTGAATTCGAGTTCGTATTGACCGTGGGACCCGCGCTTGTTTGGCCAGGCGTCCCTCCTAGGAGAGTTGGAAGGGCCGCTTTGATCTCGTCCACAGACTTGACCAAGGCAAGGAGTATGGCCTCGAGAGTGTCGATGCGCTGGCGATCACTGGAACCACCTTGGCTGCTGTCCGTCATGAACACCGTCTTTACATGAGGAGAGATGGACGAAACGGTGGAGGAAGCGCCCTCCGAATCGTACCCCAGTAGTGAGAAGTCATCGGGATATGTGGGAATGTCTTCCTCTGGTTCGAACTCAGAAGGAATAGTACCCCCAGTTTCCGAGTTTGCCTCGTCTTGGAAGTTGTGGACGTCCTCGGGGACGTCGAGGTTTGCTGCATCTGATGGGAGAGTTGCTTCTCCCGGCTCATCTTCTTGGAACACCGGATTGTCGTAGAGGTTGGGTGGAGTGCTACCCCCAGTTCCAGCAACCCCCAGTGGTACGGACGACGAATCTCCTACTGTGGCAGATTTCGTCTTAGAACGGGTACCTTGGAAAACTCCGGTGGTGGGCACCCATTTAGACGATAGTCTCTTAGTCATAGTGGTTGAAATATTCGGGCTGGGAACATTTGTCTTCTTTCCTCTCCCATCGGCAGGGACTTTCTGAGCAGAGTTGCAAGAGATGACGGAAAGTGCCTCGTCTTCTGAAGACTGCTATTGCAGCCTTTGAAAGACGGACTGCCGGTCTTTTTGCACCCCCGCGTTATTGCAGCAGCAGTTGATAATAACTTGGGTGCAGTGATGTCCGTGGGAGGACTCTTTGCACCCCGATACACCTTCTCTTTTCTTGCGTTTGTGGAGGATGGCCTCACGCAAGTCAGATGGGTCTGGATCGACCATGTTTGCTCCCTGGATTTTGGGAGACTTTTGCGAACCTCTCTGTCCGTTTGCCGCCGGGGGCTGGACTCGAGTGGTTCTGTACAACTTCCCATCTGAAGCCCGCATAACGGTATATGGCACGCTCGGATGGTCAGAGACCGGATCAGCGGACCGAACTTTCCAAGCTCGTGCTGCCCTAGACTTTTCGCTTTAGTGCATAAGGGCACATAGTAGGAAGAGTCTAGGTGATGCTGGAGAGAGTCAGACATATCTTCTTGGGAGCACAAGAGATCATGATCATAGGAGAGGCGGTTGAAGACAGAGCCATGTGGGGTAGGTGTCATGCGGCTGTCATCAATAATTTTCATGCGGCTGGCAGACGTAGCCGCATAGGTTTTTTTCATGCGGCTGGGAGTCTCAACCGCATGAGTTTTCTTCATGCGGCTGGATGATCTGGCCGCATAGACTTTCTTCATGCGGCTGGCAGATTCACCCGCATGAACCCCCTGCATGTGGTTGGCGGATTTGGCCACAGGAGTGTTCGGCTTCTTCTTGGGGTGCATAGAATCACTCTTTGTCTCTGTAAGTCCAGCATCGTAGTGCTTTCCTCTGCCGGACTTAGGGACAACAGAGTCTTCTACGGTTGAAGTGGAGCCGTATGAGAGTCGCCTTCGCCGTTTTGGGTAGCATAGAGTACTCCGTCCAGAGTTTGGAGAGAAGCAAATGATTTTGGCCTCCACTCGTAGCGAGCTTTCTTTGAGCGGGTTCGATTCTGGACCGGGCCAACGCTTCCCTCGGAGAGCATTTCTTCAAACGCCTGTTGGTCGAAGCGGACGACCATCTTCTGTTGCGTGGAGCCAAGTTTGGCTGCATCCGATTGCGTCACCAACTCCTCAGCCGTAGAGAAGTTTGTCCCCAGCAGAGTCGCCATCGTGTTTGCCATGAAATATAAAAGAACAGAACAATTATCGGAGGACTGGACTTTTACTTCACAATACAAACTCGCTTGTACAAAGAAAGCCTAGGGACGAAAACCTAGGTACAACAATCTAAGTACAATTGTTTATTTTAGATTCTGGGGGGTGACGGTAGAGGCTCGGGAAAGCGACGGCAGCTCTGCCTTACTCCTTGGACGATCGGGTGCAGCCTTGGCTCTATAGAAGAACTGCTGGGCGTTGATGAAGAAATGTTCTCTCTTCAGGCTCTCTGGCTCTCTGTGTCTCTATGTGCGCCTGTCTCTCTCTCTGTGTGTGTCTCTGTGTATCTCTCCGTATCTGTCTGTGTATCTCTCTATATCTATCTCCCTCTGCAAGGGAATGGCACCCTGCTATTTATAAGAGTAGGAGGCTTCATTAGTGTTTACAATGATTGCCCGTTCTGGAAAGTCGGCGGCTAAGGATCATTGGATCTGGGCCGTTCATCGAGATTTGAGCAATAAATGTGATTGTATCAAATCTTTTGTGGGTAATTAATGCTGATTGACATAAATCCTCCTGATTTGTCATGCCAACCTCGGATTCCTCGACACGTGTCTTTAATTGGCTTATTTGCAAATGATCTGATTTGATCCCAATATTTTATTGGAATTTGTTGAGGGATTTTGGTCAATCTGATGCTACGTGCCCTGCTTTATGCCGCGTGTCATAACAACAGAAATTTGAGCCGCAGGAGAGTTGCTCCTTATTGGGCCGCATAAGGATGGCCACGTATCGAGGCTACCTAAGAGTGGCCCCTTGACTATTTGGATCGTATGGTAATTTGAGCCGCATGTGTGTGGATGACAGCATGAGTGAACCGCATAGAGATATTCTTCGCGAGCCGCATGGATCTAGTCTTCGTGAGCCGCATGGGGCTGGTCTTCGTGAGCCGCATAGATCTAGTCTTCGTGAGCCGCATGGGGCTGGTCTTCGTGAGCCGCATGGAGTTAGTCTTCGTGAGCTGCATGGAGGAGTTCGGGCCGCATACGACTGTCCACGTGTCAAGGCCGCATAACAGTTTCTGACTCTCGGGGGATCGTGTCAGAGATTTTCTTTGCGTCCCAAGGAGTTCGTCATTATGAGGGAGTCATAATGATGTCTTTGTGTCAGAACTATCAGAGATGTCAGCCGTCAAGGCATTTAATGCAGTAAAGGACAAACGAGAGAGCTGTTTGCGTGCCACGTGGCTCCTCTTTGAGCCGCATAGGACTTTCTTGAGCCGCATATATCCTTGATCCGTATGGATCCTTGAGCCGCATGGATCCCTGAGCCGCATGGATCCCTGAGCCGCATGGGGCTCTCTGGCCGCATGGATCTTTCTTTATTATTTTCCATGCTTCTACAGGGGCTCTTCGAGGGGCTAGTGGAGAAAATAAGGAAAAGATTAAAGGGATGGCACAACATGATTCTTTCTTCTGGAGGTAAGATTATTCTGATCCAGCATGTGCTATCTTCCATCCCGGTCTACACCCTGGCGCTTGCTCTCCCCCGAAGAAGGTCATCACTAACATCGAAAACCTTTTCTCCAACTTCCTTTGGGGCCACTGCAACGATAAGGATAAGCATCATTAGGCTAGTTGGGACACCATGGCTAGACCCACGGATGAGGGTGGCCTAGGATTTAGCAGGTTGGCCCACATCGTCGACGCCTGCTCTATAAAAATGTGGTAGAAGCTTTGGAAGAACCGGATATTGTGGGCTCGATTTATGAAGGCCAGATACTTTAAGCACTCGCACCCGTCCTTTGCCTGCTTCAACAACAGATCCTCTGCATCCTGGTGGCATATTTTGATTGGTCGGTAGTTTGCAGAACCATTGATCCGTCTTCAGTTGGGTGCGGGCGAATCGCCTATATTTTTTGAAAGGTGGGCCAGGGATTACCTTTTGTCCCCTATGTCAGGTGCCCCGACAACAGCTACCATTAGAGATTTGTGGACCTGCGAGGTGGAGTGGATTCGGGAACGTATCTCGAATTGGCTCGGAGAGGGGGCCATGGCCACTATTGCGGACTCAGGAATAGTATTCGGCTCGGATCGAGATACTCTGAAGTGGTCTCTGATGACTAATGGCGCATTCACTATGGCAACATCACGTCGTGTTGTTTGCGGTATCGACAACCCTTCCCCCATCAGTGGGGCATTTTGGCAGTCTTGTATCCCCAAGAAGTGGACTTTCCTGATGTGGAGAGCGCTTTACAGGAAACTACCTACTGACGATGCTCTAGCTACCATTGGCTTTAGCTTAGCATCAGCTTGCCATTGAAGCTTGGATAGACAGGCTGAGACAGCTGACGACATCCTTTATCGCGGCAGTCTGCCTATGACAGTGTGGATCAGGTTCACTAACCTATACCTCCCGGTCCAGGGCGTCGGGGGTGTCAACGATCTCCTAGCCGCTTGGGGTAAAGCATCGCATTGCCACCAGATCGTTGTAGCCGCCATCACGTGGCTCATTTGGAAGAACAAGAACCAATTCAGATATAAGGAGCGCCAGTTCACCAACAACCAACAGATCCACGAGGTCCACAGACAGATATACAAAGCAAACAGACACTGCAAACACGTTCGGAAGGGATTCTGGCTCTCCCTGCATAGCTGACCTTCTTAGCCTGGCCTAAGGCCAGGGTATAGCTCCCCTACTCTTACCCCCCTCCTCCCTTATTTTGACTTTTGGGACTTCTTGTAAAAGCTTCGGCATTTTGTGCCTCTTACATTAATATAGATTTCTGAGTTTAGTTTTATATATATATATATATATATATATATATATATATATATATATATATATATAATTGTGTTTAGTTGAGGTTGAGATGGTTGATTACATAGTGATAGTCTAGACAGCTTTCTACGTCGAAGCTGCAGTGTAGACGCACCCGTACCCTTACAACTAGGAACGGGTTGTGACAAAAGTTGCCCATCGGAACATAACAAGTTTGCAGAATGGAGCTATCATGCAGAAATTCACTCCACGGAATGGAGCTACCCTGCAAAAATCTACTACTCCACATAATCTTGTCCCGATGGAACTCGACTCCGCAAAATATAGCAATTCCAAAAATTGGAACTGTATCGTAGAAATCAGCAACTCCGCATAATCTACCCCAAAAGAGCACTGCCTTGCTGAATGGAACAACTTCGTGAAAAGGAGATGCCTAACAAAATCTAGCCTAGTAGAGAACTGCCTCATAAAATATAGCAGCTTCACGGAGTTTGTTCGACAACCAACTATTATTTTCGTTTTTTCGCATCTATGTAACGAGCCTTTACTTGCTTGATCTACGCCTCCTCAAGGCTGGCCATCTCGGAAGCCAAGGCAACCTCCTCGGTATCGAGGAGTCTTCTTACAACATCGATCTTCCTAATGGCCTTCACCTACCCCATATAACGATGTAATGCTTTTGCATATCAATATAGGTCATCTTAAGTTTCTAGATCTTTGTATAAGTCACTTGGAATTCTCGCTCTTGAAAAATAGAAATATCATTACCATAAAGTTGAATTCCTTTATTTACGATGGCCTCTACTTATATTAGAAACTCTCAGAGCAATGATACCTAGCTTTGATATGTAGGACCGTTGAGCACCTCTAGAGGGGGAATGAATAGGGTATATGCGTGTGCAGCAGAATAAATATCACAATTAATTTTTTATGTACTATGGCCAGTATGAGCAAATGAATAACAGTACAAGAGTTATGAAGATATAAACTCGGTGACACAGCGATATATACTGGTTTTTCTCGTGGAGGACTAATCTAGTCTCGAGTACTCCTGCTTGATGTTAGTCTACTATGGCACAAACTTTAACTGAGTGCTTGCAACTCTTACAATACCGTGCTTGGGGACAATTGCACGACCAACTTCATCAACGTCGTGCTTGGCGACGAGTGCATGACCGGCTCAAGAAGAAAATTGAAAACCGGAATATTTTCTGAAATAGCCTCCGATATAACTCTTTAAAACCAAACTCTAGATTGAACTGAAACTGTACCCGGCTTGGCTAAGAGTAGTATTGGATAGATTTGAAAGCGTAGCTCGTAGAAAACACTTAAAGTAATAGAGAATATAATGAGATTGGATGATTTGAGAATGTGAAAGTTCTTCTCTATTTATACTATTTTTATGAACGAAATTCGGACAGAGTTTGGGCAGAGTTCGGATGCAGAAATCTCGCATTCGAACGTTGGATAAAGATATTCAAGGAATTCAAAAGAGGTTAAAACTACCCTGACCGAACTCGGGCCGAGTTCTAGCCGAGTTCTGCCAGAGTTCTAACAGAACTGTTTGGGCCAATTGTTGGGTTTTGGGCAATTTTTATTGTGGACTTTTGGTTAAAAATTGTGGATGAGATAGGCTATATTTTTGTGGGCTGAGAATAGCTAAGCCAGTACCGATCCTGATCAATCTTACATATTTTTTCTAGACTCAAATAAAGATAAAATGCAGAAGAAATATGTAAAAGTCTTGATCTTGATTATATCACTTTTGGTTCTTGATGACAACACGATGCTTGTAGCTTGTAGCAGTAGGTACACATATTCTGACTTGAAACCTGTAGCTTTATATATATTATACGTATAGACCAAAGATGACATTGATTGTCAAAATCAGGTATGATCATGACCAGTGGGCCAACAATCTCTCCCATTTTGATAATTGACAATCTTTGAGTCTACACCAAAATATAACTAATATAATATTAAACTTTGAAAATATACCTAACTTATCTGATATTTTAAAATGTTTGATTTTGGTATTCTCATCTCCTCCTTTGTCATAGAATCAAAATATGGCTCTCCTGTAATTTATGAGCCAAACAACAACAAAAAAATAAAAGAGTGATACCAAATATTATACGAAATGACAAGTTAACATCACAATTCAAGTATAATATAACTAGAACATCAGTAGTAGCAGTAATATATGAAAAATAACAGCTCACAAAAAAGAAAGTGTTGTTGGCCCATACAACCATGGTCGAACCGATTTCGATAATTGACTTAAAACTCCGTGCTCGATATGAAAAGAAACAGAAGATCGCAGATTTCATCTTAACTAATTTTTATACTTTATTCTGTATTTTCTTTTTATTTGAGCTAGAAAATTGTGCGTCGGGATTACTAGAATTTAGAAGTTTATCCTGAACCAAAACAAACCTATCTTTGATCCTAAACCAAACCAAAATCCAAAAGCATTCCTGAACCAAAAATATCCTGAAAACCTAGCAACCGAACTCGGACCAAACTCGGCCCCCTAGGATCATTCATGGTCAGCAGTATTCCCTAGCCTTTTGGATCTACAACATTCAAAATTATGAACGTTAGACCTGCCGGGTTTTGTCCGAACTCTGTCCAAGAAAATCCTATAAAAGAAAAGAATTTCCCATTTCTATTCACCCATTCATTCTTCATCTTCTCTATTTATTCCGAAGCTTTCTATCTATTAAAGAGCTTCAATTTTCAAATCTCTATGACAACTCCTATTTTTCTAAGTGTCGGTGGTTTCTGATTAGAAGTATTCGAGTTGTACAAGCTTGGCGTATAAAAGCTTTCTTTCAGAAATGTGTTTGAAGTTTGATCGTAGGCTTCGGATAAAAACACGATGGTGTTGAAGTTGGCATGTTCTTTGGAGCAAAGCACGCGGTGTAATGTCTATTCAAAATAGTAGATTATAGCGAGCAAGAGTTTTCACGAACTGGACTAGTCCTCTCAGAGGGAAACTAGTATAAACCTTGGTGTCTGCGCATTGCTTTCTTGCCTCTACTTATTACTTTACTTCATTGCATTATAGTTTTATTTATATATTTGCCTCACCTGCTTAGTTTTTAATTTGGGAAATATTTTTTGCTGCACTCTATTCACTTCCCTCTACAGGTGCCATCGATCCTACAATTGGTATCAGAGCACGATTTCTCTCTAGTTGGATTTAATCTCCTTTGAGATATGACATCATTATATCCAAGAAATGGTGAAGGCCAATCAATAAATTGACTACTCCTATTTGATGGCACAAACTACAAGTACTGGAAGACACGTATGACTTTTTCCTCAAGTCACTTGATTTTGATTTATGGTCGGTTGTTATGAACGGTTACAAGAAACCATACCTATTGTGGTAGAGGGTGATCTAGTTGAAAAAACCATTTGAGAGATATACCAACAATGAAAAAAATAGGACAGTCTTGATGCAAAAACTATTAATGCTTTATTCTGTGCAGTAGATTGAACTGAGTTTAATAGAGTATCAACATGTGTCACGTCTCACGAGGTTTAGAAACTTCTTGAGGTCAATCTTGAAGGCACTTCACAAGTGAAGGAGTCCAAAATCTCATGACTAACACAAGAGTATGAGGCCTTCAAAATGAAGCCTAATGAGACTATTACAAATATGTTTACTCGGTTTCTAGATATTGTTAATCCTCTATCTTCCCTTGGAAAAGAATACAGCAATCTTGAGAAGATTCGGAAGGTACTTCGCGGGCTAACCAAGAACTGGAATCCTAAAGCGACGGCCATTATTGAAGGTAATGATCTCACAACGATGACTCTTGAAACCCTTATGGAAAAGCTTATGACGCATGAGTTAGACCTTAAAATTTTGAAGAGTCAGCACCAAAAGAGAAGGCGATAGCATTCAAAGTGTAGCATCCACTTTTTCATAGAAGGGCATTTTAGTCTGTTTAGCCATTTTGGTCTTTTTGTAATTTTCTAGATATGTTGACTTGTGTTGTGCTAGCAACTAGTTTAACCTTAGTGGACATTGTATAGGGGCCTAACCATGCCTTAGAATTATTATTTTTATTTTTTAGAATTTATTTTCGGCTTGAGAGTATTTTTAAGGTTTTAATTGATTTTTAGCCTTTTTTGCATGCTTGCCTTTAAGCCTTTTTGACTTGGGCTTATTCTTACTTAAGAATGAGTTGGCCCAAGTGAAACCCTAACCCTAGGAGACCTATTCCTGACCGCCCAACCGCAGTACCCCCTCCCTCTTTCATTCATTTGTGAAGTTTGAGCCTCCACAAGTGAACCCTAAGAGATCCCCTTCTCCAAAACTCATATTTCCTTCATCCGGAGTCCGTTTCTTCCCAAACGAACTCCGTTGCACTCGTCGAGGAGAGGAGGATCTGCTGGAGCATTTCTAGCAAGGAGGCGGAGGCTTTTGCTTGAGGGAAATCGGCCGACACGATAACCGAGGGGCTCTATTCATTGAGTTTTTTACACTCAATAGGTAAACCCTTATCTACCATAGTAAATCTAGAATTTCTTTCATTTTTGCATCCATATAGGTGCCCTAGACTTGCCCACGAAATTTGGTTTGATTTCGACTTCGTTTGATGGCGGTATCGGACACGTGTCGGTCCTTTACGGCACGTGTTGGACGAAATGCCGCTTAGGATAGAAAGTTGCTGTTTTTTGATTCTGTCTTTATGGATGTTTAGATAATATTATTTTGATAAACTTTTGTGAAGACGGATTTGATTTTGATGACGTTACAACGGCGTTCGGGCATCGGACGCACGTGCACGGATCCCGTGCACGAGGCCGTGCGTGCCCTGCCTTCAGTACGTTGTATCTCGATGCACAAGCCATATTTTTGCATGAAATTTCTTGAGCACGTGGGGGCAACCTCTGCCCCCATGGTCATAAAATTTCACGGCTTTTCGTTGAGCGAGCGCAGAGAAATCCGATGTGCACCGCTCAGCCGTACTGTGCATTCAAGCTAATTTTTGTCGCTGAAACGGACTTCGTGCGCGCACACGACGCAATGAAGACCCGTTCTAGGACCTGGGACACGTCGACCTATACCTAGACTACCCGAAGGACCAACCCCGAGTCGTGGCATGGCCCGACGAGGGAGCCACAGAGGCGGAACCACGCGCACGAGGGCGCGCGGGCGCGTGCAGCAGGCCGTGCGCAGGTGCGGGGCTGCGTGCACTATTTCGGCATGAAGTGTCATTGTGTTGTCATGTCCTAGACCTACCCCAGGACCCCCCAGCTACGTACACGAGCGCGGAGCTTTTCGTTGTGTGTGCGGCGCTCAATCGAGCGGGAATGCACGCACAAGTACGCGTTGTCACGCGGTATCGAGAATTTTTGATACGCGTTCGGTGGACACGACACGGACATGATTTCGAACCTGAGAGTATACGAGCGCATCACGTTGGTCGAGACCAACGTGTACGCCGAGTTTCGTGAGTTCATTTGGTGTATTTTTTATTTTGGGTCGTTGTGTGAAAAATAGGTTTTTCTTTAAATTCGATTTTGAGTTTAAATATGAAATTTTGATTTCCAGTGAATTAACTTGTAAAATCTGAGTTTTTGGTGCATATGTGAGGTTTTGGATTTGTGGGAAACAACTTTTGGATTTATTTCATATTTTTCTATCATTTATGAGCATATGTGTTTTCCTTGTAGCTATGTATATATATATAATTAAATATATACATTAGAAGACCCCGTTGAAACCCATTGCTAATACATATATGTTGAGAATGGGTCGATGGGAATTTAATTCCAGATTTTGATTCGCTAAACTATTTCAAAAACCATTGGCTATTCTTCCTTTTGAGCATTGATATATATATATATATATATATATATATATATATATACATATATAGAAAAAAAAAATATATATATATATACATATATAGATAGTTTCCTATTTGTTTATATGTATATAGTATATTAAATTGTGGTATACCATGGTTGTGTTTTGCGATTATATAGATAGTTTCATATATATATATATATATATATATATATATATATATATATATATATACATATATAGATAGTTTCCTATTTGTTTATATGTATATAGTATATTAAATTGTGGTATACCATGGTTGTGTTTTGCTATTTTAATCTCAGATTTGACCCCATTTCAGTAATCTCCAGGTCACACACACACACACACACACACACACACACACACACACACACACACACACACACACACACACACACACACACACACACAAGCATTTGTTAGAATTAAGGTTGGCTTGTATTGTAAATACATGTGTATGTATATATACCTATATTGTGTATAGATTTTATGCTTGAGAATCCTCTTGGAGTGGATCGTAGTTGCGAATATAACTATAGGATTCCTAGGACAGATTTGGTTTGTCATTTTGAGCCTAGTTTAGTCGAATTGGCCGACAAGTTGACCAAATTGACAAAAGTCAACTTTTGGTCAAACTTGATCCAATTCAACTCAAACGAACTCCGAATGACCTAGAATTTTGTGTATGACCTAAAAATTAATAGACGGACTAGTTGACCTAGGTTTGACCAAGTTTGACCAGCGTTGACCAGGTTTGACCAGAGTTGACCGAGGGTTGACTTTGACCAAAAGGGACCTAGAAGCATGTAGTCTTGCATTGTAGCTATTTCTTTTGATATTGTAGACTTGGTTGTGATATGTGTATACTTTAAATAGGTTTGTATTACCCCAGTTTAGCTACACTTCATCATCAGCAGTTCAGTTTGCCAAGCGAGTACATTCTCTGATCTTTTCACACTTCTTTGGATATGTTCTCTTGTTATAGACTAGTATACTTGATGCTGACACGATGTTCACACGTATTAGTACCCTCCGGATCTTTTCATGCGATGTTATCCCCTCGGATACATCGAGTATATCATGTTCATATACTTTATCGTGGCCATCATGTACTCTATGTATTCATATTTATCTATGTGCACTCATGTGTTATTCATTTACACTCATGACCATATGAGCCCCATGTATAAAGTAGTTGTTATCCATGTGCAATAACATATCATGTCTTGATCCTTGTGTATTGATTGGGGGCAGGGAGAGTGTAGTTGGTTATGTGATCATTATCCTCAGTAGGTATCCATGTGCAACTCCATAGTTTATCCATGTGCAACCCAAACCGTTTATATAACCAATTCATGCTCTAAATCACGTAGATGGTTACATTTCTCTATTTATCATATTATATCTCATCTTATAGTCTCTCTTGTTGATTTTTTTACAGCAATTCATGTATAGTTTTCTATAGCTTGCTTTATATGTCCAATCCTGATATGAACCATTGTGAGAGATATGTGCTCGTTTCGTCCTGATTGGGCATGTTAAAAATTTTACAAGTGATGATGAAGAGTTCTGACCTACTTATTATGGCATTGGCTTAGATGACACCAGTGACATGGACCCTCAGGAGGATCCAGCAGTTGTTGAGGACTTGCCCATAGTCTAGCTGAGACTTAGTATTTTATTGTCTTTCTATTTGAGATATTATGACTTGTACTTGAGTTTTGTTCTGGTGGTTTACACCTAGACTTTTATTATATCTATGACTCTCTCGAGATTTATTCTTCTATTCCATCTTAGTGTTGTGATTGAGTTACTTATTATTTACTCTCCATTCGGAGCTTATTCTAGACTGTGTTAGAGATTGTGACTCAGGACAACGTTCTACCGCCGACACTGCAGCGTAGGCTGGGCGTAGTCACTTTTCGTGCCCTTTTACTGGGTGCGGGTCGTGACACAAAGTTAATCACAAGACAGGCTCCGATGATGAAAGTAAGATAGACAGCTTAGATAACGAGCAGATGGCCCTTCTGACAAGGAACTTCAAAAGATTCCTCAGATATGAGAAGTTGCAAGAAGAAGAAAGATTACAGAGACGACGAAGAACCGATCTGCTTCAGCTGTAAGAGAATAGGTCACATTAAGAAAAATTGTCCTGTTGTAAGAAAGGAAAGCATGCACGATCAGTTAGACAAGAGAAGGACTTCGACTAGAAACTATGCTAATACTAGCATCTAGTGTGAAAGCGAAGCTAGTGACTCTAAAAAAGAAGAGAGGCCTTGCAACACAACAAACCTTTGCTTTATGGCTACGGATGCAAAGGTATTATCAAACCCTCTCTATGAAGAATTTACTTGTGATGAACTGTCTGATGCTTTCACTGATCTGTTAGAAGATCAAAGAAAAATGATGGATTTGTACAAAAGTGCTAAGAAGGAGCTAAAATTTGTACAATCTGAGTTTTCTAAGAAATCTCAAATGTTAGAAGATATTGGAGATTCTTCTAGTGACACAAATAAAATTACTTCTTTAAAGTTAAGCTTATATGATACTCTTGAAAAGCCTGAGAAAGCTAATCAAGAAAATGTAAAACTTAGTGATCTCTATGAACTAGAAAAAAGAAGTACAATATTACTGCTCAGAGAATAGATGCACTCACGGTCAAGTACAATTAATCCTGTGACGTCTCTAAAAAGTTAGAGATTAAGCTGGGCAAACAGGTTGTCAAACCTATAGCTCAAGTGAGCACAAGTCTCAAGGCTAAGCACAAACACAACACGACAACACTGCTATAACTACCAGAAGCCATGCCTATATGTATACCTTTCCACACAACAAGAAAATACGCACACTTCTTTAAAAACACATATACATGGTCTTCAAACTACACCTAGCACTAACACTTTTGCTACATGTCATTATTATGGTATAAGAGAACATGTATCACACTCGTATAAGATTAGAAAGCTAGTAGATATGAATGTGCATGTATGGGTTCCAAAAGCTAACAAATCCGGACCCTCAAGAAAGTGGGACCAAAGATTATATCTTCAACTTATGTTATAGGTGGACCTTCCCCCTCCTACTAGAAGCAAGTGGATTCTCGATTGTGGTTGCTCCAGGCATATGACAGGTGATAACACATTGTTTGCAACTCTATCGATGAAGAACGAAGGCTATATCTCCTTTAGGAACAACCTTAAAGGACATATTATTGGAATTGGCGATACATATACTTCTCTCTCACCCATTATTAAAGATGTATGTTTAGTAATAGAATCAAAACATAACCTGCTAAGTACTAGTCAAATGACTGATCATTGGTATAAAATTAATTTTGTTAAGAATAAATGTTTTGTCTATGATAAAACTTTTGGAATAACTTCCTTTGAGGGAATAAGAGATGACAATATATATGTATTATATTTGTCAGAAAGTCCTAACAGTATATGGAAGTGTCTGTTCACAAATCAAGACGAAAGCTAGATATGGCATATGTGTCTTGGACATGCGAACATGGACTGTTTGCCATTGATTGTAAAAGAACAGAATAATTATCGGAGGACTGAACTTTAGACTCACAATACAAACTCGCTCGTACAAAGAAAGCCTAGGGATGAAAACCTCGGTACAGCAATCTAAGTACAATTGTTTATTTTAGATTCTGGGGGGTGACGATAGAGGCTCGGGAAAGCGACGGCAGCTCTGCCTTACTCCTTGGACGATCGGGTGCAGCCTTGGCTCTGTAGAAGAACTGTTTGGCGTTGATGAAGAAATGCTCTCCTTTCGATCTCTGTATATTCTCTCTCTGGCTCTCTGGATCTCTGTGTTTTTTTTGCAAAAGTTAGAGCCTCTCTTCGCAAGGGAATGGCACCTTGCTATTTATAAGAGTGGGGGCATCACTAGGGTTTGTAATGATTGTCCATTCTTCAAAGTCGACGGCTTAGGATCAATGAATCTGGGCCGCTCATCTTGAACATAATAGATCCGGGCAATTAATATGATTGCATCAAATCTTTGTGGATAATTAATGATGATTGACATAAATCCTCATGATTTGTTATGCTAATCTCGGATCTCCCGCCACGTGTCATTGATTTGCTTGATTGCGAATGATCTGATTTGATCCCAATATTTCATTAGGATTTGTTGATGAATTTCGGTTGATTTGATGCCACATGTCCTATTATCATGCCACGTGTCTAAGCCATGAGCCACTTAGAAAATCTGAACCGCATGAGGGTTGCTCCTCCTTGAGCCGCATAAGGCTAGCCACGTGTCAAGGCTGCTTGGGAGTGTCCCCTGAACAATTGAACCGCATGGTGATGATGGGTGCCTTCTTCGTGAGCCGCATGGAGATAGTCCTTGTGAGCCGCATGAGGTAGCCTCTGCTTGAGCCGCATAGAATAGCTTCGGCCTGAGCCGCATGGGATAGCTTCGGCCTGAGCCGCATGGGGTGGTCTCTGCCTGAGCCGCATGCGACTGTCCACGTGTCAAGGACGCATGAAGGTTTCTGGATTTCGGGAGATCGTGTCAGAGATTTCCTTTGTTTCCCTAGGAGTCTGTCATTATGACGGAGTCATTATTGTTTCTTTGTGTCAGAGCTGTCATTCGTCAGAGCTGTCAGCCGTCAAGTCATTTAATACAGCAAAGAACAAAAGGAAGAGCTATTTGCAGGCCATGTGGCTCCTCTCTGAGCCGCATAGAACCTATTCGAGCCGTATAGACGCTTGAGCCGTATGGAACCCTGAGCCGCATGAGCTCTCTGAGCCGTATAGGGCTCCCTGGCCGTATGAATCTTTCTTTATTCTTTTCCATGCTTCTACAAGACCCCCTTCAAAGTTTTCAATTTGTAAAATTGAAATACTTTGAATAAGAAGCATGGCTATGTATAAACTCTTCCGGCCGCATATGATGTTCTGGCCGTATGGATGTCTCGACCACATTGAGTCAATCAGCCGCAGGGACTTTCGGGCCGCATAGCTCCTTGCCACGTCATCCTATCACGTATGCAAATCTTTTGTATTAATTGCTGTTGATTTGCCGTCAGTATTAAGGCCGCTTTTTGGGGAAGGATCCCAAGAGTCTGGCCTTTATGTCAGTCGGCTCGTCTTGAGAACTGAAGGGTCGGTTACTGTACGTGGATCGAGGTGCCTCTCTCTTGCCTATAAAATGTGATCGTGCTCAGTCGAAGAGACTTCTTCACTCTCTCTTTCGTCTTCGGCCCTATTTTTCTTCCTTAGTCTTCCTTCTCCGACCTTCGATACGATAATGGCTCCCAAGTCTTCCAAGGTTGCTTCTGCTACTGCAAAGGGCAAGAAAGCGGCCTCTTCATCGGTCGCTATGTCTGAAGTACATCCCGACGTTCACCCTAGTTTTAAGGGTAAGGATTAGATTAAATATTTTGAACCATAAACCCCATGGCTCTGTTGCATGATTTATGCACAAGCCTCCATCCTTCATCTTTATTGAACTGCCCAAGTTTAATCATGATGAAACCTCTCTCGCATTCAAGCCGCATGGGGCATACCCTGTGTTTGAGCCGCATGAGAAGGACCTGAGCCGCAGGAACTCTTTCTCGAATTAAACCGCATGAAATCTCATTTGACCGAGACCGCATGTGCTCCTGATGAGCTGAACCGCATAAAACATCGCTAAGTCGTGCCGCATAAGCTCTTCTGCTAAACAGAACCGCATACGTTCAACCAAACCGCATAAGTTCTACCGAAGCAGTACTGCGTGAAGCCCAACTGAATCGGGCCGCATAAGGCTGCGTTGACCCGAGCCGCATAGGCTCCATCGAAGCCGTGCCGCATAAGACCCAACTGAATTTGGGCCGCATAAGGCTTCGTTGATTTGAGCCGCATAGGCTCACAGGAGCTTCTTTTTTTAATAAACTTTCATTTCAACCATCTTTTGATCCTGTTTCTTTTGTCTTCTTTCAGTGAATCTGCCAACCAATCCAGCAGGAGAGCTTTTGGTGGGTTCAGCACAACATGCTGTGGGTGTACGGCTCGACGGCTTAGTTCGACATGTGTCGGATCAGCTTCCCGCCAACGAGCCTTTGGAGAGGGTGAACATCATCAATAACCAGCCTTTCCACTTTTTTTGTACTATGATGAACTCGGGAAGACTGGATGGAGAGTATCTGAAACTAGCTTTTCTCTTCGGGGATGCTCTATCCATAAAGAACCCCCAAGTGCTGGACATCTCTGAGAACTGGGACTTTACGGTAGACGGGGTGGAGATCTACATTCCCGAAATGAAACGTCATTTTCCCCTCTCGTGGTTCAATATGGTACCGCTGAGCAGGCAGATGGTGGGCTCCCTAACTCCGACCCAATCGGGGATGTTCGTGGGCAATATCCACTATAATAGGAATATGAGGTCGGCATGTGCGAGCAGGGACTCGGTTAGTCGAAGCGTGATGGGACTGATTCCGGGCACCTTCATAAACGTATTTGGTCCCAACTTCACTTTTACTCTGGCCGATACTTTTCTGAATCAGCTCGCTCGCAAGGGGTCTTATCCTATTGGCAGGTTGTCGCTGTTGAATTGGATAAACCCCATCCCTACGTGGGTCAACCTGACTTCATGGATCTTGAGTAAATATGAGGCATTCCTTAGGGAGATTGACCTCTATTATGCCATCCGGGGTACTTGTTACGGGTTACCCATCAACATGCCGTTGTTCATGGCCCTTTTGGAGATGTATAACCGGAGGACAGGAACTTTCTTCGCGCCCGGAGGGGAGTTGGGACTTGCTCTCCATGAAATGCATGCTGTTTCTAAGCTGCCGTGGGGGAGGGGTGAGGCCTTTGAAGTATACACCCCAACAAATGAGGAACTCGAGGATCTGGATCGCCGATTCCCGGGTTTCATCGCCGTGTACCGGGAACTGCTGTGCCACCACAGCATTTGTCACCAGACTGCTATTAAGAAGAACAATAGCTCAGAAGGGAATGCCCCCCATACCACGTCTTGGGTCGCGTATCTCTTCAAATTCAGTCCCTCCGGTCGAGTTTCTTTCCGGGGTCCTCAAACCTAGGAGGAAGTAAAGGACCTGATGCCGACTGCCAAGAGGTCGAGGTCCACCAAAGACAGATTTGGGAGTCGTACTGACTCCTTCAGCTATTTCCACCACGGTACCCGGGAGATGACCGAGAAAGCACTCTTGGCCGGGTTTTTGATGGTGTGGCTACGGAACTGCGTAGTCTCAGGGGGGGCTGGTTCTATTGAAAGGATCAGCCGCCACTTCATCCTCCCGGCCGTGAAGCTGGTCTTCAGGGTTAGGCTGGCCCTTCTTCCAGCCATGGTGTGTAGCATACACCACGGCCTCTGTGCCTTTTCATCCAAAGTCATTGCTCGTGAGACGACACTGGACTTTGAACGAATAGAACTACCCTACCATTATTTAATGGGTTGGCTATTGATGCATTATCGGTCGTTGATGAGACCCGGAGCAGACGATGGTGTTACTGATGATGATGCTTTCCTTTTCCGATACCGTCGTCAGCCTTGGGAATTCGATACCATGCCAGCCTGTCGGAGGGCGTTGGCGAGAGTAGATGGGCCCGACTTCTTTATGTCTGTCCCTCAATTTATCGCTCGAGAAGTGAGGAGTGTACACGTTGACGGTATTGAACCTCCCTTGCTCTTATCTGAAAAGATGCTTCTTTGGCTGCGTAATATTCGTCCGGCGCACCTGGTATATCGTTACCGCAATAACGTATACCTGGAGCCCTACTTGCCTAGTAGGTTCTCCCGCCAGTTCGGGTACATCCAGCTGTTCCTTGATTGTCCCAGTGCTTGCCTAGGCTACGAGGGCAGTGTCCTTGACGGCATCAGGGCATGGCATTATTACAATGCAGTTCATACCCGAGCTAGCTTCTCGGTCCCCGACGCTAATACGCAAGGGAAGATTTTGTACATGGCGGCCCTCTATCATGTTGCCGCGAGCAAACCTTCCGTAAATTTTGATATGAGCACCAGCTTCATTGTCGGGACTGGCTTAGCAGAGAAGCCCGAGGGGTCCAGGAAGAGGAAAAAAAAAGGCAAATACGATTTCTGTGCCGGACTCGGAGTCCACGGCGGCGGGCGAAGAGGATGATGGGCAGGATGCCGATGATTCGTCCCATTCCTCAGATGAGGAGGCGGGGGATCAGCCACCTAACGTGCCGGACGACATGGTTGTGAGGCAGCGGCCTGCTGTGTCTGGTCCTTCGTGCAAGCGAAGCAGACGTATGTCTACTGATGATAGCATAACCTACTCCACTAAGCGAGCTGCGGTAAGACGCCGCAGGCTATTCATTGATGATGCTGATGTTGTTTCTGAGGTGATTTGAATTTCATATACCTTCTCCCTCTTTTTTCTGGACTATGGCCTAATTATTTCTTTTTGCTCTTGTAGGCGTCAAAGGAGTGGTTTCTCGGGAACCGACCGCTGAGGACGATCCGACCCTGACCACTTTGGTCAATGATATGTGCACCGCTATCATTTCTGCTGGGGTTCTTCCGGAGGCGGCCGAGGAGTCCCGCCTCGCTGAGACCTCGACCTATGGGGGCGGGGGCTCTACTGCACCTGTCCCCGAGACAGCTGAATTTCAACGGGGTGATGCAGAACTGGCTGGCTCCCTTTCGGGGGCGGCCGGGGTATAGGAATCGGTTGAATTCAACTTGGAAGTCACGGGCGGGGAGACTGCATCAGTTGCGGGCGAGCTGCAGCCTCCACGCTCCTCCCCTGGTAAGATAAGCCGAATCTTAACTTGTAAGGAGGCCTATCTTCTATCCTATCACATCCTTCGGGTTACGTCGATTGATGGTTGCTTTGGACGTACAGGTCCTGTCCCTTTATTGCCGGTGCCGGACATCGTCGGGATGGACTCTACCGGAGGGAATCTGATGGAAGCACGTGTGCCTCCTTCTCTTCCCACCTATATTGAAGGGCCTCCAGCTGGTTCGAGTTCGGGGGCCCAAGTGGTGGCACAGCCGGGGCCGGGAACAATGCTTCCCGTGTCCTCCTCTGCGAATATGGTTTTATGGGTTAACCTTTCCTCCTTGCCTAGTATCCAAGCTCTTCGGGTGGCGGAAGAGGAGCTAGCTGCTATTCATACATCTTTTCGTACAGAGTTTGCTTCCTTGGTGGCAAGTTTCGATGCTACTCCTTCAACACTGCCAGCCACAATTCCTTTGACGCCATCCTCTACAGAAGTTTTGGATGAAGTATCCCAGGATGTGGTTGATAGCTTTCACCGCCATCTGAAGAGAGGGGTCGAGGCAGCTGTGGAGAGGGAGACTCCCTTTGCTATGGCCCGTCAGTGTGCCGGTGGCCAAATCGACATCCTTAGAACACTCCCTGGCGGGACGGGGTTAGCCGCGCTTCTGGAGCCGAAACTGCTAGAGGCGGATCGACTTGTGACTCAGTTTCACGCGCTGAGGTAGGCTGATTTGCCTGCGACAATAGATCAAGAGCGAACTTTCCTCATAAATACGGTGGAGAAGGTGAGGCTTGCTCGGGAATCGATCAAGCCGACCATACTGAAGGACCGCCGGGATCTGTCTCAGTTATACGATCAATTGAGTCGTAGACATGAAGATTGTACGGCTCGGGAAGCGACCGCCTCCCGTGGGGTAATCGACACCAGGGAGCAGATCCTCGAACTCCAGAGAAAGTTGGCCTTTTTGGAGTCTGAGCTCGAAGCCGCCCGTGCCGAAAAGGGACTTGTTATGCAGGAAGCTGACATGCTTAGTAGAGCTTCTGCCAATTTAGAGCTCACCCTGAAGAAGATGGAAGATGGTTGGCAGGCACATATGTATTTTGATGATGCGGAGCGGTTGTCCCAGGAAGCGGAGCGCCGAGCTAAGCAGCGGATTGAACGGGGGACCGCCTTGGTGAAGGACCGCCTTCTGGAATTATGTAATGCCGAACCATAGTCGGCCTTTTCCTCTTTTGTTATGTTCTTTTTTGAGAGGGACATGGTCCCAGAACATGTAATGCTTTTTGGCTTCCCAATAAAATAGTATACTTTATTCCATCCTTTATTTGTACTGTCTGTTGTGCTTGTGGTATTGTTGTGGCGTTTGCCCCAAATGGGGGGACCTATTTGTGGACCTGTTATCCTTGGCATACCTTGGATTTAGGTACGGATAACAAGTTTGATGGGGATACCTAGAACAGTTCCATGGTAAGGTGATCATGGACGTTCCGGGTATCGGGAGAGAGAATGCCATGGAGCAGCTGGGCTCCCGGGGCATGATGAGGAATGGTGGGCCTGTACTAAGAAACTTAGCAAAGGACATTTGTGGGCCTATTATCCTTGGCGTACCCTGGCTTAGAATATGGATAATAGGATGAAAAGGGGACCAACATACTTACTCAGAGGTAATGAGGATATGGCAAGTATGAGGGTTTTATCGTGGAGTCTCCCTACTCAGAGGTAATAAGGACATGGCAGGAGTGGACTCAACGAAGAATATTTGTGGTCAATAGAGGACATTTGTGGGCCTATTATCCTTGGCATACCCTGGTTCAGGGTACGGATAATAAGACGAGAAAGAACCAACATACTTACTCAGAGGTAATGAGGACATGGCAAGAACGAAGGTTTTACCGTGGAGTCTTCCTACTCAGAGGTAATGAGGACATGGCAGGAGTGGACTCAGCGGAGAATATTTATGGACCTATTATCCTTGGCATACTCCGGTTGTGGGTACGGATAATAAGTCGAAAGGGAATCATCATACTTACTCAGAGGTAATGAGGACATGGCAAGCATGAAGGTTTCTTCGACGGAGCCTTCCCACTCAGAGGTAATGAGGACATGGCAGGAGTGGGCTCAATGAAGGAGGGTACATAGAACGACTCAGAGGTAATGAGGACATGGAAGTTCTATGTAAAGGGGTGATTTGTTTTTGGCGGAAGTGAAACGACTCAGAGGTAATAAGGATATGGCCATTTTGGCAATTTGTGGATCTGTTACCCTTTTTGTGCACTGGGAGTGCGGGTAGTAGATCATGAGGGAGGATCTCTTTCAGGAAGAAAGTTCAGAGGTATGGTCATACATGACTTACTATCTGAAAGAGTGACCGGAATGTGAGTTCAGAGGCACCTGCAGGTACATAACTCGATAATCTGAGGGATTGTGAGTTCAGCGGTACGGGAGGGTACATGACTCAATAATCTGGAATTTAGAAATATGAGTTCATCGGTACCAGCGGGTACATAACTCGATAATCTGGAGTGTTGTGGATATGAGTTCAGCGGCACCGGCGGGTACATAACTCAATAATTGTGAATGTTATGGATGTGAGTTCAGCGGCACCTGCGGGTACATAACTCAGCCATCTGGAAAAATGTGGATGTGAGTTCAGCAGTACCAGCGGGTACATAACTCAACCATCTGGAAAAATATGGATGTGAGTTCAACGGTACCAGCAGGTACATGACTCGATAATTTGGAGAATTTGGAATATGAGTTCAGCGGTACCGGCGGGTACATGACTCAATAATCTGGAATTTCGAATATGAGTTCAGCGGTACCGGTGGGTACATAACTCCGTAATCTGGAAAATGTGGTATGAGTTCAGCGGTACTGGCGGGTAGATGACTCGGCAATCTGGAAAATGTCGTTTAGACATAATATTTCTTCAGGAACTTGCCGTTGACGGGCAGCATGAGCAAGTCTCCGTTTTGTTTTGCGAGGCGGTAAGCACCGTTGGAAAATACGACCTCAATGATAAACGAATCTTCCTATTTTGGCTGGAATTTGTCGGCAGTTTTGTGAGTCATGACCATCGGCCTCCAGACTGCCAGAACGAGATCGCCCACTTGGAATGTTCTAATTTTGACTTTTTTGTTGAATGCTCCGGAGATGCGTGCTTGGTATAGCTCGATCCGCTGTTGAGCCAGGAGGCGCTTTTCATCTAAGGCCTCTAACTCTTGTAGCCAGCGACGGTAGTTATCGTTCATCGTCAATTGATAAGTGAGAGCGACATGGAGCGAGGGTATTTGAGTCTCCAATGGGAGAACTGCCACACTCCCGTACACCAGGGAGAATGGTGTGTTCCCTGTGGCCGTTTGGACTGTAGTACGGTACGCCCATAAGCATTCGCCGAGCTTCTCGTTCCAGTCACGTTTGTTGGACGATACGAACTTCTTGAGAAGTTTGATGATTGTTTTGTTGAATGCTTCTGCCAACCCATTCGTTGCTGTATTATATGGCGTTGAAGCAATATTCTAGATGCGGTGCTTGTTACAAAACCGATAGAAGGCGTGGCTTGCAAACTGTGGACCATTATCGTGGATGATCCTTCGGGGCAGTCCAAAGCGATAGATGACGTAATGCTTGAGGAAGCTGATCACGTTTGAAGTCTTTATTTCTGCAAGCGGAACAGCTTCCGTCCATTTGGAGAAGTAATCTGTGATGGCAAGTATGAAGCGATGTCCTTGGAAAGAAGGTAGAGTAATCGGACCGACGATATCCATTCCCCATGCTTCGAATGGCCAGGACGCTACTGTCGGATGTAGAAATTCGGATGGCTGGTGGATGAAGTCCGCATGGACTTGGCAGGCTTTGCACTTTCTTGCATAGTCTATCGCATCTGCTACCATCGTGGGCCAGTAGTAGCCCATTCGGCGAAGACGATCTTGCAATTTAGGGCCAGGCTGATGGGCCCCACAGACACCGTCATGAGCTTCGCGTACGGCTTCTTTGGCTTCTGCGTTTGACAGACATCGAAGCAATAATCCATCGTAGGATCGGCGATACAGCATTTTCATTTCTGTATCGAAGAAGAATCTGAGAGAACGCCTTCTGATGGAAGTGGCTTCCTTTGGGTTCTCGGGCAGGATGTCGTAGACTATGAAGTCAATGAATAGTTGTCTCCAGTCCGGGACTTCGTCGATCGTCTGCACGGAATAACTCGCCATGACTTGAACATTGTTCTTAGGATAGACCAGTTCATGACCCATCACATCCACCGATTGATGAGTATGATTTGGTACTGCTAGGGAAGCGGCAAGGCCTGCTAAGGCATCAGCTTCGATGTTTTGGAGTCTGGGAACGTGTTCGATGAAGAACCCCTCGAATGACGAGATGATGTTGATTGCTATTTGGTGATAGGGGATCATATCTTCATGGCGAACTTCGTATGAACCCCGGATCTGATTGACGATTCACTGCGAATCGTCGTATGCTTCAAGATATTCTACCCCCAGTTCTCTTACAAGTTGGAGGCCAATGACCAAAGCGTTGTACTCGGCCACATTGTTAGAACAGGGTTCTGTGAGGGAGTAAGCGTGATTGATCACCAATTCGGAAGAAGAAACCAGCACCACCCCGACTCCGACGACGATATTGTCCTTAGGTCCGGTCCTTGAGGCGCCGTCGAAGAACATTCGCCATATATCATCGTGAGAGGTTGCATGCGAGTCGGCGACCTCATCTGGGATTCCTTTATATATTCTGGACGACTCCGAGCCTGGGTGGGCTGCCAAAAAGTCTGCCAGGGCTTGACCTTTAACAGCCTTTTGTAGGACGAAGATCATATGGTAAGGGGACAGTAATATTGCCCATGTAGCGAGGCGAGAGCTGAGTGCTCCTAGTTTAGTCATGAGGACCCTGAGAGGGTTGACTCGTGAGATCACATGTATGGTTTGTCCTGTGACATAGTGCCGCATCTTCTGAATGACGAACACCAGGGCGAGGCATTCCTTCTCCACGGCGGTATATCGGTGCTTTGGCCCGATCATCATTCGGCTGAGATAGTATATGGCTTGTTCATGGCCTGCATCGTTGTTTTGTGCCATCAGGGCGCCGAGGGAATGTTTCATTGCTCGTACATAGAGCAGGAATGGTTTTCCTGCAACCGGGGCCACCAGGACTGGAGGGTTCGACAAATATTCTTTGATGCTGTCGAAGGCACGCTGACACTCTTCGTCCCATACGAATGAGATGCCCTTCTTCATGAGATGGGTGAATGGCTGACAACGTCCGGAGAGGTTGGAAATGAACCTCCTGATGTAAGCTAGCCTATCTTGGAGGCCTCTGAGTTCTCGAAGATTTCTCGGAGGACCCATCTCCATGATTGTCTTTGTCTTCTCAGGGTCTACATGGATACCCTGGGCGGTGATGATGAAGCCCAAGAACTTTCTGCTGGATACGCCCAAGAAAGATTTTGTGGGATTCATCTTCAGGTTGTGTGCTCGCATCAGGTCGAATACCGTCCTCAGATCATGGAGATGGTCTCCCTTACAGCGACTCTTGACGGCGATGTCATCAACATAGCATTCCACCGTCTTGCGTAAGTGGTCTCTGAAGACGATGCTCATGGCTCTTTGATATGTGGCACCAGCATTCTTTAAACTGAAAGGCATGACTGTGTAGCAGTATGTGCCAATCGGTGTTCGGAATGATGTATGCTTTTCGTCGTCAGGAGACATCCTGATTTGGTTGTACCCCGAGAAACCATCCATGAATGACATGTGTTCGAAGCCGCATGTGTTGTCGATCATGATGTCCGTGATAGGGAGGAGGAATTCATCTTTGGGACTTGCCTCGTTCAGATTGCGGAAGTCGATGCAGATTCGAATCTTTCCATTCTTCTTGAGGATCGGTACTATATTGGCGACCCAGTCTGGGTGTTGCTCTTCGCGTATGAAGCCGCTGGCTATCAGTTTGTTGACTTCGGCTTCGATCGCATCTATGATGCCCGGGCGGAAGCGTCGCTGTTGTTGTTTGACCGGCTTTACATCTGGCCGGATGTTGAGCTTGTGAAGGGCAACCTCGGGGTTTAGTCCTGGCATGTCTTCATATCTCCAGGCGAACACATCGATATATTCTTTGACAAGTTCCAGCAGCGATTCTCGCTCTTTGTCTGTTAGGCTCTTACTGACGAAGATTGGTTTTGGAGAAGATTCGTTGCCGAGATCCACTTGTATGACCTCATCTTCGGTAGGAGGTTCTCTCTGTTCGAACCGCTTTTCCTATTGTGTATCCAACTGTTGGGCCCACGGCTCTAACTCGAGGATTTCAGGAATGTCTTCATCTTCTTCGTAAGCGTCGGCGAATGCCATGTTGACTGACAAGATTTGCCTGAATACGTCTCCGATGTTGGTATCCGAATCAGAAGTTGGTGACCCGGTTGAATGTGAATGCCAGTCGCATTCCTCATCTGAACTTTCAGGGGTCGTCGCGGGTGTAACATACCCTAATCCACATCGGGTCTTGCTGTAGTAGTCCCGTGGTTTGCCAGCCGGGACTGGTGGCTTTAAAGATAATCGTCGCCCAGTGCCGTAGTTCAAGCCTGGCGTAGTCTCCAGATCATACCCCTGTAGCGAGAAGTCATCGGGGTATGTGGGAATGTTTTTCTCTGGTTCAGACTCAGAAGGGATAGTACCCCCAGCTTTAGAGTTTGCTTCATCTTGGGTGTCGTGGAGGTCCTCGGGGACGTCGGCCCTTGCTGTATCTGATGGGAGAGTTATTTCCTCGGGCTCATCTCCTTGGAATATCGGATTATCGTAGATGTTCTGAGGAGTGCTACCTCCAGTCCCAGCAACCCCCAGTAGTGTGGACGACGAACCTCCCACTGTAGCAGATTTCGTCTTTGAACGGGTACATTGGAAAACTCCGGTGGTGGGCACCCGTTTAGACGATAGTCTCTTACTCATAGTGGTCGAAATCTTCGGGCTGGGAACATTGGTCTTCTTTCCTCTCCCATCGGCGGGGGTTTTCTGAGCAGAGTTGCAGGAGGCGACGGGAAGTACCTCGTCTTCTGAACATGTTTGTTGCAGTATTTGGAAGACGGACTGCCGGTCTTCTCGTACCGTTGCGTTATTGCAACAGCAGTTGACGATGACTTGGGTGCAGTGACGTCCGTGGGAGGACTCTTTGCACCCCGAGGCACCTTATCTTTTCTTATGTTTGTGGAGGATGGCCTCACACAAGTCAGATGGGTCCGGATCGACCATGTTTGCTCCCTGTATTTTGGGAGACTTTTGGGAACCTCTCTGTCCGTTTGCCGCCGGGGGCTGGACTCGAGTGGTTCTGTACAACTTCCCATCAGAGGCCCGCATAACAGCATGTGGGACGCTCGGATGGTCAGAGGTCGGATCTGCGGACCGAGCTTGCCAAGCTCGTGCTGCCCTAGACTTCTTCACTCTAGTGGGTGAGGGCACATAGTAGGAAGAGTCTAAGTGGTGCTGGAGAGAGTCAGACATGTCTTCTTGGGAGCACAAGAGATCAGGACCATAGGAGAGGCGGTCGAAGACAGAGCCGCGTGGAGTAGGCGTCATGCGGCTGGAATCAATAATCTTCATGCGGCTGGCAGTCGTAGCCGCATAGGTCTTCTCCATGCGGCTGGAAATCCTGGCCGCATGAGTGTTCTCCATGTGGCTGGAAATCTTGGCCGCATGAGTATTACGCATTTGGCTAGCAGTCTCAGCCGCTTGGTCATCATTCATGCGGCTGGCAATCTTGGCCGCATAAGTCTTCGTTTTGTGGCTAGTGCCCTTGTTCGGTTTCTTCCTGGAGCACATAGAATCGCTCTTTGTCCCTGCAAGTCCAGCATCGTAGTGCTTTCCTCTGCCGGACTTGGGGACAGCAGAGTTCTCTATGGCTCGAAGTGGGGCCGCGCGAGAGTCGCCTTCGTCGTCTTGGGCAGCAGAGAGTACTCCGTCTAGAGCTTGGGGAGGAGCAAATGATTTTGGCCTCCACTCGTTGTGAGCTTTCTTTGTGCGGGTTCGCTTCTGGACCGGGCCAGCGCTTCCCTCGGAGAGCATTTCTTCAAACGCCTGTTGGTCGAAGTGGACGACCATCTTCTGTTGCGGGGAGCCAAGTTTGGCTGCATTCGATTGTGTCACCAACTCCTCAGCCGTGGAGAAGTTTGTCCCCAGCAGAGTCGCCATCGTGTTTGCCATTGATTGTAAAAGAATAGAACAATTATCGGAGGACTGAACTTTAGACTCACAATACAAACTCGCTCGGACAAAGAAAGCCTAGGGACGAAAACCTAGGTACAGCAATCTAAGTACAATTGTTTATTTTAGATTCTGGGGGGTGACGATAGAGGCTCGAAAAAGCGACGGCAGCTCTGCCTTACTCCTTGGACGTTCGGGTGCAGCCTTAGCTCTGTAGAAGAACTGTTTGGCGTTGATGAAGAAATGCCCTCCTTTCGATCTCTGTATATTCTCTCTCTGGATCTCTGGATCTCTGTGTCTTTTTTTGTAAAAGTCAGAGCCTCTCTTCGCAAGGGAATGGCACCTTGCTATTTATAAGAGTGGGGGCATCACTAGGGTTTGTAATGATTGCCCATTCTTCAAAGTCGACGGCTTAGGATCAATGAATCTGGGCCGCTCATCTTGAACATAATAGATCCGGGCAATTAATATGATTGCATCAATTCTTTGTGGATAATTAATGATGATTGACATAAATCCTCATGATTTGTTATGCCAATCTCGGATCTCCCGCCACGTGTTATTGATTTGCTTGATTGCGAATGATCTGATTTGATCTCAATATTTTATTGGGATTTGTTGATGAATTTCAGTTGATTTGATGCCACGTGTCCCATTATCATGCCACGTGTCTAAGCCACGAGCCACTTAGAAAATCTGAACCGCATGAGGGTTGCTCCTCCTTGAGCCGCATAAGGCTAGCCATGTGTCAAGGCTGCTTAGAAGTGTCCCCTGAACATTTGAACCGCATGGTGATGATGGGTGTCTTCTTCGTGAGCCGCATGGAGATAGTCCTTGTGAGCCGCATGAGGTAGCCTCCGCTTGATCCGTATAGAATAGCTTCGGCCTGAGCCGTATGGGATAGCTTCGGCCTGAGCCGTATGGGGTGATCTCTGCCTGAGCCACATGCGACTGTCCACGTGTCAAGGTCGCATGAAGGTTTCTGGATTTCGGGGGATCGTGTCAGAGATTTCCTTCGTTTTCCTAGGAGTCTGTCATTATGACGGAGTCATTATTGTTTCTTTGTGTCAGAGCTGTCATTCGTCAGATCTGTCAGCCGTCAAGTCATTTAATGCAGTAAAGGACAAAGGGAAGAGCTGTTTGCAGGCCACGTGGCTCCTCTCTGAGCCGCATGGAACCTATTCGAGCCGCATAGACGCTTGAGCCGCATGGAACCCTGAGCCGTATGGGTCTTCCTGGTCGCATGGATCTTTCTTTATTCTTTTCCATGCTTCTACATGGACACTATTACAAGATTATCCACAAAGAAACTGGTAAGAGGCTTACCTGATATTACATTCAAGAAAGATATTGACTATGCCGAATGTAAAAGGAACAAGGCGTCTGGATTATCTTTCAAATCAATAAATGCTGTAAGTACCTCTAGACCACTACAATTATTACATATGCAATTGTTTGGACCAAGTAGAGTTGCCAGTCTTGGCGGTAAGCTATATGCTTATGTGATAGTTGATGACTATTCATGGTATACTTGGGTCTACTTTCTTACAAATAAAAGTGAAGCCTTTTCTGAATTTGTGTCTTTTTGTAATAAGGTACAAAATGAGAAATAATT
Organism: Iris pallida; assembly: GCA_029216955.1. Taxonomy (NCBI): domain Eukaryota; kingdom Viridiplantae; phylum Streptophyta; class Magnoliopsida; order Asparagales; family Iridaceae; genus Iris; species Iris pallida. Next base: position 14,984,358 of record JANAVB010003400.1, on the reverse strand, counting down.
CATGATTACTCACATACGAAGTGATCATGGAGGAGAATTTGATAATTATGAATTTAAATCCTTCTGTGATTCAAATGGGTTATCACTTGAAGTCTCTTGCCCTAGAACTCCTCAATAGAATGGTGTTGTGGAGAGGAAGAACAGAACACTTGACAATATGGCCAGAGTTATGCTAAACCAGCATAATCTTCTAAAATATTTTTAGGCAGAAGCTGTTTATACAGCTTGCCATATTTTGAACATAATTCTTATTAGACCTATCTCTAAGAAGACTCCGTATGAATTATGTTTTAAATAGAACTCCTAACATAAGCTATTTCAAGGTCTTTGGTTGCAGACCTTGAACATAAAAGATAACTTGGAAAAATTTAATAAAAAAGCTAATAAGGGCATATTTTTGGGGTATGCTGTAAAGAGCAAAGGATATAGGGTATTCAACAAGAGATCGCTGGTTGTTGAAGAGTCAATAAATATCACATTCGACGAGCTGAATAGTTACACAATGAAAATAGTGACAATGAAGAAGAGAAAACTCCCTCCAACAGAACATCAGAAGATATACCATCCTCGTCCTATCTGGAGAGCCTGCCGAAACGATTGCGGTTTACGCCAAATCATCCTGAAGAACTGGTAACAGGTGATGTATCAAGAGGTGTAAGTACTCGCTCAAGCACAAGAGATATAGTTGCTATTGTTGCATTTATTTCCAAAATAGAACCTAAAAATATTTTAGAAGCCTTTAATGATAAATTTTGGATTTCTGCAATGCAAGAGGAACTAAACCAATTTGAACAGAATCAAGTTTGGAAACTCGTTCCCAGACCTATTGATCATCCGATCATTGGTACAAAGTGGGTGTTCCGAAATAAGTTAGATGAGAATGGTTCAGTCACATGCAACAAAGCATGTCTAGTAGCTCAAGGCAATAATCAAGAAGAAGTCATTGACTATGATGAGGCGTATACTCCAGTTGCTAGACTAGAGTCCATTCGTATGCTTTGTGCTTTTACAAGTTTTTATGGTTTTAAACTTTTCCAAATGGATGTCAAAAGTGCTTTTCTAAATGGTTTTATAAAATCTAAAATTTTTGTAGAACAACCTCCTAGCTTTGAAGATTTCAAAAATTATGATCACGTATTCAAGCTTTGCAAGGCTCTCTACGGTCTCAAAGAAGCACCTCGTGCATGGTATGAGCACTTTAGTTCTTTCTTGCTTGAACACGATTTTTCAAAAGGGAATGTTGATTCTACTCTTTTTATAAATTTTTTGGATAAAAATATTTTATTAGTGCAGATATTGTTTTTATATAGATGATATAATTTTTGGATCAACTAATGAGATGCTATGTAATGAGTTTGCTAAGTGTATGCAGAGTGAATTTGAAATGAGCATGATGGGAGAACTATCATTCTTCCTTGGGCTACAAATCAAGCAAAGTTCACAAGGGATATTCATCAATCAAGCGAAGTATACAAAAGACTTGCTAAGGAAATTTGACATGGATAACGTCAAACCTATCGGCAAACCTTTGGCAATGTCTACAAAGCTTGATAATAGATGAAAGTGGTACAACAACTGACGTACGTAAGTATAGAGGTATGATTTGTAGTTTATTATACTTAACTGCTAATCGACCTAAAATTATATTTTTTGTATGCTTATGTGCTAGATATCAGGCTTGTCCTAAAGAATCACATATGAGCGCTGTTAAGCGTATCCTGCAATACCTTAAAGGTACTTTGACGACTAGTCTTTGGTATCCCAAAACCGATTCGTTTGACGTGATAGGTTACTCGGACGCAGATTTTGTCGGATGCAAACTCGATCGTAAAAGTTCCAGTGGCACATGTCATTTTCTAGGAAAGTCACTAGTCTCCTGGTTTTCTAAGAAATGAAATTTTATTGCATAATCAACAACCGAGGCTGAATATATAGCCGCAAGACAATGTTGTGCTCAGATTTTGTGGATGAAACAAACTTTGGAAGACTACCATTTATCGTTTAACCACATCCCTATTTACTGCGATAACATTAGTTCTATTAATCTCACGAAGAATCATGTATGTCATTCTTGCACTAAACACAAAGAAATTACACATCACTTTCTTAGAGACCATGTATTACAGGGAGATATAAGTTTAGAATTTGTTGACACTGAATATCAACTAGCTGACATCTTCACCAAGCCCTTGGCTGAAGATCATTTTAACTTCATATGACGAGAATTAGGAATTTTGGATGTTGAAGTCATATAATTAAGTGTTAATTAATTGAAATTCATAAATTCATAGAAACTATTTTGGTTATATGCCGAAGGGCCCTTCTGATAAAAAGACGTAAAAGTCTAAGCGACACGGTGCCAAGTGTCTTCGGACTACCGCTAGCTAGGATCCGGCCCCTACAGCTTACCCGAAATATTCTATAAGGTTTATGTATTTTAGTTAATTAATATTTGTCACGCCCGGTTCCAAATAAAATTTTGGAGCACTGTGGTACATCTCCAGGCTACACACCTGTATAACGCATGTCGTGTCATACCTGCGATTGTCGCCTGTAAATTCTAGGATAAAGTATAAATATCAAGAGACAATCTAAATTAATTTACATTTATTACACAAAACTTGCATGTTCGATCACATATTTACATTCTTACATCCAAAAAGTTCACAGCTCTACATAGAACAACAAAACGACAACTATTGATTCCAACATCTTTTATTTCCTTGTCTCATTCATAAAGCTCCTTTTCAGTGTAAGGTTGCACTCCTTCCTGGCCTTCAACAAACACTAGCGAATAAAACTAGGTCGTCAATACGACGAGCAAGTCCTCGGTCAAGGAACAAGATAAGTAAAATAATTTGATAAAATTATTGAGATTAATTCGGAATGAAGAGAATTAAGGATAAGTTTTGCTAAATTGAAATCCACTTAAAATATAATTAGCTTTCTGGAAATTCTAAAACTACAGTTGTAATACAGGAATATGAAGAGCCTCTAACAAGTTCTAAATGCAAAATGCAACAATTAGAGAAACACTTCTGGATCACACAACACCTAATATCTTGGCAATAATCCCATTTACCCGGGATCAGGTTTATACTTAATAGGCGGTGCTTAGATTTATCTGTCCTATTAGTATCAGGAATCACATAATAATGTGAAGTAAGTCAGGATAACACAAGAGTTGTTTTCTGAGTTATCGGAATCAAGTGTTATAACAATTATCGTATGGCTTGAAATTTTTCAAGAATATCGAAAACATGCTATATTGGATATTACAGGGCCGAATTCGGGGATTCAGAATCCAATGGAAAATAGAAAAAAGGAAAGTGAGCTAAGCCTCACATCGGACATCGTATGGCCGTACGAATGCCGATAACATGAACTGATCAATTTTGTAAAATAAAATATTGTAAAGATTTCGGAGGTGTGATCTAAAGGTTTCTCTCCCATCCCAATGAAATCCTAATATAAAACTATCTAGATTTTGTCCTTCCAAAAATCTATCCCTTAGAATTTCGAAAATTTTGGCAGTCACCTTTGTATTTATTGACTCCGAAAAATTCACAAGAGATATAGGTTATGAAAAATAAGAACTCGGGTGCGCCGACCCCTTCGATGGAGCAACTCTCAAAACCAGAACCACGTAATATAATATACCAGATTCGTCGACCCCTTCGGTGGAGCAACTCTCAACACCGGAACCACACATTTAAGTATATGTGCAATCTAAATAAAACCTTCTTACCTTAGCAAGTAAATATGCGATCAAGCAATTTATTTTGGTCTTTTCCTTTCTAAAAACTTATCCAAAATGAAATGGTTAGTAATACAATAATACCAAGTATAAAATTTCAATGGTTATCACATACTCAATAATTTTTATATACTTGTGATATTGGCTAAATTGAATCTAAAAGTTCAATTTAAATACATGTCGCTATATACCAAATTTGGCTTCTTGCATACGAAAGAAACGTAAAGTTGAAGACTTATAGTTGTTTATGGTTACCTTAACATACAGGAACCTATAAATTCCTATTTTGACTAAATAATGAAGTCTAAAAATATTAATTAGAGATAATTTCTGATGTGGACAGAATTGACTTAATATGTCAAAATCGAAAACTAACACATATGTATACAAATTCAAGGAAGGAAATATAGAATTCATATATATAAATATAAATATAAATATAAATATAAATATAAATATAAATATATATATATATATATATATATATATATATATATATATATATATATATATATATATATATATATATATATATAAAATATATATAAAATATATATATAAAATATATATATATAAAAAATATATATATATATATATATATATATATATATATATATATATATATATATATATATATATATATATATATATATATGATCAGGAACTCCTACATATATATAAATATATACCTATACACACTTTGACACAATATGTAGATGCAAATATATATATATATATATATATATATATATATATATATATATATATATATATATATATATATATATATATATATATATATATATATTTTATATTCCCTTTTTAAGAGTATAGGTTAGGTCATTAAATTATGGCAAGGCTTACAAGTGTCCATAAATATATTTGCATCTACATATTGTGTCAAAGTGTGTATAGGTATATATTTATACATATGTAGGAGTTCCTGATCATATATATATATATATATATATATATATATATATATATATATATATATATATATATATATATATATATATATATATATATATATATATATATATATATTTTATATATATATATATATATATAAAATATATATATATATATATATATATATATATATATATATATATATATATATATATATTTTATATATATATATATATATATAAAATATATATATATATATATATATATATATATATAAATATATATATATATATATATATATATATATATATATATATATATATATATATATATATATATATATATATATATATATATATATATATGTGTGTGTGTATATATATATATATTTTATATATATATATATATATATATATATATATATATATATATATATATATATATATATATATATATATATATATATATATATATATATATATATATATATATATAATTGCAATTTTTTTTTAGATTTGAGTGTTCATTTGTATTGTGTTCAACACATTGAGTCCATTTCATGCATAGATACATTAATTGTGTCCACAAGTATGTTCTACCAAATTCTTATGCCTATATCCATACTACAATCTCATAAAATTGGATTTGTCAATGATTTTTATAAATTTCAGAATTGAAATTATATTAAATCAAGATAATAAAAATCAAATTAGAGCAAATTCAAGAGGAAGAAGGGAAGAGGACTTGCTTTGCTATATGGCTTCCGAATTCGAAATCGATGCCTTCGATTCCCTAAAATATCTCCAAATCCCAACATAATTTGAAAAATTTACTCATATATATAAGTATTTGAATCTGACTTAGAAAATTAACAATGAGTTTGGAAAAAAGGGGAATAATACCTAGAATTAAGAGAGGAAGAGGAAGTGGATGTGGAAGTTGGAAAAGGAGGAGATGGTGGTGCTGGAGGGTGGGCCGGCGGCAGCGACGGTCAGCTACGGTGGTGGCCGACGGCGGGAGCGGCTGTAGCAGTCGCAGCAACAATAGTAGCAATCTCAGCAGCAGCAGTAGCAGTAGCAATATTGGGAAGAGGAAGGAAAGGAGAAGAGGATAAAGAAGTATGGAGAGAGAGAGAGAGAAGAAGAATATATAAAATGAAGAGGGTGAGGTGGCTTGGGTTGGAGGCTTCTCTCCATGCTTTAAGCCATGTGTTATGGCAAATTGCCACTTATTCTCATATGGTGACATATGGCTTATGAGGTGGCACCATCTATTTATGTAATTGCATAATTTATCTAGAGATCAAAATACAAAATTTATATAAATTTTTTAATAAGACATAATGATTATGATTATCATTATTTGTTAATTATTATTAGAAAATAATTAGAACATAACATTCTATCCCCCTTAAAAGAAATTTCGTCCTCGGAATTTGTAAGAAGTAAGAAAGTTGAAATAACAACACTAAAGTTACCTTGATCATTGAATAGGTAGGGATATTGTTGTCGCATATCTTCTTCTCTTTCCCAAGTGGATTCTCTAGGTGAGTTCTTGTTCCAAGATACTCGAACCAATAAAATAGTCTTGTTCTTAAGAACCTTCTGTCTTCGATCCAAAATTTCCACCGACTTCTGTTCTAGGCGTAGAATTGGACCCACTGTGATCTCTGAATGATCGAGTATGTGATTGGGGTCTGGCACATATTTTCGATGTTGGGATATATGAAATATGTTATGAACTCCTTCTAGAGAGGATGGTAAAGCCAGTTGGTAGGATACATCTCCCACTCGTTCCAAAACATCAAATGGGCCAATATATCTCAGACTTAGCTTTCCTCTTACTCCAAATCTGATAGTTCCCCGAGTTGGCAAAGTCTTTAAAAACACATGATCATCAGCCTTGAATTCCAAGTTTCTTCGATGCTTATCGGCCCACATTTTATATCGATCTTACGCTGCTTGGAGATGACTTCGAATTTTCTTGACCTTGTCTACAGTTTGGAAAACTAGTTCTGGACCCAGGAGTTGACGTTCTCCTATGTCACTCCAACATATTGGTGACCGACACTTCCTTCCATACAAAATTTCAAATGGTGCCATTTTAATGCTAGCCTGATAGCTGTTGTTATAGGAGAACTCAATTAAATGCAAATTGTCATCCTAGGATCCCCCGAGGTCTAAGGTACATGCTCTCAATATATCTTCTAGGATTTGAATCATCCTTTCTGACTGACCATCTGTTTGTGGATGGTATGCTGTACTGAACTTCAGGCGAGTACTGAGACTATCTTGCAGGCTTTTCCAAAACTTAGAGGTAAACCGAGTATCTCTGTCTGAGACGATACTCACCGATACCCCATATTGACTAACAATCTTTTTTCATGTATATATCTGCTAAGAGCTCGATAGGTTGATCGACCCGAAATGGTAAGAACCTTGCACATTTAGGAAGCCTGTCCATAATTACCCAGATGGCATTATTACCCCTTCTTGTTCTTGGAAGTCCGGATACAAAATCATCGTAATATGTTCCCATTTCCATTCAGGTATAGGCATGGGTTGCAGAAGTTCGACGGTCCGTTGATGTTCGACCTTTACTTGTTGACATACTAAACATTTTGACACAAATTTGGCTCTCTTGTTTCATTTCGTGCCACCAAAAATTCTGCTTCAGATCCTTATACATCTTCGTACTCCCAGGATGAATAGAGTTCTAAGAACTATGTACATCAGACATTATCTCGGTCCATAGTTCTCTATATGGCACACACAAATGATTTCCAAACCTCAAAGATCCATCAGGATGCTTAATCAATCCAGTTTGTGTTCATGTCTCAGTCTTGCTCCATAATCTTTGCAGTTTCATATTATCCTTTTGCGACTCTTTAATTCTTTCTATTAGGGGTGATTGTATCTGTAAGTTTTTCCAGATTCCATCTGTTATTGGACATATTACTTTAATTCCCATCTTTCTCAGATCTTCTAATATTTCTTTAGGTGTATTCATAAAGAAAGCTGTGGGTCTTCTACTTAAGGCATTAGCTACTTTGTTTGCGTTTCCCGGATGATATTCCAATTCCATATCAAAGTCCTTAAGCAACTCTAACCATCTTCGTCGCCGCATGTTTAACTCCTTTTGAGTAAATACATATTTCAAATTTTTATGATCTGTATATATCTTGATTTGTTCCCCATATAAGTAATGTCTCCATAATTTTAATGCAACAACCACAGCTGCCAATTCCAGATCGTGAGTTGGGTAATTTCGTTCATGAGTTTTCAGTTGGCGAGAAGCATAAGCGATAACCCTTCCATGTTGCATTAATACACAACCCAATCCTTTTTCTGAAGCATCATTATAGATCGCATAGCCTCCTAATCCTGATGGTAATGCTAGTATTGGAGCTGTGATGAGTCTTTCCTTTAGTTCCTCAAAAGCTGCTTGACACTTATCAGTCCAATTAAAATTTTCATTCTTCAGGGTCAATCGAGTGAGTGGCTCCGCAATTCTTAAAAAATTCTTCACAAATCTCCTATAATATCCGGCTAGACCAAGAAAGCTTCAGATTTCTGCTACATTCTTAGGAGTAGGCCATGTCATGACAGCTTCTATTTTCCTAGGGTTCACCGATATCCCTTCTCCGCTCACTATATGACCTAAAAAAGAAATATTATCCAACCAAATTCACATTTGTTTAACTTTCCATACAATTTCTCTTGTCGTAAAGTTTGGAGCAGTATCCTCAAATGTTCTTCATGTTCCTTTTTATTCTTTGAGTAGATCAATATATCATCAATGAACACAATCACAAATTTATCCAAGTATTGATAAAATATTCTGTTCATCAGATCCATAAATATGGCTGGAGCATTAGTTAGCCCAAAGGCATAACTTGAAACTCATAGTGCCCATAATGGGTTCTAAAAGTTGTTTTCGGTATATCCTCCTTTCTGACTTTCACCTGGTGATATCCCGATTTGAGGTCAATTTTGGAAAATGCTGTTACTCCTACTAATTGGTCAAACAATTCCTCAATCCTTGGCAACGGATGTTTATTTTTGATAGTTATTTAATTAAAGGCTCTATAATCTATTACTAACCTCAGACTTCCATCTTTCTTCTTTACAAATAACACAGGTGCTCCCCGAGGAGATCTACTAGGTCCGATAAATTCTTTAGTCAACAATTCCTTGATTTGTATATTCAATTCAACCAATTCTTCCTTGTTCATTGGATAAACTTTCTTTGCAACAGGTGCGGCTCCAGGAATTAAATCAATACAAAATTCAACGATCCTATCAGGTGGTAATCCTGGAAGTTCATCAGAAAATACATCTTTAAATTCGTCTACTATCTTGGGCCATTCTACTACTTCTTGGTTCTGAAAATTTCTTCCTGTTGATAATTCGAATTTTTCTAGTTCTTTTCCATCAAATTCCTTCTAGCCTCTGATAAATTCATGTATATCCTTACCGGGTAGTGAAAATTGCACCTTTTCTTGCCTACAGTCTATAATTGCTGAGGCCAAGGTCAACCAGTCCATCCCAAATACCACATCATAGTTATTTATGGGAAATATTAGTAATATAGCCTTAAAGCTTTCTCTTCCCATTTTAATTGGGCAATTTCTAAGTATTTGGCTAACCTCTACAATACCATTACCCGTAAGGATTTTCAAATTTTTGGCTAGGGGTTGAGTGATTATATCATACATAGATATAAAAGATGTAGATATAAATGAGTGAGTTGCTCCAGAATCAAATAATACTGATGCAGGGCTAGATGATGCAAGTATGGTACCTGACACCACTTCTCTGGCCATTACTTCTTCGTTGACATTCATCATGAAAGCTTGTCCATGCTTCTTCTTCTTTTTGTTGTTGCCCTGACCAGCCTTATGTGCTTGATGGAACTGATGTGCTTGGGGTGCTAGGGCTGGCCTCTGCTGGTATCCGGCAGGTACCCGAGCTTGAGCTGGAGGTGCTGCATGAGTCATAGGCCTTGGCCCATTTATCTGAAGTGGAGGTCTTGGCTGGAATTCTTGCGAATTGTTCTGTACCTCAAGTCTTCCAGTGGCTTATCGAGGATACTGCTGTATCTGATGTTCAGACGACCCACATCTGAAACACCTTCCTTGAAGCTTTCTACAGTCATTCCTTGTATGTCCAGGCTTCCCACAATATGTGTAGTTCTGATGATTTTTATTTTGTTCGGTTTGGATATATTTTTGTTGTCCCTGCCCTGGGTTCCTACCCTGAGGGGAGCTGGTTTCCATGTTTCGCTTTTGCCCTCCTATCTTCGAGTTAATCTTATCATTTTACATCCTCTCTTGGTCTCTGGCTGCTTCAACCACCTCCGCATAAGTCTGACATACGTAAGGTGCGACCTTCATCTTCAATTTGTCATTTAGTCCTTTTCGGAATTGGGCTATCTTTGCCTTTTCCATGGCTACCATATGGGAAGCATACCGACTAAGTCTTATAAATTCTGCCGGGTACTCATCGGCAGAGGTCTTACTCTGCTTCAAATATATGAATCTCCTTTCTAGCTTCATCCTGGCGCTGGCGGGAAAGAACCTTTCTTCAAATCTCCTTTTAAATTTCTCCCAGGATATAATCTCATTGGAGTCTTCGGGGTGCTGAGCGCTCCACCAGTGTTCAGCCACATCTTTTAGTTGTATTCTTACTAGAGACTTCACATCATCTGGCGCGATCTTGGCGCCCGTCAACAATTCCTCGATAGTCTTTAAGCATTAAACCGCTTCCAAAGGAGTTTCAGTCCCTACGAAATTAGGTGGATTTATATTCCGGAAGTCTTGGATTGTCCCAGTTTTGTGTGCAGGAGCGACATCAAGCCTTTCTAGTATTCTAGTTGATGTGGCTTGAGCAAGTTGGACTCGCTGGGCATTAGTCTCTAGGACCTTCTGGAAAATTTCAAGAACATCAGCTGTCCGCAGTTCTAACGATTCAGGTTACGCCGACTTTTGAGTTGGAGGAGAAGAAATTTTTCTAGATATTAAGAATTTACAATTCTTAATATGAGGTTAAAAAGAATAATGACTCAGGAATACTAAATTACCTATTAAAGGAAGATGAATTTGCAAAACTAAGATCAATTACAAATCGAAAAGATCAGATATAAATAAGCATACTTTTATTTATTTCACAAGAGTACAATATGATTTCAGGGAGTCATCCTTACATACTAACACATTTCTACCCTTTCTAACCTTATACAGAGCTATTTTTATCTGTTGATTTACAAAAGTGTTACAACAGACAAACTAAGTCATTTCTTTCTATTACGTGCATTCTTCTTCAAGCACTAATAATGTCAAGTACCTTATCCTAGGGTTCTTGCTAGACTTCCTAAGAATACAACTTTGGATCTCAACCTATATAGGTCTCTAAATCTAACCTGCATGGGCCACCACTAAAAGGCGTGTCACGTCCCGATTCCAAATAAAATTTTGGAGCACTGTGATACATCTCCAGGCTACGCACCCGTATAACACATGTCGTGTCATACCTACGATTGTCACCTGTAAATTCTAGGATAAAGTATAAATATCAAGAGACAATCTAAAGAAATTTACATTTAATTACACAAAATTTGCATGTTCGATCACATATTTACATTCTTCTTACATCCAAAAGTTCATAGCTCTACATAGAATAACAAAATGACAACTATCCATTCCAACATCTTTCATTTCCTTGTCTCATTCATAAAGCTCCTTCTCAGTGTAAGGTTGCAATCCTTCTCAGTGTATGGCCTTCAACAAATCCTAGTGAACAAAACTAGGTCATCAATACGACGAGCAAGTCCTCGGTTAAGGAACGAAATAAGTAAAATAAGTTGATAAAATTATTGAAATTAATTCAGAATGAAGAGAATTAAGGATAAGTTTTGCTAAATTGAAATCCACTTAAAATATAATTAGCTTTCTGAAATTCTAAGACTGGTTATAATACAGGAATATGAAGAGCCTCTAACAAGTAAGTCTGGATAACACAAGAGTTGTTTTGCTTAGATTTATCTGTCCTATTAGTATCAGGAATCACATAATGATGTGAAGTAAGTCTGGATAACACAAGAGTTGTTTTTCGAATTATCGGAATCAAGTGTTATAACAATTGTCGTATGCTTGAAATTTTTCAAGAAAATCGAAAACATGCTACATTGGATATTACAGGGCCGAATTCGGGGATTCGAAATCCAATAGAAAATAGAAAACAAGAAAGTGAGCTAAGCCTCACCTCGAACATCGTATAGCCGTACGAATGCCGATAACTGGAACTGATCAGTTTTGTAAAATAAAATCTTGCAAAGATTTGGAAGGTGTGATCCAAAGGTTGCTCTTCCATCCCAATGAAATCCTAATCTATAACTATCTAGATTTTGTCCTTCCAAAAATCTATCCGTTAGAATTCTAAATTTTTTGGCAGAATCTCCTTTGTATTTATTGACTCCGAAAAATTCACAAGAGATATAAATTATGAAAAATAAGAACTCGGGTTCGCCGACCCTTCGGTGGAGCAAATCTCAATACCGGAACCACGTAATATAATATCCCGGGTTAGCCGACCCCTTCGGTGGAGCAACTCTCAACACCGGAACCACACATTTAAGTATATGTGCAATCTAAATAAAACCTTCATATCTTAGCAAGCAAATAGGCAATAAAGCAATTTATTTTGGCCTTTTCCTTTCTAAAAAACATATCCAAAACGAAATGGTTAGTTATACAATAATACCAAGTATAAAATTTTAATGGTTATCACATACTCAATAATTTTTATATACTTGTGATATTGGCCAAATTGAATCTAAAAGTTCAAGTTAAATACATGTCGCTATATACCAAAATTTGGCTTCTTGAATACGAAAGAAGCTTAAAATTGAAGACTTATAGGTGTGTATGGTTACCTTAACATATAGGAACCTATAAACTCCTATTTTGACTAAATAATGAAGTCCAAATATATTAATTAGAGATAATTTCTGATGTGGACAGAATTGACTTAGTATGTCAAAATCGGAAACTAACTCATATGTATACAAATTCAAGCAAGAAAATATAGAATATATATATATATATATATATATATATATATATATATATATATATATATTCCCTTTTTAAGAGTATAGGTTAGGTCCTTAAATTACGCCAAGGCTTACAAGTGTCCATAAATATATTTGCATCTACATATTGTGTCAAAGTGTGTATAGGTATATATTTATACATATGTAGGAGTTCATGTTCATATATATATATATATATACATCTCATCGGTTGGACACAATATCCTGTAGAAGCATGAAAATATCAAACACTATGCGCCTAAGTCTGGAAGTAGCTATGCGCCCAAGTCTGGAAGTAGCTATACGCCCAAATATGGAAGTAGCTATACGTCCAAATCAGAGAGTGGCAGACACCCACAATGCAAATCCTATTCGCCCATATGTAAAATCCTTATGCACCCACATGGCTCCTCTAGAAGGGGGCGCATGGCCCTGTTCCCATACTATGCGCCCAAGTCAGGACAGCCCCACGACTCGGTCAACATCCATGATCAGTCGTGCACCGAAGCATGCGGCTACGTCAGTCTCCACGAGCAGTCGTACACCGAAGTATGCGGCCATGTCAACTCTACGATCTACCCCGATCATCCAGTCTTTATGCGCCTACACCCTATGCGCCCAAAGGAAGACTATGCGCCCACAGGGAAATCAGTGTATTTTTCCTCCGTGTGCGCATAATAGTCATTTTAGTGCAAAACGACTATAAATAGAGGTCACATGCCTCTTCAAAAACACAGAACATAGAGCATTTTAGAGCCAAATTATTGTCCTTCTTGTCAGTGAGCCGAGAGTTAGCAATATTTTTAGGTTTTCTCCCACTTTTATAAATTCGAGTGTCAACGGAGTAAATAAGCAATTGCCGCTCGATCTCTATCGTCCCATTTCCTAGAGTTTTTTTGGTACTCGGGAATTCTCAGTGTAGGATCTCCCAGGTGTACTCGATTTGTACTGCCTTGTGCTAATAAAAAAAGACAGTAATTCGTCTCTTTTTTTGTAAGTGTCTACAAAAATCGTGACTCTGCTGGGGACTACCTTTTCTTCTAACGAGAAGGTGGTGACGCAATCTGATACCTATAAAGTGGGGAGCACTCAGAAGATGTTGATCGTGAAGTTCGATCAACAGGCGTTCGAAAAGATGCTCTCGAGGAAGGCTCTACTCCCTCGAAATCAGTGAAGCGAATCAAGTCCCACAAGACTTGGCTTCCGAAGGCTTGCATTGCATATCTTGTCAGTGTCGTAGAAGATATGCAACCGAAGGGGAACTCTGTCATGGGGGTGCATAACCCTTCCACATGAGCTCCCAATGCGAAGAAGGCGCATACTGATTCGGACTCTCCTAGCCCAGCGACTTCCCTCTTGTGCAATCAACAATAAAGTGTTCAACACTCAAGACTTGGCAAAGGAAAACACTATAGCTCCCCTTCCCGGAATTGTTTGAAATTATTTTTTCTATTTAAATGGTGATTTTTAAGATTTGTTTTTATAAATAATTATTTAGTTAATTATAACGGTAGATGACTTTAGACATTGTTGAGTTTTGAAATACCTGACGACTAGGAACCATGGCACGGATAGTATAATGGCGTGCCTTGACTAGTGTATTATCCATGCCATAGAAGACCCAGCCATAGGTGTGCTCTAACTAGGAAAACCAAGCTAAGTTACAACTTAACTCCTAGAAATAGTTAAATTGTTATTTATTTATTATTAGATTATTGACTCTTAGGAGATCCGATTGTACTATTCTGGCACCGACTTGACCCAAGCCAGTCCCAACTCATGTAGACATATCGAAACGACCATGTAGATGTATATGGTATATATATATAATAATTGTATTGGTGTTTTACTTTTATGGCCAAGTAAATAATTTATAATAGTTATATACGATATATATATATATATATTTTTATATCAATAAAGGGATAATATATTTTATAAATAATGTCTTTGTATATTCTTTTGGAATCAGTAGATTAAATACGATCTTGCCTGTATTTGATTATATGTACATATATTTATTTAATTTAATTACAACGTATACACTTATAATAGTTTAATTCTATATTGATTATAAGTTTAGTATTTATATTACATAAGGTTTATTATATAATTTTTGTAAGTTATAACTGTTAGGCTCATTGTGACTTTAATGCTAATATAGTTGCATTTGGGCTTGAAGACTTGGAGGGTTCTGTACTATGTTACCCATGCTTGCAATTCTTAAAGAGATCCTCAGTTTCAAAGTTTTGTATTTTAGAAATGTTGCTAGACCAAGTTACAGTACATTTATTCATTTAAGTATAAAGAGAATTGACTTAATTTTATCCAGTAGTTAGTTTTATTCTTGCAATACTTGTTGCAATTTATTTGCTTTCGATTTACAAGGTGTAATGCTACTTACAATGACTTTAATATTATCACATCCGTTGTAAGACTTGCAAAAGAAGAAATATATGTTTGTAATTGATTAATATATGAATGTACATACATTTCTGCCAAAGGATCAGTTGATATTTAGTGCCCACAAAAAGACCTCATCTTGGGCAGAACCATCTTTGCCGCCTTTTTATTTGGTAACAACCTGATCAGGAGCCATCAGAAGTCATATTCCATATAACACGATCCTTTTCTTTAAAATATTTATTAATTCCTAATAATCATTAGTCAAAGCATTGTCAATAGACCTTCCCAAACCAACGAGAACCCGAGCCATTACAGGCAGACCCGAAATCCCCCACAGCGTTTAACCTAGCCCAACCTAGCCCTTATTCCACATCAGCCCAGCCCTACCCCCACCCGAGTAACCGAGCTAAGCAGCCCACAACCAAGAACCCTTTCAGCCTAGCCCGAGCAAAGCCTTCTCCCAATAGTTTGTTTTCTGTTGTTTGGTATATATACAATCGGAAAACCGAGAGATGGAGAGAACAAAACCCTAAGCCTCGGGATCGAACGAACACACGGCGCACCCCCCTACCATGGGCGTCACCCCGACGGGTGTACATCGTCGGAGGACCGCCGGCAGCCGGCCGCGTACGCGCGTGACTAGGGACAGAGCGCACAGCAGCAGCTCTTCGAACCCGACTTCGACGAGATAGTGCTCAACGCCGTTTGACGTTTTTTCGATCCGATTTCTCAGGTATGCCCACAACATATACGCCTTCGACTCCTGTCATTTTGTTTTACTTTAGATGACCTAGAATCTAGGGAAATCGAGTCGAAAAGTTGACGAAAAACCCGTTCTAAACAGAGCCAAGAACAGTTCAAACACCCAACTTGGCGTCGATTTTCCCGCCAAACCACCACCAGTTTTGAATTTGTGTTTAAAGAGATTCATAGACGATTTATAGGAGATTATAACCCATCTTGCAGAATTTGAAATCATCGAATGACCGATCAGAAAATAGATTTCAAAGTTAGAGAAAAACCTTTTTTAAAAAATATTAAAAATATTGAAAACTCATCCACACGATGTGCGTCCCGCCAATCCGGACGACGTGGTCACGAACCGAAAGTATCGAAAGGTGCGTAACGGCTTTGTGGACGTGTGGGCTTTGACGGAATTCAAATTGGTCGCGTGTGCGCGACGAATTTGATGCGTATCCTTCGAAATTTACCGTATCGGCCTCTATGCAAATTTTTCAATTAGTTTGTGCACACTCGTCTGATCGAGACGAAACGTGCGCCAACAGGACCATATCATTTTTCTGGTCCTGTATGACAAGTTTGGTCCGATTCTGAGACAGTTGATCGGATCGCCGTTTCGTGGGCCCCACGATCCGATTCAACGGATGATTTTGTGCACGGCCCACCGAAATCCAAAATTGGACATACCGTTGGGTTCGTATCATCAAAACGAATTCGTAAACATATAGTTTGACGACTTTAGAGACCATTGACCTTGGCACATTTTTCGGAGCAAAGCGGGTCCAACGGTGGACACCGTTTTTGCCCAAAATTACCGTTTTGCCCCTGTGTTCAGAATTGGACTTAAGGACAGGCAATCCTAGCTAATTTGACTATTCTGAGATTGTTGGCATTGTCTGTTTCAACTTTCGGTGACAGTTATGATGATTTGGACTTTATGGCTTAGCAGTGGACTAGATTGTTCTTGGATCTGCGTGCAACCTCCAGGTAAGATACCTTGCCTCCCTCTACAGTTTATTTACATGCATATTTATATTATATTATACAGTTTTACTAGTTGATTATTTATATGTGATTAGTATATCATGCCTGCTATTGTATATATAGCCTTGTTTATAGTTCATATTGGATATACGTATATATAGCTCTTGTTCATAGTTAATTTTGTAGTTCATATTGGACTGGTTTTCTCGTGTATCGTAATTGGGTCATGTCATGTCATCACTTGTACTTGAACTGAGTCACATCGTGCCATAGGATGAATAAGTCATAACGGAACTGCTATACCTTAAAATTCGTGAAGCTAACCTGCGAGTCCACACCAGGGGCGAGGGTTAGTAGTTAAGCTAACCTGCGAGTCCATATTAGTGGCGAGGGTTAGTAGTTATCTGTCTACACCTGCGAGTCCACACTAGGGACGAGGGTGATGCTAGCCTGTGAGTCCACACTAGGGACGAGGGTGATGCTAGCCTGCGAGTCCATACTAGGGACGAGGGTTAGTAGTATATAGTTCACACCTGCAAGTCCACACTAGGGACGAGGGTGATGCTAGCCTGCGAGTCCACACTAGGGACGAGGGTTAGTAGTATATGGTTCACACTTGTGAGTCCCCACTAGGGACGAAGGTGATGCTAGCCTGCGAGTCCACACTAGGGGCGAGGGCTAGTAGTTGTTCAAACCTGCGAGTCCACACTAGGGACGAGGGTTTGAGTATTCGATTGGTTATCCATTGACATCGTGATATCGTATTCTCTTGTTCTTCTCCAGCAGTTCGTTTTGGCGTAGTGGTTCTTCCAGTCGTGTATAGTCGTATTTTCGTGCTGATTGATCTTTTCCCGGTTATTTTCTGTATTTACTTTATTGCATGATAAATTGCTAGATAGGCATGTTTTTATGTATCTTGCTATGTCCCCTGAGGACCTGATGATCTCTTCAGGTTAGTTATTGCGTGGAGTTAGTTAGCAGCTCAGGATGGCGGATGATTATGACACTTGTGGGGTCCGGATGTGATGATATTGCTTGCGGGATTCAGGTATTGATACCATGTTTATTATCCAGTTCATCCAGCTCGTGTTTCCCTTTTATCATCATGATATATCATATTTATTGATTCAGTTTATAGATTCATGTTATTTCTTGGAGTCTAATCGGACATGCATGCTAGTGGGCTACAGACCACGACCCATACTTGTTCATTCGTGTTTTATATTCTTGTTGTGGATTGAGATATAGTTTAGATTAGACATGATACCATATTTTGGACAGCTTATACGTACTCGAGTCGGGCTGGAGTCCGCTCGATACGTAGCTGGCTTGCTCACGAGCTCGCGTCCGAAAAGCGGGTACGGGTCGTGACAAGTTTTTGTGGTGGCCCACGCAGGTCAGAGCATATCGTATCAGTTACGTAACTGTACTGATACGAGCCTGTGAATATGACTAAACCCTTAGAAATCTCAATCCACTCTGCCTTGAAAATTCTCCTAGAAATTCTCTACGTCCTTGAAAACTTCATATTTGATCTCGATTATACTTTCTTGCTTCATGTGCCATTGATTCTCGTCCCTTTTATTTCGGGGTGACGAATGATCGTGCTGTCTAGGATTTACTAAAAATTGTTAAATTATAGTATAATATTGCATGATTATTGAGTTTAGTTGTTTATAGATATGAGGGGTTATAGTTGCCATATGCCAAGATGTCTGCCGGTAGAATTGTTAGCGACTAATTAGAAGGTTGTAAGATTTTAGTGACCATATTTTGAGGAGTAGTATGACCAAAAGTGGGTAGAAGTCCTCAAGTATTCGGAGTTATAAAATGGCTAGAGGAAGTTATAGAATATTTTTTGAAAAATTAAATTTGAGGAGATTAAGGAAACACTAGACTTTGAATTTTTAAGGAATAGTTACAAATTAGAATTTCGAGGACGAAATTATTTTAAGATGGACAGATTTGTAGCTCCCCTTCCCGGAAATGTTTGATATTATTTTTTTCTATTTAAATGGTGATTTTTAAGATTTGTTTTTTATAAATAATTATTTAGTTAATTATTACGGTAGATGACTTTAGACATTGTTGAGTTTTGAAATACCTGACGACTAGGAACCATGGCACGGATAGTATAGTGGCGTGCCTTGACTAGAGTATTATCCATGCCATAGAAGACCCAGCCATAGGTGTGCTCTAACTAGGAAAACCAAGCTAAGTTGCGACTTAACTCCTAGAAATAGTTAAATTGTTATTTATTTATTATTAGATTATTGACTCTTAGGAGATCCGATTGTACTATTCTGGCACCGACTTGACCCAAGCCAGTCCCAACTCATGTAGACATATCGAAACGACCATGTAGATGTATATGGTATATATATATATAATAATTGTATTGGTGTTTTACTTTTATGGCCAAGTAAATAATTTATAATAGTTATATACGATATATATATATATATATATTTTTATATCATTAAAGGGATAATATATTTTATAAATAATGTCTTTGTATATTCTTTTGGAATCAGTAGGTTAAATACGATCTTGCCTGTATTTGATTATATGTACATACATTATTTAATTTAATTACAGATGTATACACTTATAATAGTTTAATTCTATATTGATTATAAGTTTAGTATTTATATTACATAAGGTTTATTATATAATTTTTGTAAGTTATAACTGTTAGGCTCATTGTGACTTTAATGCTAATATAGTTGCATTGGGGCTTGAAGACTTGGAGGGTTCTGTACTATGTTACCCATGCTTGCAATTCTTAAAGAGATCCTCAGTTTCAAAGTTTTGTATTTTAGAAATGTTGCTAGACCGAGTTACAGTACATTTATTCATTTAAGTATAAAGAGAATTGACTTAATTTTATCCAGTAGTTAGTTTTATTCTTGCAATACTTGTTGCAATTTATTTGCTTTCGATTTACAAGGTGTAATGCTACTTACAGTGACTTTAATAATATCACATCCGTTGTAAGACTTGCAAAAGAAGAAATATATGTTTGTAATTGATTAATATATGAATGTACATACATTCCTGCCAAAGGATCAGTTGATATTTAGTGCCCACAAAAAGACCGCATCTTGGGCAGAACCATCTTCGTCGCCTTTTTATTTGGTAACAACCTGATCAGGAGCCATCAGAAGTCATATTCCATACAACACGATCCTTTTCTTTAAAATATTTATTAATTCCTAATAATCATTAGTCAAAGCATTGTCAATAGACCTTCCTAAACCAACGAGAACCCGAGCCATTACAGGCATACCCGAAAACCTCCACAGCGTTTAACCCAGCCCAGCATAGCCCGTATTCCACATCAGCCCAGCCCCACCCGAGTAACCGAGCTAAGCACCCCACAACCAAGAACCCCTTTAGCCTAGCCTGAGCAAAGCCTTCTCCCAGTAGTTTGTTTTCTGTTGTTTGGTATATATACAATCAGAAAACGAGAGATGGAGAGAACAAAACCCTAAGCCTCGGGATCGAACGAACACATGGCGCACCCCCTACCATGGGCGGCCACCCCGATGGGTGCGCGTCGTCGGAGGACCGTCGACGGCCGGCCGTGCACGCGCGTGACTCGGGACAGAGCGCACAGCAGCAGCTCTTCGAACCCAACTTCGACGAGATAGTGCTCAACGCTCGTTCGGCATTTTTTCGATTCGATTTCTCAGGTATGCCCACAACATATACGCCTTCGACTCCTGTCATTTTGTTTTATTTTAGATGACATAGAATCTAGGGAAATCGAGTTGAAAAGTCGACGAAAAACCCGTTCTAAACAAAGCCAAGAACAGTTCAAACACCCAACTTGGCATCGATTTTCCCGCCAAACCACCACCAGTTTTGAATTTGTGTTTAAAGAGATTTATAGATGACTTATAGGAGATTATAACCCATCTTGCAGAATTTGAAATCATCGAATGACCGATCAGAAAATAGATTTCAAAGTTAGAGAAAAACCTTTTTCAAAAAATATTAAAAATATTAAAAACTCATCCACACGACGTGCGTCCCGCCAATCCGGGCGACGTGGTCGCGAACTGAAAGTATCGAAAGGTGCGTAACGGCTTCGTGGACGTGTGGGCTTTGACGGAATTCAAATTGGTCGCGTGTGCGCGACAAATTTGATACATATTCGTCGAAATTCACCGTATCGGCCTCTGTGCAAATTTCTCAATCAGTTTGTGCACGCTCGTCAGATCGAGACGAAACATTCGCCAACAGGACCGTATCATTTTTTTGGTCCTGTATGCTAAGTTTTGTCCGATTCTGAGACAGTTGATCGGATCACCGTTTCGCGGGCCCCATGATCCGGTTCAACGGACGATTTTGTGTACGGCCCACCGGAATCCAAAATTGGACATACCGTTGGATTCGTATCATCAAAACAAATTCATAGACATATAGTTTGACGACTTTAGAGACCATTGACCTTGGCACGTTTTTCGTTGCAAAGCGGGTCCAACGGCGGACACCATTTTTGCCCGAAATTACCGTTTTACCCCTGTGTTCAGAATTGGACTTAGGGATAGGCAATCCTAGCTAATTTGACTATTATGAGACTGTTGGCATTGTCAGTTTTAGCTTTCGGTGACAGTTGTGATGATTTGAACTTTATGGCTTAGCAGTGGACTAGATTGTTATTGGATCTGCGTGCAACCTCCAGGCAAGATACCTTGCCTCCCTCTACAGTTTATTTACATGCATATTTATATTATATTATACAGTTTTACTAGTTGATTATTTATATGTGATTAGTATATCTTGCCTGCTAGTATATATATAGCCTTGTTTATAGTTCATATTGGATATACATATATATAGCTCTTGTTCATAGTTAATTTTGTGGTTCATATTGGACTGGTTTTCTCGTGTATCGTGATTGGGTCGTGTCGTGTCATCACTTGTACTTGGACTGAGTCGCATCATGTCATAGGATGAATAAGTCATAACGGAACTGCTATACCTTAAAATTTGTGAAGCTAACCTGCGAGTCCACACCAGGGGCGAGGGTTAGTAGTTAAGCTAACCTGCGAGTCCACATTAGGGGCGAGGGTTAGTAGTTATCTGTCCACACCTGCGAGTCCACACTAGGGACGAAGGTGATGCTAGCCTGCGAGTCCACACTAGGGATGAGGGTTAGTAGTATATGGTTCACACCTGCGAGTCCACACTAGGGACGAGGGTGATGCTAGCCTGCGAGTCTATACTAGGGACGAGGGTTAGTAGTATATGGTTCACACCTGCGAGTCCACACTAGAACGAGGGTGATGCTAGCCTGCGAGTCCACACTAGGGGCGAGGGCTAGTAGTTGTTCAAACCTGCGAGTCCACACTAGGGACGAGGGTTTGAGTATTCGATTGGTTATCCATTGACATCGTGATATCGTGTTCTCTTGTTCTTCTCCAGCAGTTCGTTTAGGCGTAGTGGTTCTTCCAGTCGTGTATAGTCGTATTTTCGTGCTGATTGATCTTTTTTCGGTTATTTTCTGTATTTTTTATTACATGATAAACTGCTAGATAGGTATGTTTTTATGTATCTTGCTGTGTCCCCTGAGGACCTGATGATCTCTTTAGGTTAGTTATTACGTGGAGTTAGTTAGCAGCTCGGGATGGCGGATGATTATGACACTTGTGGAGTCCGAATGTGATGATATTGCTTGCGGGATTCAGGTATTGATACCATGTTTATTATCCAGTTCATCTAGCTCGTGTTTCCCTTTCATCATTATGATATATCATATTTATTGATTCAGTTTATAGACTCATGTTATTTCTTGGAGTCTAATCGGACATACATGCTAGTGGGCTGCAGACTACGACCCATACTTGTTCATTCGTGTTTCATATTCTTGTTGTGGATTGAGATATAGTTTAGATTAGACATGATACCATATTCTGGACAGCTTATACGTAGTCGAGTCGGGCTGGAGTCCGCTAGATACGTAGCTGGCTTGCTCACGAGCTCGCGTCCGAGAAGCGGGTGCGGGCCGTGACAAACACTACGATGCCAAGTATCAAAGTGTTCGATGCTTTGGGCAAACTCAGCGAGGCTCACAAACGAAGAAGGCAAAACAGGGAGAAAGCAACACTGTTTTCCAAAGCATACGCCCAAGGCAGTATGTGGGCGCATAACTCTGGCCAGAGGACTTCTGTCTTCAATAGGCTATGCGCCTAGGGCCATGCACCCAGGGCTATGTGCCTAGGCTATGATGACCCATTCTATGCGCCCACATCCAGGAAGACCAGGCATGCTGCCAGGACTTCAGAAAAGCATGCGCCCAAAGGCATGCCCCAGGGTCTATGCGCCTACAGCAAAAAGACAGGCCCCAACGCGTATAGCACGGGGCTATCTTCAAGGTCATCACGAAACTTAGGTGTAGGGGTTGCCCCTGCACATGAACTAAGTCCGGATGTGCCAACTTCCCTTACAAATCCATATGCAAAGCTCGATAATGCATCTGACATGGGTTTTAAGGCAAAACACGCTTCCGCCGATTTACGCGTGTCACGCCCCAGTACCGAAATACGGAGACGGACTAGGACAGTTACTCCATATGAGGTACGTAACGTCATACGGCGATCGTGGCTGTCGAGAGACTAGGGGGTACATGCTACAATCAAGTCTCCTATGGTCCCACAGAGTTCTATGTCTCAATCAATCAAGTCACATCAGCAATTAAATGAACATTAAAGATAAAGCAGTAAGGCGTCCCTGACGCTTCATCAAAATGATCATGAGAGACTAGCTTTATAAGTTAGCTATCTCAGAGAGTCAGGAGTACAAAATTATACACAGCTGCAGTCTGTTTATTTACAATTCTGTACTGACACAAAATATCAAGTAATCCGGATAACGGGTGCCGGTGGCTAAACACCGCACAAAATATAAGCAAGAGTGGTGGAGAAGAAACCCACTCGAGTCCCCGAACCGCCATGCTCCTAGTATGCACCATGGATGTCAGGGAGAAAGATCGTGTCCTCTGGCTCTGCTACGAGATCTGGCCAAATAAAACCAGCGGGGTCAGCCCCGAATAGCAAGTACCGCCAAAGGGGCACAAGAGTTAAGATTAAAAGCCCAGTTAATAGAATGATTGATAATAGTAATACTTATGCAACTATTATAGGGTAGCGCAACATCATCGAACCCATATGGCACCCTTACAACCAAACAAGGACAAAAGGTGCCGCATGGAGTCGGGACGTGTCGTACTCTATAACTTTCACATAAGTTAAAAAGGTATAAACAATAAAATCTCCTGATCGTGACTTCGGTCGATAGCCTATCGCAGCACAATAACCAACCCAACAATCAAACAAGAACATGGGTTGGATCATGTACCATGATAGACCATGTTCCTCAGTCATTCACAGAAGTAGCACTTCACAACCAGAATAAGTCTTCCGTTCATAACTTCGGTCCACAGGCTGTCATAGTACGATAACCAACCCAACAATCAAACAAGAACATGGGTTGGATCACGTACCATGACAGTCCGCTCCCCTCAGTTATTCACGAAAGGTAATAAGATACACGCAAGTCGTTTTCGCGGCCAATCAAGTCTACGAGTTTCTAGTGGGACGAGATTATCCTCGCATCATGTTATTTAGAAAATCCTCAGATCGTATCTTTCCAGCAAGGCTAGCCAACCCAGGGGTTCGCGTAGACAGGTATGATTGAGCACAGGTCCCTCATAAGGCCACCTTGCTAAAACATATAATATATAGCAGGAATTAATCGGATACAGTCATCCACTCGTTGCAGATGACACAGTATCCGTGGAGACCAGCCGACGCATCAAGACAATATCTCAAGGCGGCTGGTGTAACACGATCTCGGGATTTTGCCCTCCCCATGCATCTAGTATGTTTAGTTGCCTAATTTAACCCTAGGTGAAATCTTGGACTCACATGCTGTGGCCTGCATGATTATCCTCCTAAAGTCGTACTTTAGTACGAGTACCCCAAAGAGGATCCATGTCAATCAGTATGTCAACATGTTCTACCCTCCTTAGTGTAATGCATCATTGTAAATACGCCACGGGGAGTTACGAGTCATTTGTCGAGCATGAACAAGAACTGGGACATTCAGGTACATGTATCAGGTAGGAACACTTTGTTCTCCGGGGTCACATTATTGCTCATATCATGCTCGGGACAAAAGGCATAAGGATATAAAATGGGCATATAATATCTGAATAAATATCAAAAGCGTACGCACAAAAGCACGCACGCTCAAGGGGTGAAAAGTCACGCAGGCTCACTCAAGGCAGCGTGCATGAAAAGTTACGCAGGCTCACTCAAGGCAGCTTACGTGAAAAGTCACGCAGGCTCACTCAAGGCAGCTTACGTGAAAAGTCACGCAGGCTCACTCAAGGCAGCTTACGTGAAAAGTCACGCAGGCTCACTCAAGGCAGCGTGCATGAAAAGTCACGCAGGCTCACTCAAGGCAGCTTACGTGAAAAGTCACGCAGGCTCACTCAAGGCAGCTTACGTGAAAGGTCACGCAGGCTCACTCAAGGCAGCTTACGTGAAAAGTTATGCAGGCTGGGAGAGCAGCGTAGGTGAAAAGTCACGCACGCTGGAAGAGCAGCGTAGGTGAAAAGTCACGCACGCTACAGAGAGCAGCGTAGGTGAAAAGTCACGCACGCTGAAGGGACACGCTTCCAACATGAAGCGTACCTAGGTCTGCATACGCACGCTAAAGAGCGCGCACAGCTCAGTGTGCATAAGCTAAACAGCTCTGCACACTGCTCACTGTCTTCTCCAAACAGCAAGAACACCATGGTTGAACCCAAAACTTCAGAGCAACACAACTTGGCCATCCGAACTCCAAATCCGGATTTCTAAAGTTCCAATTTGGGTAGAATTGAATGCTCTTCCACTTGGAAACACCAAAACCCATAAAAATCCAACTTAAAGAGATCAAACCATGTAAAATCCGAAAATAGAAATAACTTAGATCTACAAAAATTAAAGCTTCAAAATGGAAATTTTTATGTTCTAAACTAGTATAGATTGAGGAGAAGAACATGTTTTGGCAAATAGTTTTGTAAGAAATCATTGACAAAATTATGGATCCATCTCTTGAGCAAGTTGGTACTTGCCTTGGTTGGTGGAGGGAGTAAATGAGAGATGAGAGGAAGTAAATGAGAGGAGAGAGAATGAGATGAGTTATATATAGATCTTGGACCCATGGTTTCATGATGAACCAAAGGGTTCATGATGAACCATTGGTGAACCAAGAATAGGTTACCCAAATGAGCCAAAAATGTAGGCCCAAATGCAGAAAATAAATTAGGAAATAATATTTTGTCGAATATTTTTGGAAAATGCATGAAGAAATACTGCATAATAAATATAGTATAAATTCAAGGTAAATATAATTTATCGGTTTACGTATTAAAATACGTATTCCAGGATTGGGGAGTGACATCTCTACCCTTCTTAGAAAAATTCCGTCCTCGGAATTCCAGCCAAGACAGGATAGTAAAATCAGGGCAAGCAAGGCACAATCATATACAAGTTAACTATCATAGCAGTTATTATCATACATCACAAAGTGCAAAACAAGCAGGTGCAAATAAGCATGGAATCGTGTCAATAAGGTACAAAAATATACCTTATTAGTCAAACAAATGCGGATACCGAGATCTGATCTCGTCCTCGCGCTTCCAGGTTGACTCTCCCGAAGAGTGATGGTTCCAAGAAATACGGACAAAGCTTATCGTCCGATTCTTGAGTACCTTCTTTCGCCGGTCCAAAATAGATACGGGTTATTCCTCGTAAGTTAGGTCGGTACCAACGACTAACTCAGAATGATCGAGGACATGACTCGGATCCGGGACATACCCACGTAATTGGGACACATGAAACACATCATATATGCCAGTTAACGAAGGCGGAAGGGCAAGTCGATAAGCCACATCGCCTACCCGAGCGAGAATCTTAAAAGGACCAACGTATCTTGGACTAAGCTTTCCTCGGGTTCTAAATCTGATGATGCCCCGAGTAGGCGAAATCCGCAGAAACACTTGGTCGCCAACTCTGAACTCTAGAGGCCTACGATGCTGATCTGTCCAATGTCGATGTCGGTCCTGTGTAACTCGAAGGTGCTCTCTGACCAACTTAACTATCTCCACAGTCTGCGTGATCATCTCTGGCCCCAACAACTTCCGTTCTCCGACGTCGTCCCATGCCAAAGGGGACCTGCACTTCCTTCCGTACAATGCTTCGAACGGGGCCATCTGAATGCTAGCCTGATAGCTGTTTTATAGGAGAACTCCACTAGATGAAGGTGATCCTCCCAAGATCCGCCAAAATCTAAGGTACACGCCCGTAGCATATCTTCTAATGTCTGAATGGTTCTTTCTGATTGCCCGTCAGTTTATGGATGATAAGCAGTACTGAATCTTAACTTGGTTCCCAAACTTTGGTGTAAGCTCCGCCAAAAATGGAAAGTAAACCGCGTATCCTGATCTGATACTATATTAACTGGAATACCGTGCTGCCTTACTATCTGCTTCATGTACATTTCTGCTAGCTGCTCAGTAGTCTGTCCAACTCGGAAGGGAAGGAAATGAGCGACCTTCGTGAGTCGATCTACTATTACCCAGACTGCATTCTTACCAGTCGGGATCTAGGTAAACCGGTCACAAAATCTATGGTAACGTGCTCCCATTTCCATTCTGGGATAGGAAACGGCTGTAGCAACCCTGCTGGTCTCTGCTGCTCGGTTTTTACCTGCTGACATACCAGACACTTGGATACAAATCTCGCTATCTCTCTTTTCATGCCATTCCACCAAAAGTACTGCCTGATATCTCGATACATCTTCGTTCCTCCTGGATGAATGGAGTAAATAGAACTATGAGCTTCGGACATAACTTCTTGCCGAAGGTCTCCACTCGGTACACAGAGTCTGTTTTCAAACCTGAGCGTACCATCTTCATGAATCACTAACTCCTTCCTACGGCCTGATTCACACTCCGACCGCAACTTCTGAATCTGTAGATCTCTTGCCTGTGCTGCCCTTATCCTTTCTACTAAGGTTGACTGAATCTGCATACTGGTCATTCTTCCTATATCCCTTGGCAAAACTACTTTGATTCCCATACTCTGAAGGTCTTCTAAAATATGCTTCTACGAGGTCAAGATAAAGGTACTGTCTCTCCTACTCAGTGCATCTGCAACTATATTCGCCTTGCCTGGATGATACTGAAGATCTAAGTCAAAATTCTTCAGTAGTTCTAACCATCTTCTTTGCCTCATGTTCAAATCTCGCTGTGTGAATACGCATTTCAAACTCTTATGATCAGTATAGATCTCTACCCGATCTCCGTATAAATAATGCCTCCACAACTTGAGTGAAAACACCACAGCTGCTAACTCCAAATCGTGAGTCGGATAATTCTTCTCATGGTCTTAAAGCTGTCGAGACGCATATGCTATCACCTTTCCGTGCTGCATCAATACACATCCAAGACCCTTCCCAGATGTGCCACAATATACTGTAAAGCCTCCCGCTCCTACTGGAAGCGTCAAGATTGGGGCTGAGATCAATCTCTTCTTCAATTCTTCAAATGATGCCTGACAGCTAGCTGACCAAACAAACTCTACGTCCTTGTGCGTCAAACGCGTTAAGGGCGCAGAGATCTTGGCAAAGTCCGCCATGAACCTTCTGTAGTAACCAGCTAATCCTAAGAAACTTCGTACTTCTGTAACCGTTCTCGGGACTGGCCAATGCTCTACGGCCTCAATCTTCTTCGGATCCACTGACACTCCTGCCCCAGAAATTACATGCCCCAGGAACGAAATGTGATCTAACCAGAATTCACACTTGTCGAGCTTCGCATAAAGTTGATGCACCCTCAATGTTTGTAAGACAGCCCTAAGATGTTTCTCATGCTCCTCTTTACTGCTGGAATAGACAAGAATGTCATCTATGAACACCACCACAAATTTATCCAAGTATGGCAAAAAGATGCGGTTCATTAAATCCATGAATACTGCGGGGGCGTTGGTTAGTCCAAAGGGCATTACTAAAAACTCATCATGCCCATATATAGATCTGAATGCTGTCTTCGGTATGTCTTGCTCCTGGACTCTTACTTGATAGTATCCTGACCGGAGATCGATCTTGGAAAAGACGCTGGCCTTGCTCAACTGGTCAAACAGGTCATCAATCCTTGGTAGTGGGTACTTATTCTTCACTGTTACTGCATTCAGCTTGCGGTAGTCGATGCACATCCTCGTCGACCCATCCTTCTTGGGAATTAGAATCACTGGCACGGCCCAGGGCGATTTACTGTCTCGGATGAATCCCTTAGACTTCAACTCTTCTTCATGCTGATACAACTTATCCTGTTCTGACGGCGACATTCTGTAAGCTCTGTCTGCAATAGGCCTCGTTCCAGGGTTCAACTCAATGCTAAATTCTACCTCTCTGACTGAGGGTATTCCTGGGAGCTCATCAGGGAAGACGTCGAGAAAATCTTCGACCACTCTCGGAATCTGTCCTGGCTCTGACACTGCTGCTGAGATGACGCCTCCGGCCTGATTCTTCAAGGTTCGAGTAAAGATGAACTGCTCCATCCCAGGAACGCTGAATATAACCCTACCTCCTCTACAATCAATTGTCGCATGACTGTCTCTCAACCAGTCCATGCCAAGAACGACATCAAAATTCCCTATAGGGAATTCAATCAATGATGCGGGCAGTAAATGCCCACACACCTCCACCGGACATGAAAAGCGCACTCTGCTAACTTCTATGAGCCCATTGTCGGTGAGTATATCTATCCTTTCTGGCAATGCCTCAAACTCTAATCCGATCCGTGTAGCATATTGTGCAGAGATGAATGAATGAGTAGCGCATGAAGCAAATAATGCTACAGCGGGAAATAAGGTGACGAGAATTTTACCTGCCACCACGTCGCTAGACGCTAGAGCCTCTCCCAAGGATAATGTGAGAGCCTGTCCTTGGCCCCGCTGAGCTCCTTGTTGCGGCCCTCCTCGACCATGCTGTTGCTGCCTCTGAGGGCCTTTAGCTTCCTGTGCCTGGCGGAATATCTGAGCCTGCGTTGGTAGACGCTGGGCTAGGGGCCTTACTGCTAATACTGGCCCTCCACCCGGAGTTGCCACCGGAGCTGGCAATGCTGGAAACTGCTGAGCTAGCCCTCCTGGCCTCTGCATCACAGGACAAGTGGAGATACGGTGGTCTGAACTACCACACCTCAAGCATAAGCCATTCGCTGACCGGCACACCTCCCTTGTGTGCCCTGCTTTCCCACAGAATGTACAGCCCTGGGGTGCTCCGTGACGCTGTTGTTGGTTCCTCGACTGCTGATGCCGAACTGGCGCTGTATTAGTTGACACGGCCATCCTTCGCGGCACTCCTGCATCATGAATACGTACACCAGGTACTGGTGCCGATGTTCGCTACATTGCTCCTCCTCCAACCTGGGAGTGAGATCTCTTCTGACCTCCTGTCCTCGATGCCAACCTCTGCTGGATAAGCTCGTACCTCCGAGCGGCCGTCAAAACAGCGTCAAACGTCTGGTAGTCGTGTCCTTCCACAAGCTGTAATAGTTCCAAATGAAGTCCCTGCTGGAACCTCATAGCTTTCTCTGGCTCCGTTGCCACCATTGCTGGTACGAAACGGCACAATCTGCAGAACTCTGCTGCATACCCATCTACGGTCTTGCCTGCTTGCTTGAGACTGATAAACTTCTGCTGGAGCTCATATCGAGCTACTACGCCAAAATACTTGGCCTTGAATCTGTCACTGAAGGTGGTCCAACGAACAGGGCGTCTTATACCAACTTCTTCTGATGCCCACCAGTCGCGGGCAAGATCCTGAAGTACCAGTTTGACCTGATCAACCTTCTCATCATCTGGAACCTTGGCTGCCACAAGAATGGCTTTGATGTCTTAAATCCAAGCATCCGCAGTGATGGCATCCTCCGTACCATCAAAATACCTCGGGTTCAAGCGACGAAACCTTCCTGATGCTCCCGAGTCAGCCCCGACACTCCTCTCAAGAGCTAACTGAATCCCTTGGTTCAGCAACACGTTCTACTCCTGCTGCCGAGTCTGTTGCTGTTGGTTAGTGACAAGAAACCCCCGGATGATCTCCAGGAGTGCTACGGCGTCTGGTACTGCCGTCGCTGCTGGTGCTGCAGGAGTTTCAATAACCTGCGGCTGTACTACCTCTGGTTCTATTTCTGCTCGTGTCTGCCCTGGGGAAGGTTCTCTCCCCTGCTGGCACCCAGTCGAGCCATGCTCTCGCTGCTATTCCTCATGGGTCTCACCCGCTACTGAGAATGAAGCACCCCTATAGAGAAAGATATAAGATTATCAAGTCCGGACGAGAAAGATTTCGAGGATGCAAGTCAGGTTAGAGATCAAGGCAAGGACAGAGAATTCGAAACAGAAATTCAAGGGGAACGAGTTTTGATTGAGACTCCTAATAATTCACAATACCCCATAAGTCTGAAAATCAGACCTGCATGGGCCACCACTAAAACCTTGTCACGCCCCAGTACCAAAATACGGAGACGGACTAGGCCAGCTACTCCATATGAGGTACGTAACGTCATACGGCGATCGTGGCTGTCGAGAAACTAGGGGGTACATGCTATAATCAAGTCTCCTATGGTCCCACAGAGTTCTATGTCTCAATCAATCAAGTCACATCAGCAATTAAATGAACATTAAAAATAAAGCAGTAAGGCGTCCCTGACGCTTCATCAAAATGATCATGAGAGACTAGCTTTATAATTTAGCTATCTCAGAGAGTCAGGAGTACAAAATTATACACAGCTGCAGTCTGTTTATTTATAATTCTGTACTGACACAAAATATCAAGTAATCCGGCTAACAGGTGCCGGTGGCTAAACGCCGCACAAAATATAAGCAGGAGTGGTGGAGAAGAAACCCACTTGAGTCCCCGAACCGCCATGCTCCTAGTATGCACCATGGATGTCAGGGAGGAAGATCGTGTCCTCTGGCTCTGCTACGAGATCTGGCCAAACAAAACCAGCGGGGTCAACCCCGAATAGTAAGTACCGCCAAAGGGGCACAAGAGTTAAGATTAAAAGCCCAGTTAATAGAATGATTGATAATAGTAATACTTATGCAACTATTATAGGGTAGCGCAACATCCTCGAACCCATATGGCACCCTTACAACCAAACAAGGACAAAATGTGCCGCATGGAGTCGGGACGTGTCGTACTCTATAACTTTCACGTAAGTTAAAAAGGTATAAACAATAAAATCTCCTGATCGTGACTTCGGTCGATAGCCTATCGCAGCACAATAACCAACCCAACAATCAAACAAGAACATGGGTTGGATCATGTACCATGATAGACCATGTTCCTCAATCATTCACAGAAGTAGCACTTCACAACCAGAATAAGTCTTCCGTTTATAACTTCGGTCCACAGCCTATCATAGTACGATAACCAACCCAACAATCAAACAAGAACATGGGTTGGATCACGTACCATGACAGTCCGCTTCCCTCAGTTATTCACGAAAGGTAATAAGATACACGCAAGTCATTTTCGCGGCCAATCAAGTCTACGAGTTTCTAGTGGGACGAGGTTATCCTCGCATTATATTATTTAGAAAATCCTCAGATCGTATCTTTCCAGCAAGGCTAGCCAACCCAGGGGTTCGCGTAGACAGGTATGATTGAGCGCAGGTTCCTCGTAAGGCCACCTTGCTAAAACATATAATATATAGCAGGAATTAATCGGATACAGTCATCCACTCGTTGCAGATGACACAGTATCCGTGGAGACCAGCCGGCGCGTCAAGACAATATCTCAAGGCGGCTGGTGTAACACGATCCCAAGATTTTGCCCTTCCCATGCATCTAGTATGTTAAGTTGCCTAATTTAACCCTAGGTGAAATCTTGGACTCACATGCTGTGGCCTGCATGATTATCCTCCTAAAGTCGTACTTTAGTACGAGTACCCCAAAGAGGATCCATGTCAATCAGTATGTCAACATGTTCTACCCTCCTTAGTGTAATGCATTATTGCAAATACGCCACGGGGAGTTACGAGTCATTTGTCGAGCATGAACAAGAATTGGGACATTCAGGTACATGTATAAGGTAGGAACACTTTGTTCTCCGGGGTCACATTAGTGCTCATATCATGTTCGGAACAAAAGGCGTAAGGATATAAAATGGGCATATAAT
The DNA here is from genome assembly GCA_029216955.1 of Iris pallida. Classification (NCBI taxonomy): domain Eukaryota; kingdom Viridiplantae; phylum Streptophyta; class Magnoliopsida; order Asparagales; family Iridaceae; genus Iris; species Iris pallida. The sequence goes on along the minus strand of JANAVB010003400.1, from coordinate 14,951,228 downwards.
ATCTGAATAAATATCAAAAGCGTACGCACAAAAGCACGCACGCTCAAGGGGTGAAAAGTCACGTAGGCTCACTCAAGGCAGCGTGCGTGAAAAGTCACGCAGGCTCACTCAAGGCAGCTTACGTGAAAAGTCACGCAGGCTCACTCAAGGCAGCTTACGTGAAAAGTCACGCAGGCTCACTCATGGCAGCTTACGTGAAAAGTCACGCAGGCTCACTCAAGGCAGTGTGCGTGAAAAGTCACGCAGGCTCACTCAAGGCAGCTTACGTGAAAAGTCACGCAGGCTCACTCAAGGCAGCTTACGTGAAAAGTCACGCAGGCTCACTCAAGGCAGCTTACGTGAAAAGTCACGCAGGCTCACTTAAGGCAGCTTACGTAAAAAGTCACGCAGGCTGGGAGAGCAGCGTAGGTGAAAAGTCATGCACGCTGGGAGAGCAGCGTAGGTGAAAAGTCACGCACGCTACAGAGAGCAGCGTAGGTGAAAAGTCACGCACGCTGAAGGGACACGCTTCCAACAGGAAGCGTACCTAGGTCTGCGTACGCACGCTAAAGAGCGTGCACAGCTCAGTGTGCGTAAGCTAAACAGCTCTGCACACTGCTCACTGTCTTCTCCAAATAGCAAGAACACCATGGTTGAACCCAAAACTTCAGAGCAACACAACTTGGCCATCCGAACTCCAAATCCGAATTTCCAAAGTTCCAATTTGGGTAGAATTGAATGCTCTTCCACTTGGAAACACCAAAACCCATGAAAATCCAACTTAAAGAGATCAAACCATGCAAAATCTGAAAATTGAAATAACTTAGATCTATAAAAATCAAAGCTTCAAAATGGAAATTTCCATGTTCTAAACTAGTATAGATTGAGGAGAAGAACATGTTTTGGAAAATAGTTTTGTAAAAAATCATTGACAAAATTATGGATCCATCTCTTGAGCAAGTTGGTACTTGCCTTGGTTGGTGGAGGGAGTAAATGAGAGATGAGAGGAAGTAAATGAGAGGAGAGAGAATGAGATGAGTTATATATAGATCTTGGACCTATGGGTTCATGATGAACCAAAGGGTTCATAATGAACCATTGGTGAACCAAGAATAGGTTACCCAAATGAGCCAAAACTGTAGGCCCAAATGCAGAAAATAAATTAGAAAATAATATTTTGTCGAATATTTTTGGGAAATGCATGAAAAAATACTGCATAATAAATATGGTATAAATTCAAGGTAAATATAATTTATCGGTTTACGTATTAAAATACGTATACCAGGATTGGGGAGTGACAACGCGACATGATAAATCATAAGCATAAAGCGAGGGAGGATACTGCAACTCATGGGGTGCATCCGTGTACTTGTATTGTCATCAACTGTTGCTGCTCTAAAGCAACGAAGGATCCTCCAAAGCAGTCTGTGTTTCGACGACTGTAGCGCTCTGATGATGAAAAGCCGTTATATGTTTCATCCAATAAGGCTTCATGGGATTCTCCTTACGGGAGCCCCAATCAAAGAAGGTGGACCACTAAACCAACCTTTTCTCTCAGTACTACGAACAGAAGAAGAAGTCTGCCAGCAAACAACCAACGAGTTGTTACATCTGAAGGAGTCTATATGGGTACTCGGTCAAGGACGAGATTCCTTATAGATGGCGAGGACTCTCAAGCTGGGGGTGATGTTCCCTCAGCTGGGGGTAATATTCCCTCAGAATCTGAAGCAGACGACCTTCATACCTGAGGTAGCCTTCCAGATGGCGATGATCTCTTTGAGTCCGATGGTGACTATCTACCTCCCCTGCCTGAAGATGAGGGCCTTTTCAACTCAGAGACAGACAGTATCAGGACCAGTTGTACTGTCTCCTCTATTCATCCTCGCATGTTATCTGTGTACATGACGGATGGAGAGAGACCTGAAGAAGCCAGTGATCAGACCAACAAGCGACTGGAGAGTTTTAAAATAATATTTGCCAAGATCACTGATATGCTTACCAACATCATGGCGGTCCCAACTGCTGGGGTTGTACCTCCACCTCAACCGAATGTCTCGACACACGCTAATCCAGCTCACAATAACAACCCTACTTCATCACAAAGGGAGTACCATTCCGTTGCACCTCCTCCAAATCTCGTGGATGCTGGGGGTGGTCCTTCGTCGGTGACACTTGACAACCATACGGTAGCCGTTTCTCGACATCTGCTCAGCCAACAGGATGTAATTGATTCTTTTATTGCCTGTTTTGATACCATCTCACACAAAGATCAGCTTCAGAAGATAGGAATATCTCAACCTTATCCTCTTGAATGGGAGAATGCCACTTACCCTCCTAACTACAAGCCATTGACGCTAAATTCGTTTGACGAAATAACTTCTTCTCGCCAACACATGACATACTTCAACATGCAAACTCTGCACTTACCAAGAGACGATGCGTTCTTGTCAAAGCTATTTATCAGCACCTTGCAAGGGTAGCTTTTGAATGGTTTTGCAGTCTGCCTGACGGTTGCATTAATTCCTTTAAAGACTTGGAGAGGTTATTCCTTAATAGGTTTTATGAGAGTGGAATGCATGTTAGTATGTCCACCCTCATCGAGACCAAGCAGAGGAGGAGTGAGTCTGTTATTGCTTTCATCGAACGCTTCAGGCGACTAGCATTGAAGATGCCCTTCGGTATACCAGACTCAAAGCTTATGTATACTTGTCGCATAACTTCCTTTCTACAGTGAAGTTCTATTTGGGTAAACATAAGTATGATACATGACCTGCTTTCATCGGGGCTGCTGATGCTATTGAGAATGATGTTTCTAATCTGGAATTACTGGGGTTGAAGACACCCAAATCTGAAGACAAAAGCAAGCACTCCCAAACTATCCCTATCTGTGAAGGTAAAGGGAAAGAAGTCTTGAAGGTCGACACTTCCAAGGGAGCTTCCAATTCTCAGGGCGCTCCTGACAAATCCAAGGAGACTTTCTCCTTTGATGAAGATGATGTTATTACCATTTTTCATACATTGATGAAGGGTAATAAACTGATGTTGCCTCCACCACGACGTCCTACGGAGGTAAACCAACTCAACGATCCCAAGTACTGTCTTTATCACTAGTACGTGCACCATTCTACCAAGGATTGCATCATCCTGAAGAAGAAGATACAATAGCTTATGACAGCCAAGTTATCAACCTCGAAGCTGAAGACAAGGTCGTGTCTTCTAACATGATCTCTCTTCAATTTTGTGACTTTCCTATCACAGAAGTTCCAAACGGCGTAGTCCCAATCCCTAAGGCAGTAGTGAAAGTCGTCAACCTGCCGCTAGCTCGCGACTCAACATCAACGTTGGTGCCGTTCACGACAGAACGTGGTGAGATCATGTTTGTCCATCTAGACCTTGTGCAAGAAATGATGTAGGGGTTGGTGTCTTCCAAAGCAAAGAGGGGCAAGAAAACAAGTTATGCCATATGGTGTCTTCTCCTATTTACGAAGTTCTATCTGGCGAGACACGATCCGGAAAGACTTACCTATAGACTTATGACCCCACACAAGAGGATGTAGTGCCTTCTCAAACTCCTGCTGCCCCAGAAGTTCAGAAGTTGGTCCATCTAAGTCCTCAACTACCGACAAAGCTAAGCAGAAGGAGACGCGATTTGACAAGTCTCTAAAGGCACCAACTCTCGAAGGCATGGATCGGCCTTACAACTTTGACATACTGGCACAACTGGCCAATACACATACTAGATTATCTTTGTTCGATCTACTGTAGCTCTCCAAAGAGACGCGTAAAGCTTTAAGTAAGGCATTACTACATGCCAACTCTTATCTTACTGAAGTCAAAGACCCCGCTGAAGATCCAGTCTCATGTCCTCACTGCCATAGCACTATGGAAGTGGTACCCAACATCACCTTTTCACAAGAGGACATGTTGCTAAAAAACAATCGTCATGATAGACATACAGGATATATCGGGGCGATTAAGGTGGATCTGATGCATATCGATCCAGGTTCCTCCCTCAGCATCATCCCTAGAAGTTTACTCCAAATTCTAGGGATCCCTCTGCATAAGCTATATGCAACCAATACAACTATCATGGCTTTCAATGCTGGAAGAAGTCACCCTCTGGGAAAGATCCGTCTCAAGTGCCAGATTGGTGATCTCTGAACAGAGGTTTCTTGCTATGTAATCGATGCCAATGTGTCCTACAATGTCTTATTGGAACGTCCGTGGATACACGAGAACATGATCGTTCCTTCTACCCTTCACCAGTGCTTTAAGTACGTCAATAGTGATGGCATCGTGAAGACGAAGTTTGTCGATGTCGATCATTTTAAGGGTATTGAAGCCTACTATGGAGATTCGGTACTTTATCAATCTCAGCCTCCTAAGGATGACGACAACAAAGCTGACGATAAAACTGAAGTTAATTCATCCGCCAGTAACGATCCCCTGGTTATCCAAGTCAAAGGACGTACTACTCCAAAAAGTACTCCAAAGCCTCTCACAATCTGGGTCAAAAAGAAGAATCCTGATATTGTCAAACCTTGACCATCACTCTCCGCAAAATGACTTGGGTGGAACCTGCTGAAGTCAATCCTTCCAATCCTGATGAGTTACCCTACATGGTGAACTTAACCAAGTCTGTGACTCTTGTTCCGGACAATGATGCCCTCAATGAGTATATCAATACTCAAAATAATGTACCATCAGTGGATGATGTTATCCCTGAAGAAGAACTTGCATATTTTTTGAGTAAAGGTTTATCTTTGAAGTACTCTAATGTCTACGAATCTGTAAACCAGTATATAGATACGTTGTACGCCTTAGAGCATGGCATAGGACCATATTTCTGCATGCCGGTCATGATGCTTCGTATGTAGGAAAAAGTCTGGCCTGAAGATGTCCACTACTTCATCGTTCCAGCTAGAAATAAGGGTGAAAAACTAATCATCTTTGGTTGAATAATTGGCAAAAAAAAGTTCGTTCAGGACTTTACTACTCCCAATTACAATACCGAAGCCGACTATGATTCAGGTAAAATATAGCTTTACCGATATAGTTGGCAGGCCAAGAATATCATCCAGAATATGGGATATGATATAAAAAGCGACCAGGGACTAAACTACAGTCAAGGGCAACGATTGCCAATACGTTACTTTTCTCCTTCTGGCAAACCAGAGAACTATTATCAATAAAACGGTGTTGGTTTAGCTTATGTTACTCCTCCAACAACTCCTGAAGGATCAGACATTGATGTTGATTATTGTTCTCATTCTTCTGATTCCTGCCTCTGGGATTCAAACTCCAGCATTGGAGACATGTTCAAAGCAACTCTATCCGTCAATATGGTATCAGTTGACCAAATTGCAGAAGATGTCCAATCAATCGAGCTCGAACAATGGGCTCAAAAGATGGACACCAGGTAGGAGTTACATTTTGAACAGCGTGAACCACCTATCGAAGACAAAGTCGTCCAAGTTAATTTAGGAGATGAATCGTCTCTTAAACCAATCTTTATCAGCAAAAGTCTATCTGGTGAAGAACGACAATCTCTTATACAGCTTATAAGAGAATATATTGACGTCTTTGCATGGAGCTATGAAGACATGCCAGGCTTAGACCCTAAAGTTGTTATACACCTCCTAAATATCTCGTCTAAAGCTAAGCCAGTAAAGCAGCAGCAACGGCGGTTCCGACCAGATATTATGGAGGCCATCGAGAGTAAAGTTAAAAAGCTTATTTCAAGTGGGTTCATTTACGAAGAACAACACCCTGACTGGGTCGCTAATATTGTTTCGGTCATGAAAAAGAACTGTAAAGTTTGAGTCTGTATCAATTACCATGATTTGAACTTTGCATGCCCAAAAGATAAGTTTTCTTTACCGGTCACCGACGTAATAATCGATAATACTTATGGCTTTGAGCGAATGTCCTTCATGGATGGGTTCTCAGGCTACAACCATATCAAGATGTTCCATGATGATGAGAAACACACATCTTTTCAAATACCGTTGGGGGTATACTGCTATACGGTGATGCCCTTCGGATTAAAAAATGTGGGTACGACATACCAGTGAGCTATGAACACAATTTTTTGCGATCATTTGCGCAAAACAGTGGAATGCTACGTAGATGATATTACAGAAGTCGTCTTAAGGGCAACCACCTCCAAGACTTGAGAACGGTGTTCGAACTGATGCGTACACACCAACTCAAGATGAATCCAACTAAGTCTTTTTTGGGAGTCTCCAGCGACAAGTTCCTTGGTTTTGTTATCACTTCAAAGGGTATACATCTTAACCCGGAGAAGGTTAAAGCCATCCTCGATATGCGTCCCCCAAGAAATTTCAAAGAGCTATGCGGACTCCAAGGATGGTTAGCCTACATCAGACGATTCATTTCAAATCTTTCTGGAAGGTGTCAACCGTTTACTCAGCTCATAAAAAAAGGAGTATCTTTCATCTGGACTGAACAATGTCAGCGTGCATTTGAAAACATCAAGAAGTATCTCACAAGCTCCCCAGTGTTGGTAGCTCCGATAGTCGGAAAGCCTTTCTTGTTATGTGTCCGTGCTGTGGATCATTCTCTTGGTGCCCTATTAGCTTAGATGAATGAAGGCGGTCATGAACATGCAATCTACTACCTCAGCCGCCCGATGGTTGGTGCCGAGCAAAGATACACACCCGTAGAAAAATAATGTCTCGTACTGGTATTTGCTATCCAGAAGACACGTCACTATGTGTCTGGGCAGACTATCCACATCATATCTAGAGTCAATCCTCTCAGAATACTCATGACTAAATCGGGTTCTCTTAATTCTCGTTTAGCTACATGGGTAATGTTGTTGACTTCATACGATATGTTGTTCATCCCTCAAAAGGCAGTAAAAGGCCAAGCATTAGCGACTTCTTAGTAGCTTATCCAGTGCCAGAATCTTCCAAACTCTACGATGAAATCCCAGATGAAGTGGTTGAGTCTAACAATACGATAAAGGAAATCCCCATTTAGCGAATGTTCTTTGACGGTGCATCAAGAACAGGACCTAAAGGAAATATTGTGGCCGGAGTAGGGATCATGCTTGTTTCACCCGATTATTCGGTTATACATCGTGTGTCACTACCATATTTTAGCTTGAGGGTATTTTGGTCATTTTGAAATTTTGGATTTATTTTGAATTGTTGGAGTGATGGTTGTTATTTTTGACCTTTGCTAGTTGAGACTATTGAGACCAACCTAGATGTTGACTTTGACTATGGTGACTTGGTTAGCATGGTGGGACCCTAGTCTAACTTAAGTCGACCCAAGTTGACTTATGTTGAACCAAGTTTCATAGAGAGATTAAGTGTTTTAGGTGCATGAGTTTTTGACTAAGAGATTGATCCATTTAGCATGGCACTTGGCCCATAGCCCATTAGTCATCAACCCTAACCCTAATTCTTCCTAATAGTGGCCGCTTCCCTAGGGATTCCCCCCTCTATTTAATGACTCTTATTCCTTTCTTGCCTCTTTTTACTCCACATCCATTTTTGGCAAGAGCAAGGTTTGTCCATTCTTCAATCCTTCCTATTTTATTCATTTCTCTTCATTTTTAACCCTAGTCTTTTGCAATAGGATCTAATCCATGCCAATTTATTATTGGTAGTATGTAATCTCAGCTTTTGAACAATTTGGGACTTTTGTGTTGCAAGAAGGATTCTCATTTTTAAAGCTTTTCTTGAGTTTGACACTCAATAGGTAAACTATTCAAACCACCATCATTTTCTTAATTTCTTGGCAAGGTTGCATAGATCTAGGAGTCCCCTAGCTGTGGTGTGAGTCTTGGGTGATTTTGTGTCGATTTCGTGTTCGTATCGGACACGTATCAGTTACCTTTTGCAAGTGTTTGATGTTATGTCTCTGTGAACCTTTCCATGTTGTTTTCGAAATATTTTTGAATGCAAATATTGATTTATGTTTGTATATTGATTTCGTGTCGGTTTGGGAGTATCACGGTGTCTGTGTCATGTCTGCGATCAACAGGACATGCCGCGTGCAGCGCTCGGCCGTGCCCTGCTACTCGAACAGGAGTGTGCAGTGTCCGTGTCAAAATAAGACGCGACACTAGGTGTGGTGCTAGGCCCCACAACTGACACGATATTCCTCGAATGTCAGATCGTATCATATCAAGTCGGACACGTTCTAGGCACCACACTGAATTTATACTGAACGCACACACAAGTGAAACCCAGCCCGATACGCGTCTCGTGTCTGCACCGAACACGACGTGGACACGTTGTTGTGTGTCGTTTGTGTAGCCCTACACGTGGGCTATACGTGGAAATGACCACGTGGCTCCACGTGTTGTGTGTCGTGTCCACAAGGATTCGAAACCTCTGTACAATATTCTTATACGTGAATGCACGCTATGTGTTCGAAACGTATTGGACGCATTGTGTCCCATTTTGAGGACACGAAACGACCTGTGTAGCATGTGTACGCCTACACGACACTTTACCAACCATTTAACTGATGATTTATGTTAAATTCGAATCCAATTTGGTATTTCCCCCTATGTTCTGATACTGTGTAATATCAGGAATTGTTTTTTGAAATTCGAATGAATTGAATGCAATGCTTATATGTTAAATTATATGTTTCACCTGTTATATCATGCTAGGTGTTTGTGGATAGTGTGGGGATTCACATGTGGGGTTACTTGGAATTTTGATGAGTTTCGAGCTTGTTATGACACTCGATAATATGAAACTGTGAGTACACACACCCTATGCACTGACATACACACACACACGTCTAAACTGTTGACAAAATCTGAGAACACAACCTTACACATACTCCCATCTATGTTTACACACACACACACACATACATATATGAACTGTTGACTGCTACACATAAATCTGTACACACCTACATACTACTGCTGTACAGGAACCTAATACACACACACACACACACATATTCACTAAAACCTGAAAACGGATACACACACACACACACATGCACATGTACTGCATATATTCATGACATCACTGAGAGCTCTCCCTCACACTTTACCTATCACACATTATTCCCATCTCTATAATTATACATGTTATATATATAGATGTTTATCTATACATGTATGTTAAACTGAAACTGGAATGATGAATTAACCTGAGAATTATGATAGGCATGTAGTATAATATACATGATGGTAATGAAAATATGAATGTATGAAAGGAATGAATATATGTAATATATATATATATATATATATATATATATATATATATATATATATATATATGGGTGCTAAAGTATGTTATGTAAAATATGTAATACATAATGTATGCAATGCATGAAAATATGATATCTATGTAAAATAAGTAAACATGAATGAGTGAATGGAATATATTTATTGTAAGTATACATGTATACATGTAATGTATATAAATATGTATGTATATATGTAATTGTGCATGTTTGATAGCTTGTGTAGCTTTGTGATTTGTGTGAATGCTAGGATAGACATGGTTAGGCTTAGTGAGACTTGTTGGGTTAGGACTTGACCTAGTTGACCTAGTTTGACTAGTGTAGTTGACTAGAGTTGACCAAAGATTGACTTTAGTCTAGATTGACCCAAACATCATGTAAAATGTTTTGTAATGTTCTATATTACCATTTTGGACATGTTGTGACTTGTGCTGTTCAAAATAGGAGTCAGACACCTCTCTCCAGATAGTATATTCATTTCGGATACTCAGGATATCAGGCGAGTACATTCTCTCACCGTTTCATACTTGCTAGGACTTAAATTTTTGCTCTAGATTACTTTACTTGATGCTGTCACGATGGTAACACGAATTAGTATTATATGGATCTTTTCATGCGATGTTATCCCCCTCGGGAGCATCGGATACATTATGTCATATGCGTTTCACTTTTATCATGTATTCCTGTGCTTTTACCATTCATGTGCACTCTCGTGATTCATGTACTCTCATGTTTACGGAGCCCCCATGTTTACATTCACGTGCACCCATTTATGGGCCCCCATGTGAAATCATGTATAATAATATAACTTGAACGGATCCTTGTGTATTGATTGGGGATGGAGGAGTAAAAATGGTCATGTGAATATTTCCAAAGTAGTGTGGCCATGCACAAACTCTCATGTTTATTATCAAGCCATTCATATGTCTATCTTGTACTCTAAATTACTAGTTCACTGTTAGTTCTTTACTTATAGTAGATATTTCCATTATAGTTCTCTTTATTTCATGTCCTTTCTTTCAGCGATTCATGTATCTTACTCAATTACATGTTTTATATTCCTGTCATGATATAAACTGCGTGAGATGTACTGTGCTCGCTCCTGTCCAGACTGGACCTGTTGAAAATATTATAGAGGACGAGGATGAGGCGTGTTGTGCCACCTACTATGAGACAACATTAGAGGATACCTGTGACTTGGACCTTCAGCAGGATCCATTACCTGCTGACGACACCCCCATAGTTTAGTTATCTTATTTCAGTTGTATCTCATCTGGATATTTGTATTTGAGATTTTGTGATGATATGGATTTGTGGAGTTGTTAGATGTTTATCTTAGACACTTTGGATTCTCTTTTTTATCGTATTTCATCTGTGGATTCTATTGATATTCCTATCTATCTTATCGTACATCTTCCTTAGCTGTGATTGAGATCTGTACTTTATATTGCTCCTCTATTCGGAGAGTATAACTGTGCAATGTACCTTAAACTGTTAGATGCATGTGACCTAGGACAGCGTTCTACCGCCGACACTGCGGCATAGGTTGGACGTACCCACTTCTCATGCCCTTACACTAGGGTACGGGTCGTGACATGTTTTTAGTGGTGGCCCATGCAAGTCTAGATTTGCAGTGGTATTCTAACTAGAGTATCACTACAGCCTGCAGTAGGATTAGAATATTTTTTGAAGGTACTCAATCACATTAAGAAAAACTCTTAATCAGATTCCTTTTATTTAAATTTTACTGCTTATTGTCTTCTCTTGAATATAAACTGTCCTCCTTTGACATTTCGACTCATTCTCAGAAATAGGTTCTTGTTTGATCTGTCTCCAGGGTGGTCATCGAGACTAGATCCATCACCCCAGACCGGGGGACACTGCTGAGAGGTCTTCCACCTCTCGTCCTATGCAGCCTGCCTCGATACCGTAGCACCAGTTATGCCAGCTGGGGTGGGTGCTTCAGCTATCTTCGGAGGAGCCCTCTAACAGTGCGCAGGCAGAGCCCAGTTATCTCGGAGATGCTTCAGCAGCAGCAGCCGCCTTCAGGATCTGTCGACGCAGTACAGCTGTTTACCTTCTTCTAGCAGTTTATGGAGGCTCAGCAGTATCGTCAGACGGTAAAGTTCAGTCGGGGCATCGATCTGGCCCTGACGACATTTGAGAGGTCTACAGCTCCGCCTCCGACAGGTCAGCAACAGCATCAACCGAAGGAGAAGGGCATACATGATTTCCAAAAGATGCACCCACAAGACTTCAGGGGCTTAGAGGGCAACCTGTACGCAGACGAGTGGATCGAGCACATGGAGGAGATCTTTAGACTAGCAGAGATTCCAGCGAGACTGCAGATTGAGGCAGCAGCTAGTATGATGCAGGACTTGGCTCGCACGTGGTACCAGACAGATTCGAGGGTTGGTAAAGCTAGGCAAACTTGGGAAGCTTTCAAGAAGCTGTTCAAGGAGAATTTCTTCCCCGATGCAGCGCTTGGTGCCCTCCAGACGGAGTTCGAGGCTTTAGTGTAGGGCAGTCAGACTGTCAAGGAGTACGCCGAGGAGTTCTGCCATCTGGGCAGATTTGTTGAGGGGCTTTCTGAGGCGACGAAGGCCCGAAGGTTCAGGAAGGGACTAGTCAAGAAGGTGAAGTCCTACACCAAGAGTGCCCACAGCGCCACTTTTGAGGAGATCCTAGTGGGTGCCCTAGTAGCGGAGGATGACCTTGAGCTGAGGCTCAAGAGGGGACGAGACACTCTCGGTGTCAGCAGCAGCGGTTCGTGCAGCATCAGCAGCAGGCCAGGGGAGGCCAGCAGGGATGAGCTTTCGCCATGGCGGCCGAGGATGCAGAGGCTATTGGGGAGCTGATCACAGGTTCTGTTCTTCTCGACTCCATTCCAGCTTTTGTCTTATTTGATTTCGGGGCTTCCCACAGTTTTGTGTCTGTATCATTTGTTGTTAGACACTATCTTGTATCTGAATTGTTGCCTAGGACTTGCAAGATCACGACCGGGGGTGGTATTATCCTTGTGAGTGATGTTTGTGCAGGGCGGAGTGTTATTTTGGAAGGCCGGGAGTTGGAGGTGAGTCTGCTCGTAATGCCACTACCGAACTATGATATTGTAATAGGTATGGATTGGTTGAGCAGGCATCACGCCAGCATAGATTACCGTGGGGGTAGAGTTCTGTTCAGAGTGCCAGGAGAGCCAGAGTTCGAGTTCATCCGACGGCAGGCGGAGTAGAGCAGCGGACTTTTTTGCGGAGTTTCAGTCAAGGAGCAGACGGTTCCATATCCTTTGATTGCAGAGTTTATGGATGTATTTCCGGAGAACTTGTCGGGACTTCCACCAGACAGAGACGTTGAGTTCTCGATATACTTGGTTCCCGATACGGAACCGATTTCCTAGCATGTCTATCGAGTGAACAACAACGACTTGGTGGAATTGGAGAAGTAGGTGGATGAGCTGCAGGACAAGGGCTTCATCCGATCGAGTTCTTCACCTTGGGGTGCACCGGTACTCTTTGTACCCAAGAAGGATGGGTCGGTACGGATGTGTATCGACTACAGGGTACTCAACAACCTCACGATCAAGAACAGATACCCTCTGCTGCGGATTGATGATCTCTTTGATCAGTTGAGCGAAGCTCGGGTTTTCTCGAAGATTGACTTGAGGTCAGTCTATCATCAGGTAAAGGTGAAGAAGAAAGATATCTCGAAGACCGCATTCAGGACGCAGTATGGTCAGTTTGGGTTCTTGGTTATGCCGTTTGGGCTGACCAACGCCCCGGCGGTATTCATGAACTTGATGAACAAGGTGTTCCACCAGTACTTGGACAAGTTTGTGGTGGTGTTCATCGATGATATCCTAGTGTACTCGAAGACTGAGACGGAGCATGAGGAGCACTTGAGAGAGGTTTTGGAGACTCTCAGGAGGGAGGAGCTTTATGGCAAGCGCTCGAAGTGTGAGTTCTTTTTGGACAGAGTTGACTTCTTAGGTCATGTGGTGACTGGAGATAGGATTTTAGTTGACCCGAAGAAGATTATGGCAGTTGAGGCTCGGTCAGCACCGAGTTCAGTAGTAGAGATCAGAAGCTTCTTAGTATTGGCAGGCTATTACAGGAGGTTCGTGCAGGATTTATCCCGGATTGCAGAGCCATTGACTAGGCTAACCCGGAAGGATGCAGAGTTTGTCTGGTCAGAGGAGTGTCAGGTCGCTTTTGATAAGTTGAAGAAGCGGCTGACGACAGCTCCGATTCTGACATTGCCATCAGGATCAGGAGGGTTTACTATCTACAATGATGCCTCAGGGAAGGGTTTGGGTTGTGTCTTGCAGCAGCATGGGAAGGTGATTGCCTATGCTTCCAGGCAGTTACGTCCCCATGAGAAGAACTACCCTACCCACGACTTGGAGTTGGCAGCAGTTATATTTGCTTTAAAGTTGTGGAAACACTACTTATACGGAGAGAGGGTAGAGATCTTTACAGATCATAAGAGCTTGAAGTATGTTTTTACACAGAAGGAGCTCAACATGAGACAGCACAGGTGGTTGGAGTTGATGAAGGACTTCGATATTTTACTACAGTATCACCCAGGAAAGGCCAACGTGGTTGCCGATGCCTTGAGTAGGTATCCGACAGCCATGTGTTTGACTATAGATCGTCACTTGCTAGCAGATTTGGAGAGCCTGGGGATTGAGGTGATTGTGCCAGGAGTTCAGATGCAGATGTGGGGCCTTCAGATTCAGTCGGACTTGATGGAGAGGATCAAGTCGACACAGTTCGAGGATGTTACTCTGCGGTGTATCCGAGTGCAGGTTCGAGCAGGGCTGGTGGATGATGAGTTACTCTTGCAGAGGATGGTGCTTTGAGGCACGGTTCCAGGCTGTATGTGCCCAGTGGAGAGCTCAGGGAGCAGGTCATGCAGGAGGCCCACCGATCTCATTACTCTATACATCCGGGTGCTAACAAGATGTATAGGGATCTGAGGGAGTACATCTGGTGGTATACGATAAAGCGGGAGGTAGCTCGCTTCGTAGCCAGATGTTTGGTCTGTCAACAGGTCAAGGCAAAGAGGCAGATGCCAGGAGTTTTGTTGCAGCCATTGCCCATTCCAGAGTGGAAGTGGGAGCACATCACGATGGATTTTGTTTCTGGATTGTCGCGTACACCAGGAAGAAAAGACGCAATTTGGGTCATCGTAGACATGTTGACCAAATCGGCCCAAATTGGCCCATTTTTGCCATTTAAAGTGGGTACGTCTACTGAGAGGCTAACAGAGATGTATATACGACATATTGTCAGGATTCATGAAGTTCCATTGAGCATTGTCTCAGATCAGGATAGTCGCTTCGCTTCCCATTTCTGGCGGAGTCTGCAGACTAGTTTGGGCACTCAGCTCAAGTTTAGTACTGCATACCACCCTCAGATGGTTGGACAGTCGGAGAGGACTATTCAGACGCTCGAGGACATGCTGCAGACGTGCGTCTTAGATTTTAAAGGATCCTGGGAGGATCACCTGTACTTGGTGGAGTTTGCTTACAACAACAGTTTTTAGGCCAGCATTGAGATGCCACCTTTCGAGGTACTGTACGGGCGCAGATGTCATACACCCTTATCTTGGATTGATGTTGGGAAGCGAGCTTTATTGGGACCTGAGATGGTTGTTGACGCAGCCGAGAAGGTGAAGCTCATCAGAGACAGACTTTACGTGGTACATGACTGACATCGGCATTGGGCCGATAGCCACCGGAGGCCTTTGGAGTTTGAGGTACAGCTTAGAGATAGGATTAGGAGTAAGTTGTTTGTTTGTGTTTTGTTTGATCGTGTTTGATTATTTTGTAACTTGAGATCTTGTTTGTGTTTAGGTCGGAGACCTAATTTTTCTGAAGATATCTCCGACTATTGGTACCATATATTTTGGTGGTGGTGGGAAGCTTAGCCCGTACTTCATCGGACCTTTCGTGATCAGCGGAAGAGTCGGTGACGTGGCATATAGGCTAGACTTGCCATCTGCACTAGTGGGTGTCCACAACGTATTCCACGTATCACAGTTGAGACCGTATGAGGCTGATCCTAGCCATTTACTCGACCATTCGGAGATTGAGGTGGGGCCTACTCTCAGTTATCCAGAACAGACAGTGGAGATTCTGGATCGCCGGGAGAAGGTACTGAGAAACCAGGTGATACCCTTGGTTTGCGTCGCATCTAGGCATCATTCTCAAGGAGAGTCTACCAGGGAGCGGGAGGATGAGATGCGCGAGCGATACCCATATCTATTTGGACCCTGAGGTATGATTGTCTATCATTCTCATCAGTTTAGTTTCACCTTTCAATTTTCAGGACAAAATTCTTTTAAGGAGGGTAGATTTGTCACTACCACATTTTAGCTTGAGGGTATTTTGGTTATTTTGAAATTTTGGATTATTTTGAATTGTTGGAGTTATGGTTGTTATTTTTGACCTTTGCTAGTTGAGACTATGGAGACTAACCTAGATGTTGACTTTCACTATGGTGACTTGGTTAGCATGGTGGGACCCTAGTCTAAGTTAAGTCAACCCAAGTTGACTTATGTTGAACCAAGTTTCATAGAGAGATTAAGTGTTTTAGGTGCATGGGTTTTTGACTAAGAGATTGATCCATTTAGCATGCCACTTGGCCCAAAGCCCATTAGTCATCAACCCTAACCCTAATTCTTCCTAATAGTGGCCGGCCCCCTAGGGATTCCCCCCTTTATTTAATGTCTTTTATTTCTTTCTTGCCTCTTTTTACTCCACATCGATTTTTGGCAAGAACAAGGTTTGTCCATTCTTCAATCCTTCCTATTTTATTCATTTCTCTTCATTTTTAACCCTACTCTGTTGCAATAGGATCTAGTCCATGCTTATTTACTGTTGGTAGTGTGTAATCTCAACTTTTGAACAATTTGGGGCTTTTGTGTTGCAAGAAGGATTCTCATTTTTGAAGCTTTTCTTGAGTTTGACACTCAATAGGTAAACTATTCAAACCACCTTCATTTTCTTTATTTTTTTTCATGGTTGCATAGATCTAGGAGTCCCCTAGCTGTGGTGTGAGTCTTGGGTGATTTTGTGTCGATTTCCTGTCCGAATCGGACACGTATCAGTTACCTTTTGCAAGTGTTTGATGTTATGCCTCTGTGAACCTTTTTATGCTGTTTTCAAAATGTTTTTGAATGGAAATGTTGATTTATGTTTGTATATTGATTTCATGTCGGTTTGGGAGTGTCACGGTGTCTGTGTTGTGTCTGCGAGCAACAGGACACGCCATACGCAGCGCTCGATCGTGCCCTGCTACTCGAACAGCAGCGTGCGGTGTCTGTGTTGAAATAAGATACGATACTTGGTGTGGTACTAGGCCTGACTGACAAGAGATTCCTCGAATGTCAGATCGTATTGTGTCGAGTCGGACACGTTCTAGGCACCATACTGAATTTACACTGAACGCACACACACGTGAAACCCACCCGATACGCGTCTCGTGTCCGCATCGAACATGACGTGGACACCTCGTGTGTGTCGTTTGTGTACCCTACACGTGGGATATACGTGGACGTGACAATGTGGCTCCTCGCATTATGTGTCATGTCCACGAGGATTCGAAACCTCTGTACGACGTTCTGATACGTGGATGCACGCGTGTGTTCAAAACGTGTTGGACCGTCGTGTCCTACTTTGAGGACACGATACGACCTGTGTAGCACGTGTACACCTACACGACACTTTACCAACCATTTAATTGATGATTTATGTTAAATTCATATAAAATTTGGTATTTCCCCCTTTGTTCTGATACTGTGCAATATCAGGAATTGTTTCTGAAATTCGAATAAATTGAATGCAATGCTCATATGTTAAATTATTGTTTCACCTGTTATATCATGCTGGTGTTTGTGGATAGTCTGGGGATTCACATGTGGGGTTACTTAGAATTTTGATGAGTTTTCGAGTGTGGTATGACACTCGATAATGTGAACCTTGAGTACACACACCCTAGCACTGACTACACACACACATCTAAACTGTTGACAAAAATCTGAGAACACAAACCTTACACCACACTCCCATCTATGTTTATACACACACACATACATATATATGAACT
>JANAVB010003400.1:14713363-14924705 GCA_029216955.1 Iris pallida | reverse complement strand
ATATATATATACTATATATATTTTAGTATATATATATATATAATATATATATATATATATAGATATATATATATATATATATATATATATATATATATAACCTAGATAATTCCAAAAGTCCAACATATTTGTTAAGGAAAATTATTTACTATATTATCAATAAAATATTATTTAATATTAGAACTTATAATATATAAATACAACCACCTTTTGTGAAATCGGCTATCGGTCACCAAATTAAAATAGTGATACGACATACGTCTACATGGACGTCTTTGGTCTCACTACGTGCCTACACGGGTTTGGTTGGGTTCGAGTTAGTTTGGTACGACCGAGTCCCCTAAAAGTCAATAATTTAAATAATAAATAATTAAAACGTCTTTAGAGGTTAAGTCACAACTTGGCCTGGTTTCCTAGTTAGAGCACACTTATGAGCTCGGCCTTCCCTACTCTGGCTAATAACCTAGTCAAGGCACGCCACTGCACTATTCGTGCCATGATTCCTAGTCGTCTGGTACTTCAAAACTCCACCATGGCTAAAGTCATCTACCGTAATAATTAACTAAATAATTATTTATAAAATTCTAAAAATCACTATTAAATCAAATAAATAATAAAAAATAATTCAAAATTTTTCGGGAAGGGGAGCTACAACCGTCCCTATCAAAACTCAGCATTCGATCACAGTGTCTGGTCGAGAGTTATTCTATGCGAAAGATGCCTTGCATATTCATCACAGTTAAGCAACAGAGACGAACATCGACATCAAAGACTAGAGATTTCTTTTCATAGACTACGCTGTCTACGAAATCCTCCTTGATGACCCGAAGGAAGAAGTATCTATCCAACGACGATCCCTCAGATTTTACTATGATATAGCTACCAAAATGTTGTACCGATGTTATTACGATGGGCTACAGTTACGATGTTTATCAGACACAGAAGCCAAAGATGCACTACGTGAGGCTCACGACAAAATTTATGGTGCACACCAACCAGGCCCCAAATTACAAGATCGCCTCAAACGAATGGGTTATTATTGGCCCACGATAATAGAAAATGCTGTTGAATATGCAAAGAAGTGTAGGGCTTATCAGTTCCACGTCGATTTCATTCATCAACCTTCAAAGTTTCAACACCCGACGACAACATCTTGGCCTTTTGAAGCCTGTGGTATGGACGTCCTTGGCCCAATCAGCCTGCCATCCTCCAGAGGACATCGGTTTATCCTAGCTATAATCGACTACTTCTCCAAATGGGCGGAAGCTATACCGCTCATCGAAGTAAAGGCGTCGAACATGATTAGTTTCATCAAATATTACGTCATCTACCGCTTCGGCCTACCTCACAGGATTATCTATGATAATGGTCCATAATTCGTGAGCCATGCATTCTATCGGTTCTGCGATAAGAATCAAATCTAGAATGTAGCCTCTACCGCTTACAATCCAGAAACTAATGGATTGGCAGAAGCTTTCAATAAGACTATCATCAAACTTCTCAAGAAATTCGTGTCTTCAGACAAGCGCGATTAGAATGAGAAGCTCGACGAATGTCTCTGGTCCTATCGTACAACGGTTCAGACTCAAACATGTAGTATGCCATTCTCTCTGGTTTATAGGAGTGAAGCAATTCTTCCCCTATAAATCCAGATTCTTTCTCTTCGGGTAGCCTTAGCCAGTGAGTTGACCACCGAAGAAAGTTACCGTCTGCGACTACAAGAGCTGGAAGCGCTAGACGAAAAATGTTTATTAGCTCTACAGTGTATTGAGCCATACCAAGCATGCATTTCTAGAGCCTTTAATAAAAAGATGAAGGAAAGAATCTTTCAAGTTGGTGATCTGGTCTTAGCAGTGAAAAGACCAATGGTCATGATGCACAAGACAAAAGAAAAATTCTAGCCAAAATGGGAAGGTCCTTTCGTTATAGAATCAGTGTATTCTAACGGTACGTATCAACTAACCAAGCCCGTTGGTGACTTGCTTATGATGCCAATCAACGATAAGTTCTTGAAGAAATATTATGTGTAACCTTCACCGTTCACAGATACCCGACTTTAATCATGTAAATGTACAGTACAATGTTTACGTGATTCGAAAAATCATCTAACTATTATCCGTATTTCAAGAGTCTTGAATACGCCATGGATAATGGATCCTCTAAAAATTATCTTCATTTGAACTCTGTCCAAACTCGATCTTATGAAAATGGTCACGTCCATATTACCTCTGAACTATTTCCCGATAATTATTTCCCAGTAGAATAATTAAGAAATGTCTTGCCACGTCCTTATAACCTCTGAGAAAAACATTCGTCAAAGATAATCACGTCCATATTACCTCTAAATTATCTACTGACTCCTACTTAATGATATATATCCGTCTACGTCCATATTATCTCTGGTCAGATATAGAACATCCCCTGCTATTATGTCCACACTACCTCTATTAGCAGTTTCTTTCAACTTATTATCTATGTTTGAGAATTTTGAATATAAAACGGATAATAAGTCCATATCAAATTCTCCAGCAGAATACCCACCAGAAATATCCCTACTACGTCCACACTACCTCTAGTTCTGATATTCCACAAACTACATTCATGAGTTTCGAAAGCCAAAAGATTCTTTATTAAAAAAGTCTCTCAAAAAGTAGAGAAAAGAAAAATATGCAAGAGTCTTTATGGCTCAAATGAGCCAATTACAAAAAGAAGATTTAATGGGTACACAACCGGTTGATGTTGTTCCTTCAAGCCATTATCACAGTCTGAGACTTAACAGTGGCACGACGGCGTGCTTCTTCCTGCCAAACGGCTTCATCCTTGAAGGGGATCAACTTTGCATGCTCTCCCTCCAACTTCACCAGCTGTTCTTTCAACTGGTTTGAAGTTGTGGCAGTCACAGCAGCCTGAACCGTATAGTCTTCCTGTTCAGACGTGACTGTCCTTAAGCTGGCCTTCATTTGGGCAATCTTTTTGTGGATCTGCGCAATATGATTGTACTTTTTAGTGATCTGGGCGGCCAGCTTGTTCTTCGAAACAATACGAGCCTCACTCGTGGCGTTGAACTGTTCATATTGATCAGCCAACTCACTGATCTCCTTAGCAAGAGCATCCTTCCTTATTTGGAAAGAAGCTTCTTCCTCCGCAAGAGCTACAACCAAAGCCTCGTCTTCTTCCAGAAACAGCGAGGTTGGGCTCTGTTGCTTGGTTTCCCGGAATCTGTCCACCTGGTCCTCCAGATCATTCAGAACTTTTCTCAAATCATTAGCCCGCTCCTCGTAGCCGATGATGCTCTCGAAGGCCGTCACTTGGCATTTAGCAATAGCCTTTACAGGTCCAAAGGCGGCACTCCGGTTCAAGACTCCAGGAAGCTTCACTTTCAGGATGGAGTCAAAAGCTTTGACGACTTCCTGTGCCATCTCATCATCTTCGAAAGAGATCGTTGGGGAGGAAGCCTCATGGGGATCTTCTGTTCCAGGAAGAGACGCTTGACAAGAAGCCGAACCTGGCAAGGAAAAAATATATCTATCAGTGACGGAAAGGAAAAACCTAAAAGTGTACGAAAGAGTTGTAATTTTGTACCTTCTGCTTGCTCAGTACCAACTTGGATTAGGTCATCAGCCCTGGTTACAAGAGAACCAAGAGCAGGCCTAGGTTGCTCAAGGAGAACAATGTCAAGGCCCCGAGCAATATCAGGCTGTATATCTTCCACGGCCCCAGTTTGACCTGGAGCAGATTCAGTAATAGCCCCCTCAGTGCGTTATTTAACCTCTCTTTTTGCAGCCGATGTCGGCTTACCGACAAATTCCTCCGTGCTAGCAATCCCAGAGGAACCAGAGACAACCTCTTGTCCTACCCCAGTGTCTTGGGCTACCTCTGTATATTGTTCCCTTTTCTTATCTATAAGGGAATATATGATGGCAGTCAGCCTCACGAGGAGTACACATAATCGAAGGCAAAAAATCTCATCCGAGGTAAAGCACAAAGATAACATACCCGCGGGAGGGTGAGCCGATTGAACTTGATTTTCGTCCAACTCCTTCATTAAAGCCCCGATCTCAGACATAGCCCCTGAAGAGATATCGTAGGAGGGACTGGCTTTCTGGTCGCCATCGTAGTCCAGGCCTTCGCCCTAGTAGTGGTTCGATCGCAACTTCAGGGTCCTGTGCAAAGGACAAACGTAAGGGTGAGAAAGCATCATTCGAAGACTGCACAAATAGTGGTTCGACCAAAATGGCTATGGAGTCAAGAAATGGATCTACCCCCCGAATGGTAACGGCCCGCGATGCCGTTCTACCCCTTCCAGTCTGCCGAGAAGATCTTCTTAAAGGAGGTGAGCCAGCACCCACCTCCTTGACTCTCCTTGGGGCAACAGTCTTCTTCTTCCTTTTAAAAGTTGGCTCCTGGGCCAGTTCAGTTGAAGCTTTCCTCTTCTGAGGAGGATCGGGAAGAGCAAAATCATCTTCGGTATCCTCTCTTGGAGGCACTATCGACTCCCTAAGAGCAGCTCTCTGTCGTGGTGCTGCGGCCGGCTTAATGGCTGGAGCAACACTCTCCTTTTTTGTTGCCCTCTGGCGTCTTTCAGGATCGTTTCACATTTGCAGGAGTGGGGCCAAACCCGGTCCCCAATATCAAACTCCGCTCATGATCATACCAGGGATGAAAGGTATTGATCTGAGTATAAAATTTGGCAGCAACATAGAGCAGGTGGGTCTCAGGCTTATCTTCGGGCAGAGTAAAAAATGCCCTCGTGCATCCGGCGTTGTAATAAACCCATGTACGTGCTCCATCGATCAAGCTGCCTATTGACTCCAAATACGGGCTAGGTTACCCAGAAGAAGTTGACTATATCCAAATTGTCATGCGAAACGGCTCGGTAGATAAGGCTTCAGATAGATGTGATTCCTATTCCTGAGCACTAGATGCGAGGGCCTAATAGACTGGAGCCAATAAAATGCCCCAGCGGTCAAGCTAGTAGTATGGGCTCCATCATCCACTAAAGTATCCCCTACGTTGCCATTACCAGATGGAGGGGATATCCTGAAGAACTCGTAGTTCTGAAGAAAGTTTAAGTCCCTTCTGCAAGCAGGCACTCTAGTAACGGCCCAGTCTACATCACGGAACCTTCGAAGAAAGGCGTATCCGGCCAAAGGGTCCGCCACCGGCCCGGCGTTCATCAGTTTGGGACAATGCAGTCGCAGCCATCTTATTAGGAAATGAAAGGGGATTTCAGTCCGGACAACGTTTGTTCTGCCGTAAGGGGTCACCGCATTTCCAACAAAATCTCGCCGGCCCCGTTGGATGGCGCAGACCATTACTGGAAGCAGGGAAAGCCGGTATCCAAACGCCAGCTTTACAGTTGGAAGTATCATAATCTGGCTCATCCTTTCAATAGACCCTGAACCGCCAGGGACTACGCAGTCACGGATCCAAATCATCAGAAAAGCCGCCAGCACGGCTTTCTCCGACAACTTAAACTCAGCTTGTCGGAAGAAGTGGTAAATCGGGGAATCTCCCTCAGGATCATCACTGTCATCAGTATCTACGGCCCCGTGATCTGTCATCAGTTCGTTTATTTCAGATTTTGTCAGGGGCTTGCAAATCGAAAAGGAGGCCAGACCTTCTTCTTCTTCTTGAACGAAGTTATAGTTCGTCCAAGATCTCGTATGGGGATTGGCCTTCTCAGTCTTTCCTATCTTTGTGATCCTGTGACAGATAAGGAAGTGACAGAATAACTCCTTATACACATCCGTCATCTCGGAGTTCTTTTTTTCCAGATCTAGGAGTTCCTCATCACAAGGGACATATTCTTCGTACGGCTCTGTTCCCCAAGGAAGCTTCGATATTTCCTATATCTCATAGAGAGCCAAGCCCATCTCCCCCCGAAACGAAGACGGTACAGGTGTGATGATTGTACAACTCCGCCAGAGAGATAAACATGGGCCAATTCGTCTTTATGCCATATTGAGTGGCTCTAATGGCATAAAAAAGGCCGGTAGCCTTCAGAGTGGCTTCATAGGTTGAAAGCACCCATTCAGTGAGGTCACTCCAGAATGAAACGGGGTGTCTCCAACCTTCCAGCCGCAACTTTCCAACGGGATACGACCTATTCTTTGACATCATCAGATTGGACAAGGTGTCGGCAGCATAAGGATGAAGGTCGGTCGGGATATCGTTTATTACGGTACCAGGGTGCAGCCCCCTCGTGGAATAGGACGTGGAGCCCTTGATACACTTAAAAGTGTCCCTCTTCTGAACACTGGAGCTAAACTGTCTCTTTTCGAAGACGACCCTATGAAGTTCAGGGGTTGAGTCCCATTTCATCTGCCTCCGTACAGCTAGATCGGTGAACGCTGACAGAGGATATTGGCGATCCATCGTCGGCAAGCATATCCTTTGGTTGTTCAACCTGACCACCAAATGGTCTCTCAGGCATATCATCTCACCGTCCTTAAATCCCAAGCTGTCACCGAACAAAAAGTACGACTTCTTAAGACTCTGCGCCCCTCTGAGTAGGAACTTTTCATCGTTTATCATCTACTTCAGGAACACCTTATCCCGTTCAAGCATAGCAATCATCCGCACTGAAGGCTGATTTTGGCTGATCTTGGCCTGAATATTTCTAATCATGTTGGTTACGAGGCTTGAACCGAGAACTTGGCGAGCAGAGCCGAGAGGAATTCTACTGAGTTCCGGGACGACCATGTCAACTGCAAAGACAGAAGAAAAAAATCAAGACTTAGAATCTACAGAAAAAAGCTAAGTGCTAGAAAAAATTCTATACGCCCAGTTGTTATGCGCCCAAATGGCCTGTGGGCACATAAGAATCTTCAAACACATGTGTTATGTGTCGGCGCATGACATACAACAAGCATTTGGGCACATAGTTTTGCAGGCGCATAAAAGTGCTCAAATACAGAAGCGTTCTGCGTGGGCGCATAACACACAATAAAGTGTGTAGGTGCATACTTCTGTGGGCACATAAGACTGCTCACAGAAATGTATTACTTTGGGCGCATATCATTGATTATGTGCCCAAGCAGAGAGAAGTCCGAGCGTCACAAATTAATGCTCGAGACTTTATTTGAAGTATAGCCTTACCCAGAATGGGGTCTTGGACTAGGGGAGACGCTGTCGAAGAAGGAGAACCGCTTGGTGTAGCTTCCTTGCCCTTCGTAGATTTCTTGGCAGCCTTGGGAGACATGATTCGTGCAGAGAAGAAATGAAGAGTCTCTTGAAAGTTTTTGAGAAAAAGAGGAGAATGAATTTTCTCTCTCCTCAAGGCCAATTTATCGGCACGAACGAGAAGTTATGCGCCCACATGGTTTATGCACCCACATGACTATGCGCCCATATGGTCTATGCGCCCTCGCAGAGACTTGGTCTTTTGTACATTATGTGCCTGTCATTTGCTGATGTGGACTATGCATAGACATCGCACAAAGGATGGACCTCTTCAAATTCTGCTCCGATGAATCTATCAGTTCAGATTTTTGAAGAAGATCTCAACAGCCATCATTTGACAGCCTGGCAGCATCTATCCGCCCAAAGTGAGAGTCTGCTATGCACCCACAAAGCTACAGGAAGACAGTCTCCTATGCTTCTTTCAAAGTATTTCAAACTCGTTCGAGTATCAAAAACTTTGGAGGGGGTCTTGTAGAAGCATGAAAATATCAAACACTATGCACCCAAGTCTGGAAGTAGCTATGCGCCTAAGTCTGGAAGTACATATGCGCCCAAATCAGAAAGTGGCAGACACCCACAATACAAATCCTATGTGCCTACATGGCTCCTCCAGAAGGGGGCGTATAGCCCTGTTCCCACACTATGCACCCAAGTTAAGACAACCCTACGACTCGGTCAACATCTACGATCAGTCGTGTACCGAAGCATGCGGCCACGTCAGTCTCCACGAGCAGTCGTGCACTGAAGCATGCGGCCACATCAACCCCACGATCTACCCATGATCATAGTCTTTATGTGCGTACACCGTATGCGCCCAAAGGAAGACTATACGCCCACAGGGAAATCAGTATATTTTCCCCTGTGTGCGCATAATAGTCGTTTAGTGCAAAACTACTATAAATAGAGGTCACATGCCTCTTCAAAAATACAGAACGGAGAGCATTTCAGAGCCAAATTGCTGCCCTTCTTGCCAGTGAGCCAAGAGTTAGCAATTTTTTTAGTTTTTCTCCCACTTTTGTAAATCGGAGTGTCAACGGAGTAAATGAGCAATTGCCGCTCGATCTCCATCGTTCTATTTTCTAGAATACTTTTTCTACTCGGGGATTCTCAGTGCAGGATCTCTCAGGTGTACTTGATTTGTAGTACCATGTGCTAATAAGAAAAGACAGTGATTCCTCTTTTTTTTGTAAGTGTCTACATATCCTTCTTGCTATATATATTTTTCCTTACATATATATATATTTTATATATATATATATATATATATATATATATATATATATATATATATTTTTTTTTTTTTTTTTATATATATATATATATACCGCTCGATCTCTATCGTCCCATTTCCTAGAATTCTTTTTCTACTCGGGGATTCTCAGTGCAGGATCTCTCAGGTGTACTCGATTTGTAGTGCCTTGTGCTAGTAAGAAAATATAGTGATTCCTCTCTTTTTTGTAAGTGTCTACATATCCTTCTTGTTATATATATTTTTTCTTATATATATATATATATATTTTTCTTATATATATATATATATATATATATATATACACTTATATATATATATAAAATGACAACTAAAATTTAGATTTGAGTGTTCATTTGTATTGTGTTCAACACATTGAGTCCATTTCATGCATATATACAATAATTGTGTCCACAAGTATGTTCCTTCCAAATTCTTATGCCTATATCCATACTACAATCTCATAAAATTGGACTTGTCAATAATTTTTATAAATTTAAGAATTAAAATTATATTAAATCAAGATAATAAAAATCAAATTAGAGCAAATTCAAGAGGAAGAAGGGAAGAGGACTTGCTTTGCTATATGGCTTCCGAATTCGAAATCGGTGTCTTCGATTCCCTGAAATATCTCCAAATCCAACCTAATTTTAGAAATTTACTCATATATATAAGTATTTGAATCTGACCTAGAAAATTAACAATGAGTTTGGAAAAAGGGGGAATGATACCTGGAATTAATAGAGGAAGAGAAAGTGGAAGTTGGAAAAGGAGGAGATGATGGTACTGGAGGGTGGCCAGCGGCGGCGGGCGGCGTGGCCGGCGACGGCGGCGGTCAGCGACAGTGGTGGCCGACGGCGGAAGCGGCTGCAGCAGTCGCAGCAATAATAGCAGCAGCAACAGTAGGAATCTCGCCAGAAGCAGTAGCAGTATTGGAAAGAGAAAGGAAATAAGAAGAGGATGAAGAAGTATGGAGAGAGAGAAGAAGAATATATAAAACGAGGAGGGTGAGGTGGCTTGAGTTGGAGGCTTCTCTCCATGGTTTAAGCCATGTGCTATGGCAAATTGCCACTTATTCTCATATGGTGACATATGGCTTATGAGGTGGCACCATCTATTTATGTAATTGCATAATTTATCTAGAGATCAAAATGCAAAATTTATATAATTTTTTAATAAGTCATTATGATTATTATTATCATTATCATTATTTGTTAATTATTATTAGAAAATAATTAGAACATAACAATATTAATTATTTTCATCAACACAACTATTCCTTAGTTACTTTTTGCATTTATGTTAAACCTCATATCACAAACTTTCCAAGTTTGTCCTGACTACCCATGGACCAAACTCGGTCAGAGTTCTGGTCGAACTCAGACCGAACTCGGTCTGGGTGAATCAGCACAGAAGCTGGGCAGTCGGGTTCCCCTCTATTTAATCCCTCAACATCATCATCTTCCTCACCAATCCACCCAAAAAATCTACCGAAAACCCTATCCCTAACCTCCTAGTTCTCCTTCTCCAAGCTTTTCAAGATCTCAAATCTTGGATTCCGAGCTTTCTCGAGGTTCACTTCCACTGTTCACGACCAATTTCGATATATCTCAACTCTCTCTATCTATTTTAATTTTTATGGCTCCCAAAATTCCCCATTCTTCTGAAAAGAAGAGAAAAGATGATGAAGGTTCGTCCTCTACTGCTCACGAGGTGGCCACTTTTTCATTCTTTAGTCCCTCCAAACCAGATGGTGATTTTTTTGATGATTTTATTTTTGTGTCACAAGATACATCAAATGAATGGTTTAGTGACTTCCATCAAAGAAAAATTTGTGCGGGAAATCCTATTAATTTTATATTATTTTCTGACCACATCAACATTTTTAACACTTCGAGTTATTTGATTTAGTTCAATCTAGTTATCCAATTTATGCAAATGATAATAGCTTGTTTTACTACAATCTTTCCATCACAAAGGGCATGATTAAATTAAAGGTTGGTGGAATTGACATAGAGTTTGATGCTGATGATTTGGCAATCATGCTTCATATTTCCAATAATGGGGAAGCATTAGTTGATATCACCTCGGTGCAATTTCTTGTTGGGACAACTTTTGACACTTTTTATGATTCCTTATGTGCACCTAACTCTCGTCCCTAGGGCACTCTTTGCCCTAAACACAACTACTTCTATGACCTTTATAGAATGGTATTTTATACTATTATTCCCAAAAATACCGCCACTAATAAGTTTCCATACCTGGAACTCTCTGCTATCTATCATCTTCACTTCCATGTCTGCTTCAGTCTGCCTAAGACTATCATTGCTACTATGGAAAAGTGTCGTAAGAAACCACGACGTCTTCTATATGCGATGTATCTGCCTATCATTTTTTTAGCACTTTGAGGTCACTTTGGATGACTGTGCTCAGGATGCTGCTCCTGCTTATCTTCATGCGCATCACCGTACTGCTCCCATTCAGGTCCTCTTCCTCCAGTTGACCCATCAGCTGTTGACTCCCATCCTACTCATCCTTCCGGTGTTACTCTTGAGTCACGTCAGGCTCTCATGATGGATCAGTTTCGGTCCATGGATTTTTATACCACTCTTCAGCTTCAGGCTATATCCAACATTGTACGAAATATTTTCTACAGCTTTTCTTATAACCCTGGTGGTCCTATTCCCATGGTTCATGATCCCACAATAATTGGATATTGCATGATGATCTAGAGGCTCAGCGATACTTTGACCCTGCTGCTTCCTGTTATGATCCCTATCATTGTGCTGAGACCGATCCTTCTAGGGCGGTAGGTGCTGATGATAATGATGATGATGATGATGATGAGGATGATGATTGAGGATATATTTCCTCGTGATAGAGAATCACTAATTATGTTTTAGTTTTTTTAATCTCTGTTATGTATTAGTGATAAATGCTTCTTTCAAGCATTATCAGTTTCAGTTTATTTGACAAGACTTGTATGCCTACTATTTCAGTTTATATAACTATTTCCTATTTCAGCACTTTGTATTATTTAATGTTTTTCGTTCAAATTCTGCTCTAATCTCTATTGTGTTAAGTAATATTATTATATCTTTATGTCATTTTGCTTATGTTACAAAATGGGAGAGTAATATGATACTTTGTAAATGTGATACTTACTTTATCATCTTGTTAATTATTATGCTATATGACTAACAAATTTGAAGTTAAGCTCTATATTATTTTTTGGAGTTCCTATTTTCTAGACCTTTTTAGATGTTCAGCCTATATAATTTGTTATGGGGGAGTATAACAAGATTTGACCGTAAATTACCGGGGAGCAAATCTATTGTACCAATGTTTAAAGCCAAAGCTACTTCCGTACCTTCCATATGACATCAAGTCTTCTTCCGAACCAAGCTGCACAACTTCTTAAGTATCAATCGTAGTTTTGTCAAATTATCAAAATAGGGAAGATTGTTGTCCCATACAGCCATGGTCGAACCGATTTCGATAATTGACTTAAAACTCTGAGCTCGATATAAAAAGAAACATAAGATCACAGATTTTGTCTCAACTAATTTTTATACTTTATTCTATATTTTCTTTTTATTTTGGATTAGAAATTTATGCGTCTGGATCGCTGGCTTTTAAAAGTTTATCCTGAACCAAAACAAACCTATCTTTGATCCCAAACAAAACCAAAATCCAAAAGCATTCCTGAACCAAAAATATCCTGAAAACCTAGCAACCGAATTCGGGCCGAGTTCTGCCCGAACTCGGACGGAACTCGGTCCCCTATGATCACTCCTGGTCGACAGCATTCCCTAGTCTTTTGGATCTGCAATGTTCAAAATTATGAACGTTAGACCTACCGAGTTCTGCCCGAACTATGTCCTAGAAAATCCTATAAAGAGAGAAGAATTTCTCATTTCTATTCACTCATTCACTAATTCATTCTTCATCTTCTCTATCTATTCCAAAGCTTTCTATCTACTTAAAGAGCTTCAATCTTCAAATCACCAAGACAACTCCTTTTCTTCTAAGTGTTGGTAGTTTCCGATTAGTAGTATTCGAGTTGTACAAGCGTGGCATATGAAAGCTTTCTTTCAGAAAGGTGTTTGAAGTTTGATCATGGACTTCAGATAAAAACATGACAGTGTTAAAGTTGGTGTGTTCTTCGTAGGAAAGCATGCGGTGTAATCTATATTCAAAATAGTGGATTATAGAGAGCAAGAGTTCATGCGAACTGGACTAGTCCTCTCAGAGGGAAACCAGTATAAACCTTGGTGACTGCGTATTACTTTCTTGCCTTCACTTACTTATTGGTTTACTTTATTGCATTATAGTTTTATTTATATATTTGCCTCACCTGCTTAGTTTTTAATTTGGAGAATATTTTCCACTGCACTCTATTTACCCCTAGCCATTGATCCTACGAGTATCACTACAAGTAAAAAAAAATTCCAAAATGCATAAACTAAAATATTCTACTACATATCATCATCATCAGATAGATCTATAAAATACTTAGTACAAAATATCAAATCAACTATCCGCACCACCAGCATCAGCAGACGGTTCATCTGCAAGCGGCTGGGTCGGATCAAAATAAGTAGTCATCGGGTCGATGTAGACGAAGGTAGGATCCTCATCCAGTCTCGGTCCGTCAAAGGCAGGGTGACGGATGATAGTTGTCGGTGCAGTAGGATGATGAGCCATCGTCCACTGAATGTCTGTCTTGGCATTTCTTAAGACCTGAACTTGAGAAATATGACGGAACTCAGTGTCATTATAACGACTCAGATCGGCCTGACGCTGCTGTCCCTGAATAGAGACAAAAGCATCGAACCACTGATACAACTCGTCAATAGTATGACCCAGGACTACAGGGGCTGGATCAGCTGGAGGGTCTACTAGGGTTGCAACTGGAGCTGGAGAAGGTGGATGTGGAGCATCACCAGGAGGATATTTGGATCTCCTAGACCTAAGTAGCTCTGATGGCATTCCAGAGATAGGACAAGACTCCAAAGAAATAACAAATTTTTGGAAGATTGTTGTCAGATGCATAGGATAGAGGAGGTTACGGCCTGTCCTCCGACAGTTGATCAAGAGAGGCAACATAGTTTTGGAAAAGGATAAAGAAATCCAAAGTGAATGTGGTACATTGTAGATAACTCCAAATACGTGATCTTGTCTGTAGATCCCGTCTTTGGAAAAAAGATGAAATCATGATACGATGTAACTCATAGAAATGTTGGTTTACGCTGAGTACAAATAACCGTCTCCAAGGAACCGGATCAGGATGACACAACACGACTTTGAAGGATTCAAGAATCATGCCATCAAAATATTGAAATTTCATAATGTCAATAAGAGCGTCACCATTGTGTGGCATTTGAAAATATTCGCTCAAGTTTGCAGAATTGAATTCAAATTCCTTCCTACTTGAATGGATGTTGTCGTTGGATTCTTGTAAGTCGCAAAAAATATACGATCTGACTTTTCGTGAATCGGATTTGAAAGTTTTAAATATTTACGAAGACCTACAATTTTGAAAGTGTTCAAATATTTTGAAAAATGGTAAAATTAATCGTTTTACTCGGAAAGATTTTCTGATATCTAAAATGATCAAACCAATGGATAGATTTCTCTAGTGAAACAAAAAGTGTCGGATAATAATCCTCATCGTCATCAGGATGAGAGGGACTAAAGAGATTAACGGGTTTGTACTCAAACGTAGAAGATAAGGCAGCACCTTTAGTTTTCTTTTTCTTAAACACCCTATGTGACATTATGAAATTGAGAGAGAAAAGAGAAGATTATATCTAAAAAATGATCAAGGATGAAAGATGATGCCTTCAAAATGCATTATATCCGAGGAATTTTGGGTTAGTAAGCCTTAGATGTCGGTTTCAAGGATTTACGGTTTTTAAAAATTAGGGTTTCGAGGCTGTGATCGACTATTTTTGCGGAATAAGATGAAAGGGGTGCTGTTTCAAATTCTGAATATATAACAAGTCTCTACAGAGTTCAGCCCGAACTCAGTCCATGTTTGATCCGAACTCGGTCGCTTGAATTTTAGTTCATATTTGAATAGTTAATGATAAATGATACCTAAAAACTTATAATTTATTAATTAGTTAATATCCATTACCTTGGGTTAGCTTTAGGGGACGGATCACAGATAGCGGTAGTCCGAAGACACTTGGCACCCTGTCGCTTAGTCTTTTTTGTTTTGTTGACAGAAGGACCCTTTCGGCTTGTACTCATAATAACTTTGATTAATAAATCATTAAATTTTAAGTTTTAAGTATTTTTATTAATCATAACACATTATGGCTCTGAAAATTGAAGAATGCGGTGCTTGTTTGAGTCCATAAAGTGCCTTTATTAATCATAACACAATCCTTCCTTTTGAAAAACTATTTTCAAGTAAAAAAAGTACTTAGGCATTCGTACCACGTGGTGCTTGTTTGTGTCCATAAAGTGACTTTCTTAACTTGAAAACGTAATCGGGTTTTTGAAAATCCTCAAAACCAGGGGTTGCATCACAAAAACCTCTTCTTTTATAAAACTATTTAAAAATTAACTCTTAACATCCATTTGAAAAGTTTAAAATTATGAAAACATGCGAATGTACAAAACATGCAAATAGATTCTAGTCTAGCAACAGGAGCATAAGTCTCGTCATAATCAATTTCTTCTTCTTGATTATAACCTCGTGCTACTAAACGTGCTTTGTTGCATAGAACTTGTCCATCCTCACTTAGTTTATTTCGGAACACCCATTTGGTACCAATTATCGATTGACCAATAGATTGAGGAACAAGTTTTTAAACTTGGTTTCTCTCAAATTGGTTAAGTTCCTCTTGTATGGCATCAATCCAAAACTCATCAAGAAAAGCGTCTGCTAATGATTTAGGTTCTATTTGATAAATAAAAGCTATATTAGCTGCTACGTCTCTAGTATAAGAATGCGTACCTACTCCTTTGGATACATCACCTATAACAAGTGTCTCTGGATGGTCTAGCATGCATTTCATCTTCTTAGGCAGACTCTCCAGATAGTTCTTGTTGGTAGCAGTATCTTCAGGTGCCTTGGATTTGTTTTGTACATCTTCGTCATTACTGGCGCTAGATTTC
This sequence comes from Iris pallida, assembly GCA_029216955.1. Lineage (NCBI taxonomy): Eukaryota > Viridiplantae > Streptophyta > Magnoliopsida > Asparagales > Iridaceae > Iris > Iris pallida. Next base: position 14,909,140 of record JANAVB010003400.1, on the reverse strand, counting down.
TGACTGTTGAGCTCATTAAAAGAAATATTAATAGATTCTTCAACAATCGTAGATCTTTTATTGAAAATTCTATATCCCTTACTCTTGGCAGCTTACACAAAAAATATCCCTTCATCTGCCTGCAAGTTGAACTTACCCAAGTTATCCTTGGTGTTCAGGATAAAGCAGCGACATCCAAAAACTTTAAAATAAAAATATTTGGAATCTTTCCAAACCACAATTCATAGGAGATTTTCTTCAATACAGGTCGAATTAACACCCTATTTAAAACATGATGGACTGTACTTATAGCTTTTGTCTAAAAATATTTATGAAGATTATGTTGGTTAAGTATGACTCTAGCCATATCGCTTAGAGTTCTATTCTTCCACTGAACAACACCATTTTGTTGAGGAGTTCTATGACAAAAAAAAGTCATGGTAATATCAATTATCATCATAAAACTTTTTGAAATCAGTATTTTTGAATTTGCCGCCGTGATCACTTCGGATTCGAGTAATCATGAAACCTTTTTCGTTTTGTACCTTTTTACGAAATACTTGAAATTCAAAAATGGCATCGCATTTATTAGATAAAAAGTAAATCCATGTAAATCAAGAGAAATCATCAACTATAACAAAAGCATAGAGCTTACCTCCAGGACTAGCGACTCTATTAGGACCAAACAAATCGATATGAATCAATTGCAAGGGGCTAGAAGTTCTTACAACATTGATGGATTTACAGGATGACCTAATTGGTTTTTTTTTCATAATAGGAACAAACTATATCTCTCTTGAAGGAAATTTTTAGGAGTCCTTTTACCAGCTTCTTAGTTGATAACCGTGAGATAGTGTCCATATTTGCATGTCCTAGCCTCATGTGCCATAGCTAGCTTTCATCTTGATTGGCTATTAGGCACTTGTCTGCACTATTAGTACTTTCTAGAAAGAAAACATATATATTGTCTTCTCTGATCCCTTTATATACGAAATTACCAGTAGACATTTCATATTTAGAACATTTATCTTTCATAAAATTGATACCATAACCGTTAATCTTCCAAATGACTAATGCTCAACAGGTTATGTTTTAATTCTGTGCTAGACAAATATCTTTTATTTTTGGGTAGGGAGATGTACCAATAATACCAATTCCTATAATATTACCTCGAAGATTATTACCATAGAAAACATGTCATGCCTGCTTTGGTTAACCCCGAATTGTTCGTCCTCGCTAAGGCATGATGCCGTACAAGTCTGGAGTTTCACTTGTACAAGGCAAGAATGTGCACATTTGTGTCTTTTGAAACATTTTAAAAGATGGCCAAATTGTAGACATATTGAGTACGCAATATAGAAAAAAATATTCATTTTTATTGATGATTGTAGCAAGATACAACTTTTCTTGGTACTTTTTGAAATGCCATTCCGGCTACATTTATTCATGAAAAGAAAACACTGATAGGCTACCATGAAATAACTTTTCGTTCTATAGATTATGCCCCTTTAGTACATTTGAAAAGCCAAACAACAATCTTTAAAACTCCGCAATACTTTGTGCATCTTTTATTGAAAATAATTTGAAAATAGCAGTAACTCAAAAGCCTTAGTTCCGACGTGCGCCTGAGCCTTCTCCAGTACCTATGAAGGAGGGTCAGCACATTATAAAAATGTGCTGGTGAGCCCCGTTGGCCCACTCAGCTAAACAGACATTTGTTATTATGAAAAGCATTTTAAATCATGAGATTCTTAGGGATTAGTAATTCACAACAATTCACAATTGAGGCAACATGATATTATATGAAATTAACTGTTTATTTTACCACCGATCGAATCCAGCTTCCTGCATAAGATACAGGATAATAATAATACTTATCGTCCCTGCATAAGACATTTATTAGCATACATCCTTACAACATGACCACTGGTGTTAGTGCACCATTTAGATGTTACTATATAGGACTTTGTATGGTATACGATTTACCATTCACCATGTTGCGAGCCCGAATGAAGGTTCCGATACCTCGTGCTACTAAAGCACGTAATTCCCTTCTAGGCCGACTCGATCCTACCGTCGTGGGTACCGTTCGAGAAAAATTCTTGTGCACATGTTGTCTATGGTCATACTACCAAAATATGTCGATTTAGCGACAGCCAGATCCGTCGCCCATCCGTCGGCAATCAGTATTAGCGACCGATCACTGACGGATCTCGGTCAAAATAATCCGTTGGCAATCAGCTCGTCGCTAATAAAGATCCATCGCTAAGTAGTCAAAAAGCAACGAATTAGCGACGGCTTTACGTCGTCATAATAGCGACGACTTTTCGACGGTCTTTCGTCCATTTCAAGTATTAAATACTTAACTGTGTAGATGCTAGCGACGGATAGTCCGTCGGCAAACCGTCGTAACAGTGTATCAGAGGGTATCGTTCCGTCGCTATTCCGTCGATAGCCATCGCTAACAAAGGACGGATTAGCGACGGAATCCTAACGGATTATCCGTCGACCATGTTCTGGAAATGCTTGACATTTCCAGAACCCTGGCGATGGATATGTCGTCGCAACTCCGTCGCTCCTCCGTCGACATCGCGACTGATTAATGGCGGATAATCCGTCGCCATGGTTCTGGAAATGTCATGCATTTCCAGAACCTTGGCGACGGATGTTCCGTCGCTATTCCGTCAAACAAGGTATTTCCAGAACCTTGGCGACGAATTTTTCGACGCGAGTCTGTCGACCATGGCGACGGATTTCTGATGGAATATCCGTCGCTAACATTCTGTACAGCTATATACCACCAGAACCTTGCCGACGGATATTCCGTCGGCAGGTCGTCGCCATGCCGTCGGCTGGCCGTCGACCACCCGTCGCTAACTGGAAACAGTTTCAAATCTCTAGTTAGCGACGGATATTCCGTCGAAAGGTAGTCGGAAACTGGAAATATTCGTCGCTAACCGGTCACTAGTCCGTCGCTAACTGAGATTTTTTTGAAAAAAAATTGCAGCGCTTTCCCTGTTCACAAAAATATGCATAAACCAAACCAATATATAATGCACACCAATTATCCAACAATCACATAGACCAAATATATAATGCACACCAATTATCTAAGAATCACATAGACCAAATATGCACATACGAATTTAATGCACACCAATTATCCAAGAATCACATAGACCAAACCAAACCAATATAAAATAGACACCAATTATCCTAAAATCATAAACTAATATCCGTCGTTATAATCCAAAATTCCCACAAATATTCTAAAATTCCCACAAATATTCCAAATTTTTTTAATTACAATACTTCAAGGAGGAGGAGGAGTTCTATTGTCCAGTGGTGGTAATCTCTCCTACGCCCGACAAAAATATTGCTCCACTAGGTACGGCGGCATGCCTTCGAAGATACTGCTCGGAAGTCGGCGTAGCTGCTCTGGCGATATGAGATCAAGGAGTGCCGTCACAGTCGGAGGCGGTACCAGAGGGACAGCAGGGTTGAAAGAAAGATGACCGACGGAAGAAGGACCGGGAGCAGCAGTCGACGGACCGGCACCAGTAGAAGACGGACCGACACCAGCAACAGACGGACCGGCAGCAGCAGACGAAGGCAGAAAGTACGTAGCAATTTTCTTCCGCAAGGACGACACCGCCTCTTGCAGGTACGTAAGCTACGATCTAACTTCATCGTCTGCCGGGGCCGCGGGAGGAGGCGGTGTCGGTGGAAATCTCTGAGTCGCCATGTGCAACGGCCCTAGGGAGCCAACTCTGTACAGGTGCCCTTTCTTAAAGCCGTCGACGGTATCTACGAACAAGTCGTTACGAGCGGCCAAAGAAGAGGGCGTCCGAGCGGGCGTCGTTTTACCGATATCTTCGGTGTCAGTTAACTGAGCCGGACTAAGGGCCTCAAGATACACAGCCTATCAAATGAATGTGTTTATATTATAAGATTTACCTAAGTTGTAATCTAAATCCTATGTTTGACTAAGTTAAGTGTGAATCCTAAGTTTACCTAAGTTATAGTCCGAATACTTTTAATTCCAACGTAAATCTCATAAACATAAGTACTTACATCAGTCTTCTTGGCCCTCTCGTCGACGAAGCTTCCGTCCTTCCGTCTCTTGTGCGTATGCTGGAACACGTCATACATGGTGACCGATTCTGGCGCCCTTTCCTCCTTCACCGCCCGTTGGGTCTGCATACGAAATTTCTGTAGAACTTAATTAACTCTGTATATTAATAATACCTAATTCAATAGTGAAATAAATTTGCGGTATCTCACCAGATCTGCAAGCGTCGCTACGTGGGGCCTTGATCCCCCCGTATGGAGCCCCGCGGCCCGTCGGTTTGCCTTCGCCTTCTCCGATTTCTCCTTGTACGCAGGAGTATTCAACATATCTAAGAGGTCCTCATAATAGTCCTGTCGGATCCAATTCGGCCTCGTCTGCCCCATTTTTAGGTCATGAATCATATCCCGTATCTTCTTCGAAGCAGCGCTTCTGTAGGTCCTGCGGATCGTGTCCTCGCGATGGGGGGGGAGGCACCAGTACGTCGTCTAACTTACAAATTCAATTATCACATAATTTAAAAAAATGGTTGATTAAAGAGTAACTAATAATTAACCAGAAGATATAGATATATACCCTCAACTCGTCGAGCCAGACATACTTCAAGTTTGGGGGCACCGACGAAACGTTGAGGTAGGGACCATGGAAGTTAGCCCTGATAATTTCTCCAAGAGCCCTGGCAACATTAAACGGAAAAAACCTACAAAGAAGAAACGACTGGATTATTAACTTGAATAAATGAAAGAAATTTAATAAATTATCTTAAATTTACTTACGAGGTCCCCGCGGGCCATAGCTCTCGTCAGAACTCGCCTCTCGGCCTCTCTGGTGCCGTCGGAGGATCCGCGGGTCCGTGCATGTACTCCCCAGTAATCGGATGGAACCAAGTATGGGGGTACTCCGGGGCCCACTGTACAGTAACTGGGGGATCCACTAGTGGATCCGCTGGTGGGTTCGATAGCGGAACGGATCCGCTAGCAGATCCAGACTCATGCCTCGATGAAGTTGTCGATCGACGGCGGAATGCGTCTGTGCCCGGGGTACTCTCCGGGTCGGGCTCGCTGGGTCACATCCCAGGAAGATTGAATGCGACCATGACCACCAGCACCACTACGACCACGACCACGACCACCACCAGCACCAGCACCAGCACCACGACCACTACCAGCACCACGACTACGGCCAGCCATTATGACCTGTAAATAGAACACATAAACATAATTAAAAATATAAAAGCGTAAATGAATATAAATTCTAAACTAAAATATACATACCAGCAGTAGGAAGATGAGTGCCGCCGCGACGAAAAAGACTAGGAGTGCCATCTGCAATAAGTAAATAATCGAACGAAAAAAACATGAATTCACGTAATTGCTTTTATGAGGTCAAACTTAATTCACGTAATTGGAAGTTTTTTAATATACAACAATATTTAACCTAATCATCGTCTTCGTTCTCATCCTCGGCCTCGTCTTCATCATCATCCTCCTCCTCATCCTCATCCTCATCCTCATCCTTATCTTCATCGTCGATTTCATCTGTATCCTCATCCCCATCAAGTTTGTCTTCTTCTTCTTCTTCTTCTTCTTCCTCTTCTTCTTTTTATTCTTCTTCTTCTTCGTCTTTTTGTTCTTCTTCTTCTTCTTCTTCTTCTTCTTCTTCTTCTTCTTCTTCTGTCTCAATATTTGGGACAAGATGCCTCTTTCTTCCCTGGTTGACAGCTAAGTCTTGTGTATCAACCTCTTCCTCCCCTCTATTTTCCTCAACAATATCTTCAACATCCATTATATTCGAGTGTTGTCCCAAGTATTAGAACTTTTTGATCTGGTCCTCTTGGTATGCTGGGTCTCCAACGTTGAATGTATTTCTAGATTTAATCTTGCATACTGCCCACTAGTCAAATCGATCTCTACGACGCCTTGGATAGCTTGTATAGTAGACTTGAACAGCCTGATTTGCTATCGTAAATGTATCAGACCCTCTATACCTCCTGCGATGATTTATATCGACAAATCCAAATTGTTTATCGATTTTCTAACCGATATTTGGTGTCGTATCGAACCACTCATATTTAAACATCACAATCTTTATATCATATGGGCCAGTATATTATAAATCTACAATATCCCGAACCACTCCATAATAGTCAAAGTCCGGTTCGTCGTCATAGATGGTGCCTCTTATGTAAACACCGAAATCCTTGGTACTGATGCCGTCATTGATAAATTCGATATTTATAGCATTCTGAGTTTCCTTAAACCTGAAGCCATTAACGACATAGCCTGGCCAAGTCTTTGTTTGCTTCTTCGGTCCCAATGCCAGATAACGAACACTCTCATTAGTGAGTGTTGTTTCAGGCAATAAAACCTGTAAACAAATATTTATAATTTAAATGTTTTAGATTATATATTTCTAATCTCAGTTACTTACGTATTTTATAAGAATATATAAAATCAACCTCAATTATAATTTCAGTTACTTACGTATTTGCGAAACCATGACGAAAATGTACAATCAACCTCTCTTTGAAGTCCCTCATCGGTAATATCGGGTGTTCTCATTTTGACTTCATCTTTAAATACACTACTAGAGAAAATAAGAATATATAAGTCTAGTCACTTACTTCATCAAATTAGAGATTATAACGAGTGCAAGTGTACTGACTTACTTCTCCAAATCTCTCACTTCTTGTATGTCACAGTTTAACAAGACATATCGGTGAGCGGCATCATACTCGTCGTCAGTCAACCACCATTTTTTACTAGCCCCAACAGGCTTACCCCCTTACATTGAATATACCTCCAACCTTAACGTCTACGTCATTCCTTTGAGGTCTATTTCGATTTGTCTTAACATGAGTATTGAAATAAATGGAGCAGAAGTTTGACACCTCTTCGATAAGATATGCTTCGCATATCGAAGCCTCTATAAGAGCCTTGTTGCCCACTTTCTTCTTTAGATGGTGTAGGTATCTAGAGAGACAAATTATCTTGAGAGTTAAAAATAAATTTTAAAACCCACTAAAATTCAACTTAAATTATATCGATTTTTATGTACCTTTCAAATGGGTACATCCATTGATAATGAACAGATGCACCGACACGGGCTTCGTATGCTAGATGAATCGGTAGATGCTCCATGCTGTCGAAGAAGCCAGAAGAAAATATTTTCTCCAACTTACAAATTGTTAAGATAATCTTCTCCTCAAGTTCAACCATGTGTTGCACAGTCAACTTAGTTGTACAAATATCCCTAAAGAATATAGATAGTTCGGCCAACGGAACCCATACAGCAGAAGGCAACAACTCTTTCAAAGCAAAGGACAATAATCTTTTCATAAACGCGTGGCAGTCATGACTCTTCATTCCCGTTAGCTTGCGTTCATTGAGATTAATGCATCTAGACAAATTCGACACATAGCCGTCGGGAAATCTTAAAGTAGATACCCACTTGCAGATTATTAATCTATCTTCCTTGCTCAATGTGTATTGTGCTATCGGCTTACTTAATTGTCCACCAGCTCCCCTTTGTATCAAGTTCAGATAAGGACGCTTGTATATCTCGGTAATGTCTTGTCTTGCTTTTGGATTGTCCTTCGTCTTTCTTTTAATATCCATGACGGTATTGAAGACATTATCGAACACATTCTTTTCAATATGCATAACATCAAGATTATGCCTTATAAGATTATCTTTCCAATAAGGCAAGTCCCAGAAGATACTCCGTTTGGTCCAGTTATGCCTTTGTCCGAACCCATCGACACGATTGTTCGATGGATCTTTCATTACAGTGGACAAGTCCTTTACATCTTCCCAAATATCGTATCCCGATAATCTGGCAGGCGGATGAGAAAATTCTTGTTTTCCAGCTCTGAATGCGTCCTTGTTCTTTCTCCAAGGATGACTCGCGGGCAGAAATTGATGATGACAATCAAAGAAAAAAGTTTTTCCTCCATGATTAAGGCAAAACGCCTTACTATTTTCCATGCATATCAGACAAGACATGGTGCCGTGAGTACTCCATCCCGATAGCATACCGTATGCGAAAAAAATCATTGATTGTCCACATCAGTGAAGCTCTCATCTAAAAGTTCTGTTTCCTGGAAATATCATAGGTCACGACGTCGATCTCCCATAGCTGTTTCAACTCATCCACCAACGGCTGTAAATATATATAGATATTCTTCGTCAGATTTTTTGGACCCGGTATGATAGCTGTCAAGAACATATAAGGAGTCTTCATACACATCTATGGTGGCAGATTGTAAGGGGTCAGAATAATCGGCCAGCAGGAGTATTGAGATCCCGACTGCCCGAAAGGGGCGAAGCCATCAGAACATAGCCCAGACGTACATTTCTAGGCTCTGCAGCAAAATCTGGATGACGCAAATCAAAATATTTCTACGCCTCTCCATCCAAAGGATGTGACAATTCTCCATCATCCTTTGTGCGTTCTTCGTTGTGCCACGTCATATGTTCTGTTGTATTTTGAGACATATACATCCTCTGCAAGCGCTTCGTGATCGACAAGTAATGCATATACTTGTAAGGACGTCGTTTTCTAGTTGACTTTCCTTTTCCCCTGACTGGCTTGTAACGATCCGTATTACAAAAGCTGCAACTTTCTATATCCTCGTTTTCCTTGTAGTACAACATGCATCCGTTGCGACAACAATCTATCTTCTCGCACCCCAGTCCCAGTTGTCGGACCATCATCTTCGACTTGTAGAAGTTTTTTGGAAGCTCTTTTGATTCCTTCGGTAACACCTCCTTGATTAGTTGTATAATCCGATCATAGCAAGTTTGTGGCAAGTTAAAATTGGACTTTATGTTCAACAACCGCATCGTCACTGCCAGTACGGAATGTGTCTCACAACCAGGATATAAAGAAGTTTCAGCATCCTGAAACTTATCATAGAACTCCTTTGCCTCGGGATTAGGATCCTCCGGTTCAAAATTAGGCCCTGCCGCGTCATACACCATATCTCGTGCAAGGTTCTGCAGGTCTCCATAATCAACAGAGCATTCGTCGTCTTCGACGATCCGTTGTAGCATTATCATCAAAAGCATAACTAGCAGCATTCGCAACCTGTCTTTCCGCATATAGTTCACCTTGCGATGACCACAGGCCGTAATCACGTACGAAACCCTTACGGGTCAAATGATCTCTTACACTCACCACTTCTTCGTAATGTCTATTGCGACAATTACGACATGGACACTTGATTTTGTTACCGTCCATATACTGAGCTTTGCTCATGGCATACTTAAGAAATACTTCCATGCCTGCTTGAAAATCGTCACTCACACCTATTCTGCTCTCGTGTTATCGTTTGTACATCCACGTACGATCAACGAAATAACGATCCATCACAGATTGGATGTGAAAATCTGTATCGTAAGACAAACTAAACAGAATTAGTATATATATAATCTTGTAACTGGTGGATCCGCTGGTATATAGGACGGATGTACTTAGTATCGACCGCATCAGATTAGTATCGGTCTATAGGTTTTGTATAAGTCGTATCAAATTGGTATTGACCTTAGCGAATTGGTATCGTCCTATCCGATATGTATCGGCCGTATAGCTAGGATTCGTACCGGCCTTATCGATTCGGTATCGTCCATATCCGATAGGTATCGGCCGTATCGGATATGTATCGGCCGTATCAGATTAGCATGGTGGAAGGTTTAGTAACAACTGTACTTAGATTTTTCTCTTCTCGAGCTAGAATACCATTGCAAGAGAGTCACGAGAGAGTAAAAAAATCTCCTACATATTGATGTTTACGAGAGTGATTGGCCAATTATAATAACACACATGCTGTATTTTCCATCAGGGAATGAGAGATTGAAAGTAATAACATATAGAGTTATATTTCGGGAGAAGAACTCGTACAAACTCTTTGTGAACAAAGAGTTTATAGGAGTTCGTCTTCTTCCGAAATACAACTGTATATGTTATTGCTGTCAATCTCTCCTTTCCTGATGGAAAATACAGCATGTGTGTTACTGTAATTGTCCAATCACTCTCGTAAACATCATTATGTAGGAAATTTTTTTACTCTCTCGTGACTCTCTTGTAATGGTATTCTAGCTCGAGAAGAGAAAAATCTAAGTACAGTTGTTCCTAAACCTTCCACCATGCTAATCTGATACGGCCGATACATATCCGATACGGCCTATACCTATCGGATATGGCCGATACCGAATCGATAAGGCCGGTACGAATCCTAGCTATACGGTCGATACATATCGGATAGGACGATACCAATTCACTAAGGTCAATACCATCCGATACGACCTATACCAAACCGATATACCGATACTAATCTGCTACGATCGATACTAAAGTACATACGGATACCGATACCGATACTGATAGTTCGATACCGATACCGATAGTTCGATACCGATACCGATAGTGCGATACCGATACCGATAGTCCGATACCGATAGTGCGATACCGATACCGATAGTTCGATACCGATACCGATAGTCCGCTAGCGATACCGATAGTTCGATACCGATACCGATAGTTTGATACCGATACCGATAGTACGATACCGATACCGATATTCCGATACCGATAGTGCGATACCGATACCGATAGTCCGATACCGATATTTCGATAGTCCACTAAGTCCAAATTATTCCTCTTAAGCGTCGAGCATGTTATACACGGTTCAACTTAACGAGTATATATATATATATATATATATATATATATATATATATATATATATATATATATATATATATATCATGGTTTAAAGTATCGGCCGATACCGATCCGATACGGCCGATACCGATAAGGTATATATATATATATATCATGGTTTAAAGTATCGGCCGATACCGATCCGATACGGCCGATACCGATACGGTTTGGCATGTTCCGATCCGATACCGACCGATACCAAATATTGACCGATGCCGACATTGGGGGTCTTTGTTCCGGTCAATTCGGCAAAGAAAATTAAATAGCATAGGAATAGTCCGATACTGATTCCGATACCGATATTGTGAACCTAGGTTGAAAGCATACTAAGGTTGTAAAAGCATGTAAAAGAATTCAATACTACCGATAATTATTTGTTTTCCAATACCAAAAAATTCGATACTCCGATCCGAAACTGCCGATACTACCGATATCGTCGATACCAATACTCATAGGAAAAGTCCGATACCGATTCCGATACCGATACTTTGAACCTTGATATATATATATATATATATATATAAATATATATATATATATATATATATATTAAGAAATAGGATGAGAAAGTCTATTGCTTTCTTTATATATATATATATATATATATATATATATATATAAAATATATATATATATATATATATATATATATATATATATATATATATATATATATATATATATATATATATATATATATAAAGCAATAGACTTTCTCATCCTATTTCTTAAACTAGGATAATTACTACTACTTACACTTACAAACCCTAGCGTACCCCTCCCACCCCCCGCCGCCCCCCCACCCAGCGCTGTCCAGCGCGCGCCAGCATACCCCTCCAACCCCCCCGCCGCCCCCCACCCCCCGCCTCCCCTGCCGCCCTCCAGCCCCCGACGCACCCGCCACCCCCGCAGCCCCCGACGCCCCCGGCCCGCTGCACCCACGACCACCACGAGAGAGAGAGAGAGAGAGGGGATTACCTTTAGGAGAGAGAGAGGAGAGGTCGTCGATCACCGTCGCGGGTGAGAGAGAGAGGAAAGGGAGGTCGCCAACCGCCGCAGGAGAGAGAGAGAGGAGAGAAAGTGAAATTTGGAGGGAATGAAAAGTTCCCCTCGTCGTTTCAGTTTAAGTCTGGGTCGTATATTTAGCGACGGACTCGCGTCGGATTTTATCCGTCGCTAGTCCGTCGCTCTTTTTGATACTTACCGACGGAATATCCGTTGCTACGTAGTCGAAGAATTGTCCCGACACTTCTTCCAACAATTCCCGACAAATAATTGACTGCATAGCGACGGCTGCTTATCCGTCGCTGTATCTCCGACGCCCTAGCGACGGATGAGCGACCTTTTCTCCCCCTTAAAATAAAATAAAAAATATATCGGCTTGTCGTCGGTACTCCGTCAGCTATTTGCCATAAATCCGTCGCTAACGCCGACGGAAATTATCCGTCGCTAATGTGCCGTCGCTAATTGACTGTATTTTGGTAGTGTCATGCGAATGTGTCTCCGACTCGATAAACACAGTATGCATAGTAATATTGAAGTAAGAGGCAACTTATTCATTTCTCAGTATTTGATAATCCATCATCTCAGGCATCAATTCATCTCATTTCAATGTTTATTTCATCGCTGCATTTCAATGTTCATAGGGACAAGCATCTTTTCAATGTTCATGTGGCAATTCATTCATTAACAGACACTACAAAAAATAGGGTTTTGGTGACGGAAGATTAGCGAAAGAAAATTCAGTCGCTAATAGCGAAAAATGAGCGATGGATTCGTGACGGATTCCCGTCCAACTACAAAGTAAAATATCAATTACTTTTATTGTTCACAAGTGTCGACAAGGAGTCGCTTTTCTATCGGTAATCTAGCGACGGAGTTATTTGTCGCGCTAAGTAGTCGCACATCTGTCAGTATTTGGTGGGAAACAAGCGGGAATGTGGCACCAAAGTTTGCGTCAAACTAGCGACAGACATAACTTCCATCGCTAAATCGTCACACAATTGTCGTAATGTTGTCCAGATTTTTGTGCTGCCCAGAATTTTGTGCTTCAATGGCAACGAATTAGCGACAGAAATTATCCGTCACAAATCCATCGCTAAATTTCTGAACCATTTAATTCGAATCGACGGGAGGGGGGGTCATTTCCTCCCCCCCCCCGAACTCTCTCTTTCCAACCCTCTTCAAGAGCTTCCCCCTACGTCCGACGTGTGCCGACGAGCCTGGCCCCCCGTCCGACGTGCCTATCGCTGACGAGACCCCCCTCTCTCAGGTACTAGTCTCTCCTCTCTCTCTCTCTCTATCTTTTAGGGTTAGGGTTCAGGTTAGGGTCTGGGGTTGGGGTTAAGGTTAGGGTTAGGGTATGGGGTTAGGGTTAGGGTTCGGGTTAGGGTTCGGGTTAGGGGTCTGGGTTCGGGTTCGGGTTAGGGTTAGGGTTAGGGTCTGGGGTTAGGGTTCGATTTAGGGTTAGGGTTTGGGTTAGGGTTAGGGTTAGGGTTAGGGTTAGGTTCGAGTTTGGAGTTGGGGTCGAGTTCGGGTTTGGAGTCGGGGTCAAGTTCTAAGTATATATAATGTATCTATTTTTTACTTTTTGATACTAATAAGGAGTATATTAATAATTTGATCTATTGCATGAAGCATAATAGGGTTGAAGCATGTAAGGTTGTAAACCAATCAGTAAGGGCTTAAAAGCATATAAAATAAAAAATTTGATCTATTGCATGTAAACCAATCGGTAGGGGTGACTATTATTTTATATAATTTCAAAACTACTAAGAAATAACACTAGAAATACTTATAATTATGCCAAGATGTATAAAATATTTTTAAAATATTAATAATTATTTGTTTTTCAATACCAAAAATTCGATACTCCGATCCGAAACTGCTGATACTGTACCGATATCGTCGATACCGATACTCATAGGAATGGTCCAATATCGATTCTGTCATGACCCGCACCCTAGTGTAAGGGCACGAGAAGTGGGTACATCCAGCCTATGTCGCAGTGTCGGTGGTAGAACACTGTCCTAGGTCATATGCATCTAACAGTTTAAGGTACATTGCACAGTTATACTCTCCGAATGGAGGAACAATGTAAAGTACAAATCTCAATCACAGCTAAGGAAGATGTACGATAAGATAGATAGGAATATCAACAGAATCCACAAATAAAATACGATAAGAGAGAGAATCCAAAGTGTCTAAGATAAACATCTAACAACTCCATAAATCCACATCATCACAAAATCTTAAATATAAATATCCAGATGAGATACAACTGAAATAAGATAGCTAAACTAAGGGGGTGTCGTCAGCAGGTAATGGATCCAGCTGGAGGTCCAAGTCACAGGTGTCCTCTAATGCTGCCCCGTAGTAGGTAGTACAACACGCCTCATCCTCGTCCTCTGTAATATTTTCAATAGGTCTAGTCAGGACAGGAGCGAGCACAGTACATCTTATGCAGTTCATAATGTGTTAGAAAATATAAACATGCAGAAGAGTAAGATACATAAATGACTGTAGGAATTATAAGATGTAAAAGAGATGACTGTAATATAAATATCTACTATAGGTAGAGAACTAACACTGAACTAGTAATTAAGAGTACAAGATAGACATGTGAACGGCTTGATAATAGACATGAGAGTTTGTACATGACTACACTACTTTGGAAATATTTACATGACCATTTCTACTCCTTCATCCCAATCAATACACAAGGATCCGTTCAAGTTATGTTATTATACATTACTTCACATGGGGGCTCTTAAATGAGTGTACGTAAAGTTTATACATGATGGCTCAGTGAACATGAGAGTACATGATTCACATGAGTATACATGCATGATGAAAGCACATGAGTACATGATGAAAGTGAAACACACATGACATGACGTACCCGATGCTTCCGAGGGGGATAATATCGCATGAAAAGATCCATGTAGTACCAATCCATGATAATGTCGTGACAGCATTAAGTAAAGTAATCTAAAGCAGGAATATAAGTTCTAGCAAGAATGAAACGATCAGAGAATGTACTTGTCTGAGATCCTGAGTGACTGTGAAAATAGATATCTGAACTGATGTAAATGAGTACTAAATAGAGCACACAGGTTCTGATGTATCCAAAGATGTAAGAACTGAAATTGACAATGCTGCTACATGATTCTAAGTGAATCTAGGCCAAAGTCAAGACTTGGTCAACTCTGGTCAACTGTAAAGTTAAACTAGGTCAAATTGGGTCAATAGTTGACTTATAGTTGACTTTTGGTCACTTGGTCAACTTTGGTCAATTCGTAGTCCAATCTAGGTCCAATGTTGACTTTCAGTCAAAATAGTCAACCTTGGTCAACCATGGTTATGTTGAGTCAAATCAAGTCAAACCTACTTAGATACTCTAATCTAAGTATTCTCATACCTAAGATTACTCTATACATGTATATTCACACACACACACACACACACATATATATATATATATATATATATATATATATATATATATATATATATATATATATATATATATCCTATATATTTGGAAATACACTATCTATATTCTATAGTGGTGAAACTCTAACTTAGCCTAGGCTAAAGCTAAACCTGTACCTTAGCTAATGTAGGCAACATCCTATACACTAGCCATTAGGTGAAATATATACTAACTTCCAAATCCCATTCGAGATGCTAACCTTAAACCAACATCCTAACTAACCTATCACATGATTCTAACAACCCAGAATTTAACTTCTAACCAAGCCCTTCACTCAACTGAGCTAACAATCTTAGGTGTCCTATCTAAGGTATTTCTAATAATCTAATACACTAACATACTAGGAATGGCCAAGACACCAACAACTGATACTTATACTCCACCATAGGATACTTAGGATATCCTAACTTCTATCAAGAACTAACATCTGAAAATCACAAAATCCTAATACACTCACTATCCAAATCCTCTAGCTAACATGCCCACTGGCCCAAACCATCTATTCCATTGCATGTGCTCTGCAATGAGTTGCTGCTACATGCTCATGCAAGACTAAGCTCTCTTGCTACTCATATACCCTCTCCTTCTTTAACAGTAGACTATACTGTCCTCTACACTCTAGGATACCTCAAGATTACAACTGACACTAACCTCACACTCTTTTAATCTATGATACTCTAACCAAAATTTATATCTAAGCCTAAGGCCAATGGCCATGTGCCAATGCCAGGGCCAAAATAGCCTGACCCCTCAACTCAATCCAAAGCTACTATTATGCAGCGAGCAGAACCCGACCCCTCTGCTGCTATCACAGTGGCATGTTGCTGCTGCTACTCCTCTCACTCTCATGTCAATACTTGCCTAAACACATACCAAATCCACCTTCCCATTTGATACCCTCACTATCATGATACCAGGATACTAACTCCTTCCTATAGAAAATTAGGCAAGGCTAATTGAAATAGACATCACTCTCTTGAGCACATGTTTAACTCACACATCTGATACCTCAACTATAACCTTTGACACACACTAACAAATCACTCTAGTTAACATATTAGATATTTACAAATATCACATCACCACCTCTGATCTAAAACTGACATTAACCCCTAATCAAGATAACATGAAACTAACACCTGAATACTCACATTCTAGCCAAGATACTAACCAATCTCCTAATCTAGACACTAACACTCAACTCTTTAAGATACATTAAATATTTTAACTTAAAATATCTGATACCAATATACAAATCTCTGATACCTAGGTGAACTACTCACTAACACACACCCTCACATTACTAACTAATTTATCCTAACCAACTCATCCTAACATTCACTCTCTAACCAAGTGACTAACTCACTTGACACATAATTAACACACATGGACACCAATGCAGCTAGGCAAAGCTCTGCCCTGTCCTACCAGCTACTGGCCCTGCCTGGCTCAAACAGGAACTCTCCCCTCCAAATGCCCCTGCACAATGTGCTGTTGTAGTGGAGCCAACTGCTAAGCCTCTAACTGACACTCACATCTTCCTATATCATATATGCCTTAATGCAACACACTTACCTACATTGGCCAAATGCTAATGGTCTACAGAGCACAAGCAGGGGGAAAAGGATCCCCTGCTGTTGCAAGAGAACCCTACTCTCATAGGGTCCTCCTACTTACCTACACATGCTCATAGCCTAAGTCCAACACCCAAGGCACTGGCCTACATGGCCTTCACTGCCTTATGGTCGATTGCCTGCTGCACCCTCCCTTGCTTGAACAGTCCAAGTGGCCTATTGTCTAAACCTCAAAACGTGCACAGGTTACTCTGAGTTCAGTTAGGTATTAGCCCAACTCGAGTACCTGTACCGACCATCCCTGGCCATGGTCCTACTAAACTGTTGGCCAAAGCCTGTCCTCTGCACTTGCCTAGCAAGCACAGGGCCTGCCCCAGTTCTCTTTATGCCTCCAACAATGAACACTCTACATGCTACCTACACTAGTCTATCAAATACATACCATCTATATATGTACATAAATGCCAACTACATACACTCATTAATACCTAAATTTCCTTTCTTGCCACTAGGTAATCACCTACATCACAACACAAATTCAGAACCCCTCTCTAGTTCCTGTTCACCAGGATATGGCCAAGCCTCTCACTCATTCATAGGCTAAATGGCTAATACGCCAGGGGATTATCCCCTGCTGTAAGCCAAGCCCAAACTTTCCATCTCCCTATTCCCTCACAACTCAATTCTGATACTAACAAGAACCCCAACTGATACATGGTTCACTCTACTGAAATAGGCTAATCAAAAGACACATTGAACACTCATTCCATATTATCACAGGGAAGCCCTCTCTCATTCAAGGCTTGGCCAAACTGTCTAGACCGACTCCTCCTCACTGTCACATACCTGTACGTGTAGAAGCATAGAAAATATGGGGTTCATGCGGATCATAATTTGTCATATATGTACTTTTGGCCAAACAGGTCTGCATAAAGGAGAGCCGTATGACAGATTCAACACCTTATGTGGCCCGTCAACAACCAGACTGATTCGAGCCGCAGAAAAAAAATATGCGGCCAAGTGGATCAGTTCGTCTGATAAAGCTGACAAGTTCTGTCAAAACTGACAAAAATAACAGCTTTGATACTCTGACAAAAAGATAAGACGTGAGACGTCACCAAAAGCAGGGTTCATACGCTTTCATGCGGCCAGAAGGAGTGTTACCCAAGCCGTATGGACCTTATACGGCTCAAACATATGCGGCCCCAAAGTCTCTGAACTTCATGCGGCCAAGGGTGACTGTGACCCAAGCCGCATGAGCTTTATGCGGCCCAAAATACAGAATCTATGCGGCTTAAAAATCCTAAAGCTATATGCGGGCTAAGGAGGATTGCGGCTTAAGCCGCATGAGTCTCATGCGGCCCCACATGGTCGAAAACTGAGAGACTCATGCAGCTCAAAATGATTTCTATCCTGCGATAGGACACGTGGCAGGATGACCAAGTCTCAACCACCCAGATTTGCTGCAACAAAATTTCAACAAATTGACAGCTGGCGGCCAAAGAGCGGGTCTTCACGTGTTGATTAGCCACGTGGCTATAGGCCATCTATGCGGCTCAAAATACATACCACTATAAATAGCAGGGTGCCACACCCCTGCAAAAGGCTGGCAACCTTCGAAAGGCAATTTCTTCGAGAGCTAAAGACTGCGTCAGATAGTCCAAAGAGTAAGGCAGAGTTGATACACTTTCCCGAGCCTCCACCGTCACCCCCCGGAATAAAAAACTAAACAATTGTACTTAGATTGTTTTCTAGGATTTCTTTCTAGGCTTTTTTTTATACAAACGAGTTTGCAATCAATTTCAGTATTTTTGTAATACTAGTCTTTGATTTTTAATAGAAAATACGATGGTGACTCTGCTGGGGACGTCCTTCTTCTCTGATGAGAAGCTGGTGACGCAATCTGATGCGTCTAAGCTCGGCTCTATACAGCAAATGCTTTTGGTTCATTTTGACCAACAAGCCTTCAAAGAAATGCTCTCTGAAGGGAGCGCCAACCCGTCACAGAAGTAAGCCAACCCAAAGAGAACTCGCAGGACGTCGGCGTGCAAAATTGTTGCCCCCGACCAAGTTCTCGAAGAAGCTCCTTCTGCAGCCCAAGATGGTGACCAAATCTCTCATGTGGCTTTACTTCCGACCGCAGAGGATCCCACTGTCCTAAATCCAGCGATACTGAGTTTTTGGGGGCACAAAGGAAATCCATGTGGACAAAGAAAAAGCTGCATAAGAGAGATGGGCAGTCTGTCCATGCGGCAGCCAACTCTAGCTGCAGGCAGTCAACTCATGCGGTAGCCGACTCTGGCCGCAGGAAGACGGCCCATGTGGCAGCCAACTCTGGCAGCTGAAAGATGGCCCATGTGGCAGCCAACTCTGGCCGCATGAAGATGGCGTATGCGGCAGCCAGCTCTGGCCGCAGGAAGATAGCCCATACGGAAGCCAATCTTGGCCTCAAATAGGATGTCTCATATGGCCCTGTTAGAAGCTCTATGTTCAACCGTCTCTCATGCGGGCCCGACTCCATGAGGCCCATTGAGAATGTGGGATGTGTCAATCTGGACTCTTTTTACTATGCACCTTCGGGTGCTTAGTCAAAGAAGTCTAGGGCAGTACGGGCCCAACAAGTCCAGTCAACTGTCCAAGTTGCTAACTGTCAGCGGGCCCCGTTAACTGTTATACGGGCTCCTGATGAAAAGTTGTATAGAACCACCTGCGTCCAGTCCCCCAGGGCTAACGGACAGGGTGGGTCTTTAAAGTCTCACTCCAACGATCCAGAGCAAGTGCTTTTACTAGCCTCGAATCAGGGAGCAAACATGATACCTAAGCACCTGTGCTCTCGGGATACCTGAGTCCACAAGTTTAAAACAAAGGTAGATCAGCTTGCTACCGACTTACGTGAGGTGATTACTTACAAATGCAAGGTGGCAACATTGGCATGCGATGAGTCCCTCTCGGGACGTCATTGCACCCAAGTCATCATCAACTGCTGCTACGACAAATTGGCAGTACCTGAAGGTCGGCAGTCAGTTTTTTAACGACTACAGCAGCCAGCACCTGTCAGACAACAACTCAAGAAACAGGTATAAATTCCGGGAGATGAGGAGTTTCCTTTCGCCTCCTGTAATTCAACACAGAAGGTTCCTCCTGGCAAGGGTAGAAAGATGACAGGCTCTTCTAGCCCGACAATCTCAGCCAGTATTGCAAGGAAACTCTCATCTGATGGGTTACCGACGACAACCACAGGGGGTGTCTATTTAGGCACTCTATCCAAAAAAAAGCTTCCAGCACCCAGGAGTGTACCTTCAGCCTCCTTGATAGTAGATGAAGCTGGGGGTAGCAGTCCCCTCAATATATGCGGCACCTCGGTGTACCAAGAGCACACAGAGGGGGTAGTGAGCCCCCAGAACTGCACAACAGACTTGGACTCTCCTAAGGGCCGCCACCCTCGCCAAGACGATGCGGCTTCCTGCACAGGGGGTAGCACCCCTTCCGAGTCCGAGGAAGATGACATTTCGACTTTCCTTGACGATTTCTCTGTACAAGGGTACCGCACAGAGAGTACCTCTGCTACGATCCCTTACTCCTCTACCCACGTGAGGACAGTCTTTATGGCTGACAATGATCATGAAGCGCCTACTGACCGACAACGTCTAGAAGTACTTGAAACCATGCTCCTGTCCTTAGTCAAGTCCGTAGCCAAAATCAAAGCCGCCTCGCCAACTCAACCAGCAAGGACGCCCGGACAAACAAGCTTGGGACCCGCAGTCAACGCGGACTCCAACGTGACCGCCCCTCCTTTGGGTGATGATCCCTTAGGAGAATCCATTTCTTCAGCTGCAGATGAAGCCAAGGAGGCAAGAAGGGAATTCTAGGAGCTTCGAGCAATGTTCAATGCCCGAGACTCCTCTCGGGACCTCAGAATACGATAGCCGTATCCCGTTGCATGGAGAGATGTGCCTTTTCCACCATGGTACAAGCCATTTCATATCGATTCATATGACGAAAAGACCTCTGCTAGTCGGTACGTGACTTACTTTGAAGTCACAACCGACCACTTGTTGCATAGTGATGCCATCCTTATACGATTATTCATCGGAGCATTGGAGGGTATCGCGTTCGACTGGTACCGCAACCTTCCCGACAACTGCATCCATTCTTTTGACGGCTTCAAGCACACGTTCCTGGAAAGATTCTACGAAGTGGGGAATGATGTGACGATGTCATCTCTCATGGATGTCGTTCAGGGAGAGAGAGATAACAATGAACTATATCGAGCGGGTCCGCCAAACCGCAATGAGATTGCCCCATGGCAATTTCGAGAGCTTCTTGATTGAAATATCCAGAAGAAGTTGCTCCCCGTAATTAGCCTCTGGATGGGCGACAATCAGTTCAGGGATTGGACGACTTTCATCATAAGTGCTCTCAATACGTAGGCAAAATTGAAGAAGGCTCGCCATTTGGGATTACACATCCCAGATGGAGAGGATAAGGACAGACGTCATGGTTCCACCTCCAACAACAACAACAGTGGTGCCACCTTCAACCGGGACAATAAGGGCAAACAGGCCATGGTCGCTGATGCGACCCAGAAGCCCGAACAAAAACAGACGGAAGGTCAGTAGCCCAAGGTGAATTACTCATTTGAAGATAGTCATGTCAAACCTATCTTCGATATGCTCTTGCAAGGGGGTAGGATCCAGCTCCCTCCACCAAGGTGCGAGCCCCGAGCATTAGAAATGGAGGACCTAAAATATTGTCACTTCTATCGCTATGTCCATCATTCCACTCATGACTGCTTCCAATTAAAGCGGTACATCCAGAGTCTTATCGACTCCAAAGCTCTGTCGATAGACTTTGAAGAGGTTACCGTGGAGGCGAACATGGTGTCAATTCAGTTCAGAGACTTCCCTCCAACAAGCACTCTAGACGGGGTAATACCTGTCCTTCGGGCAACGATAGAGGTTACTAATCTTCCACCCGTCCAGAACCAGACATCTGGATTGGTACCTCTCACCACATCGCGAGGAGAGATCATGTAGGTGCATCCGGACTTAGTGCCCGAAGTTACCCAGGAGGTGTCATCTCCTACCAATAAGAAAAAGGGCAGGAAGTCTAGATCCTACCATACAATTTTAGTCGAAGCTGAGGAAGCTGCAGCCATTATTACCCGGTCTGGAGCACAAGTCCAGCCCATACGGAACAGTTCAGTCGAAGATCCTCAGCCGACAAAGTTGCCGCCCTCTGATGTTCCAAGGCCATCTTAGCCTCTACTAGCGGATAAGTCCAAACCAAAAGAAACCCACTTCGACAGGACACTCCGTAACGATGTACCTCAAGGACTGGAGAGACCTTACAACTTTGACATATTAGCATAATTGGCTAATACGCCAGCAAAGTTATCGTTATACGAGCTCCTAAGGCTCTCCAAGGATCTCCGTGCCGTATTGAGCGAAGCACGCCAAAATGCTGACGCCTACTTAGCTCAGGTCAAGCCTCCAGGGGAAGACCCGTCAGCAGATCTACAGGGCAGCAATGACACAGATGTAATGCCCAACATCATATTTACTCCACAGGACATGTTGATCAAGTCCAACTTGCATGATCGCCCCTTGTACTACACTAGATACATAGGCGATATCAAGGTGGATCGGATGCATATCGACCCTGGCTCATCAATAAGCATCATCCCGAAAAGCTTACTCCAACTTCTTGGCATCCCTATGCACCGGCTAGCGGCGACTAACAATGCCATTAGCAGTTTCAACTCGGGAAGGAGCTATCCCCTAGGGAAGATCCGATTGAAATGTCAAATTGGTGACATAATGACGGAGGTTACCTGCTATATCATAGATGCAGACACCTCCTACAACATCCTCCTGGGACGTTCGTGGATACATGACTATATGGTCGTGCCATCCACCCTTCACCAGTGCTTCAAGTATGTTAGTAAGCACGGCTTCATGAAGACTGAATTCGCCGACATCGACCCCTTCAAAGGGGTTGAATCTTATTACTCTTCGGAGGCTTGTCTATATGACGAATCCAGGAAACATATAATTGACGAACTGGAGGCCATCACAGGGCTAGAAGAACCTTTGAGAATTTATCTCCAGGCCCGCAAACCGGGCAAGGCCGTACCCCTTGTCGCAACTTTGCATAAAGAGGTGCTCGGTTCTCCTACCTCACCTACGCAGTTGGAACCAATGGTCATCCAGCTCCCGAGATCCTGCCAGGAGCCAAAACCTGTCATAGGGCCGATGGTGATCCGATTGTCGAAATCCAATCAAAGGCAACAAGATGATGCGAGGCCCTCTGTAATGTTGATGGTGATCCGATTGCCAAAATCCACTAAAAGGCAACCGGAAGACACAAAGTCCCTTGCCGAGCCAATTGTCATCCTCTTTCCAAGATGAGCCGACAACCAAGTGTCGATCCAACACCCTCAGGCAAGTCAATACTACAAGCTGAACCCTTGGTGGTCAAGTTGCCCAAGACAGCATCCCGACCTCTAAGCTCGCAGGGGGTAGCCGAAGAGGACGTAGAACTCGCCAAATACCTGGTTACATAGGTGGATAGCCCCTCTCCTAATGATGTAATCCCTGTGGACAAAATTCCTTATTTCATCAATAAGAGGCTGCCGTTAGACTATTTCGAGTATGATAAGCCTAATCTAATGTATGCTGCACGGGACTGTCTAGACGTTAGCTTGTACACACGGGTGACAACCGTCCATATCCCAAATCAACTTGCTCCCATAAAGGCGCTTACT
Organism: Iris pallida; assembly: GCA_029216955.1. Lineage (NCBI taxonomy): Eukaryota > Viridiplantae > Streptophyta > Magnoliopsida > Asparagales > Iridaceae > Iris > Iris pallida. Next base: position 14,885,534 of record JANAVB010003400.1, on the reverse strand, counting down.
TCCTGGTCCTAAATAGAAGAGGATGGGATCACACGATCATCTTTGGCTGAAAAGAAGGTCCTCAATCTTTCACGCCACAAGAGTTCGATCTCGGACTCGACGCTGGAAGATTACCGCTCTACCTGTATAGTCCTCAAGCCAAGTACTTCATGCAAAAGCATGGATACGACATGGAGGCTACCCCGGGTCTGAACCACGGCAGCGGTCGGCGATTACCTCTACAGCCGTCGATACCAACAGGGAAACCTCAGGACCATTATCATAAATCCAGACATGGCCTCGGGTATGTTACACCCCCAACGACGCCCAAAAGTTCCGATGAAGAATACGAGTGGCACTCTCATTCGTCCGAGTCACCCACTTACGACTCCGATAGCAGCTTTGGAGATATATTTAGACAGACATTATCTGTCAATATGACATCCGCTGATTCGAAGAGGAAGACGAAGATCTGCTCGAACCACTTGAGTTGGAGCCGTGGGTCCAGCAACTAGATACACAATGGGAGAAATGCTTTGAACTTCGTGATCCTTCCACTTAGGACGAGGTCATGCAAGTTAACCTCGGTGATGAATCCTCCCCAAAGCCAATCTTCGTCAGTAAAAGCCTGACAGACGGCGAGCGGGAGTCGTTATTGCAACTCGTCAGAGAATACATCGACGTCTTTGCTTGGAGCTATGAAGACATGCCAGGACTAAATCCTAAGATCGCACTTCATAAGTTCAATATTTATTCGGACACAAAACCAGTCAAATAACAGCAGTGGCAGTTTCGTCCAGACATCATAAACTCCAATGAAGCAGAAGTAAACAAGCTTATAGCTAGCAGTTTTATCCGTGAAGAGCAGCACCCAGACTGGGTAGCAAACGTAGTACCAGTCATCAAGAAGAACAGAAAGATCCGAATTTGCATCGACTTCCGCAATCTGAATGCGGCATGCCCTAAGGATGAATTTCCTCTTCCGATATAATGATCGATAATATGTACGGCTTCGAGCGCATGTCCTTTATGGATGGCTTTTCAGGATACAACCAAATTAAAATGTCTCATGATGACGAGAAGCATATGTAGAACCCTAGAGGGGGTAAATAGGAAAATAAAATAAAACTAAACACAAGTAAGCTATATCACTGAAATAAAATAAGAGAGAGTGAGAAAATCAAACACTCGATGTATCCTGGTCTCCTTCCTAGAGGCAATCCAGCCTCGGAACTCTCTCCGGCTTAAATCCACTATTGAGTAAATAGTACACACGAGTTTGGATCCGAAGAACTCGCCAACTTCTTACACACGAGTTTTCTTACGAAGGCTCGTCAACTTCAAAAGCAAAGGAAAAGAACTATTGATCTTCTAACACTTGAAGATCGAAAAGTACAACTCTTGAATACTCTAGCACTTTTGGATTTGATGACAATTAAAAGCTTGTGTAGAGTAGTAATGGTGGAGCTCTTGGTTGTTGAAAAATGGCTTAAGTGGATAGCCTTCAATAGAAGAAAGGAATCCATTTATATAGAAAACCAAGAGTAGGTAGCATTTAATGCTCCTGAATATAACCCAGACGGCATACCGTCGGTATGGACCGGCATACCGTCGGCATTCCGTTCGGAACAGTAATGATAATAATTATATCCGTTGGGGAGCATTTAATGCTAGTATTGGTCCATTCAAAAATCAAAACAGATGAAGCGGTACACCATCGGTATGCAGCGGTATACCGTCGGTATACTGATGTTCGTCACAGAATATTTTATGGCTTACAAATCGGTATACCGTCGGTATACTGTTGTATGTCGTCGGTATACCGAAGTTCGTCACAGAACATTTTTGTGGCTCATAAAATGGTATACTATCGGTATACTATTGTATGTCGTCGGTATGCCGAAGTTCGTCACAGAACATTTTGTGGCTCACAAAATGGTATACCGTCGGTATACTGTAGTATGTCGTCGGTACGCTGATGTTTGTCATAGAATATTCTTGTGGCTCAGAAATGGTATACCATCGGTACACAGCGGTATACCGTCGGTATGCCGTTCTTTTAGACATTGATTTTTGACTAAAAAATAGATGAGCTTTATGTTTTGTCATCCAACCTTAGGTGTTTATACAGAAGGACCTAGACCTTGTAAAGACTCGAAATCTTGAATCTGTTGAGAGCCGTCTTTAAGGAGCGCTGGTCTTTCCTTCAGTCTTCTTTTAGGAACGTCCATAAGGCTTTGATGACTCGGCTTGAATGGATAGAACTGATTGTAGGAGAGCTTTGAAAGATTATCTGTTAGCTGAAATACAGAGAAAAGTAGACTAAGAAGATGCTGTTAATGTTATCAAAATAAACTGTGCCAACAACATACGTCATTCCGAACACCGATCGGCGTGTATTGTTATACGGTCATGCCTTTCGACCTGAAGAACGCCGGTGCTACATATCAACGGGCTATGAGTGTCATATTCAGAGATCATTTACGCAAGACGGTGGAGTGTTATGTTGACGACATCACCGTCAAAAGCCACTCCAAAAATGATCACTTACATGATTTGAGAACAGTATTCAACCTCATGCGAGCACACAACCTGAAGATGAATCCCACCAAGTCTTTCCTGGGCGTTTCTAGCAGGAAGTTCTTGGGCTTTGTCATTACTTTCCGGGGCATTCACATAGATCCCGACAAAACAAAAGCAATCTTGGAGATGAGTCCACCGAGGAACCTCCATGAACTCCGCGGCCTTCATGGAAGACTAGCCTATATCAGGAGGTTTATATCTAACCTCTCAGTACGATGTCAACCCTTCACTCAACTCATAAGGAAAGGTATCTCTTTCGTATGGAACGAGGAATGTCAGCGTGCCTTTGATGACATTAAGGAGTACCTGACGAATCTGCCAGTTCTGGTAGCCCCGGTCGTCGGAAAGCCCTTCCTACTCTATGTACGGGCGATGGAACACTCCCTCGGTGCTTTGCTAGCACAGAATAATAACGCAGGACATGAACAAGCCATTTACTATCTCAGCCGGATGATAGTAGGACCGGAACATAGGTACACCGCTGTGGAAAAGGAGTGCCTTGCCCTAGTGTTCGTCATTCAAAAAATATGACACTATGTGATAGGGCAAACCATCCATGTTGTTTCACGAGTTAATCCTCTCAGGGTCATGACCAAGCCAGGCGCACTCGGTTCTCGTCTAGCCACCTGGGCGATACTGTTATCCCCATACGATATGGTTTTTGTTCCGCAGAAGGCTATCAAAGGTCAAGCCCTGGCCAACTTCCTAGCAGCCCATCCAGGCTCAGAAACAGCCAAAATTTGTGAAGAAATCCTCGATGAAGTCGTCGCCTCAAACATGACTTCACATGATGCCATTTGGCGAATGTTCTTTGACGGTGCTTCAAGAACGGGGTAACAAGGTGATATCGTCGCTGGAGTCGGGGTAGTATTAATTTCTCCATCTAGTTTGGTGGTTAATCGGGCATATTATCTTACAGAACCCTGTTCAAACAACGTAGACGAATATAACGCTCTAGTCATTGGACTCTAACTCGCAAAAGAAGTGGGGATCAAGTACCTGAAAGCATATGGCGACTCACAGTTGGTTGTTAACCAGATCCGAGGTTCATACAAGGTTCGCAATGAGGACCTGATTCCTTACTATCAGACAACAATTGCCATCATTGCAACCTTAGAAGGGTTCTTTATAGCGCATGTTCCTAGGCTCCAAAATATCGAAGCCGATGCCCTAGCAGGCCTCGTCGCTTCCTTGGCACTTCCAAATGATAATCATCATCTAGTCGACGTAATAGGCATGAGCCGATCTGTCCCAAGAACAATCTTCAACTGGATACGAGTTACTCTGCCCAGATAACCAACGACATACAAGACTGGAGACGCTCGCTTATCGACTTTGCAGTCTATGAAATTCTGCCAGAGAATGTTGTAGAAGCATGGAAAAGAATAAAGAAAGATCCATGCGGCCAGGGAGCCCCATGTGGCTCAGAGAACTCATACGGCTCAGTGATCCATGCGGCTCAAGCATCTATGCGGCTCGAATAAGTTCTATACGGCTCAGAGAGGAGCCACGTGGCCTGCAAACAGCTCTTCCCTTTGTCCTTTACTGCATTAAATACCTTGACGGCTGACAGCTCTGACGAATAACAGCTCTGACACAAAGAAACAATAATGACTCTGTCATAATGACAGACTCCTAGGGAAACGAAGGAAATCTCTGACACGATCCCCCGAAATCCAGAAACCTTCATGCGGCCTTGAAACATGGACAGTCGTATGCGGCTCAGGCAGAGACCACCCCATGCGGCTCAGGCCGAAGCTATCCCATGCGGCTCAGGCCGAAGCTATTCTATGCGGTTCAAGCAGAGGCTACCTCATGCGGCTCACAAGGACTATCTTCATGCGGCTCATGAAGAAGGCACCCATCATCACCATGCGGTTCAAATGTTCAGGGGACACTCCCAAGCAGCCTTGACACGTGGCTAGCCTTATGCAGCTCAAGGAGGAGCAACCCTCATGCGGTTCAGATTTTCTAAGTGGCTCGTGGCTAAGACACGTGGCATGATAATGGGACACGTGGCATCAAATCGAACGAAATCTATCAACAAATCCCAATAAAATATTAGGATCAAATCAGATCATTTACAATCGAGCAAATCAATGACACGTGTCGGGAAATCCAAGATTGGCATGACAAATCAGGAGGATTTATGTCAATCATCATTAATTTCCCACAAAAGATTTGATGCAATCACATTATTTGCTCAAATCTCTTATATTCAAGATGAACGGCCCAGATTCAGTGATCCTTAGCCGCCGACTTTTAAGAATAGGCAATCATTGCAAACCCTAATGAGGCCCCCCACTCTTGTAAATAGCAAGGTGCCATTCCCTTGTGAAGGTGGAGATTCTCTGATATAAAAAAAAGAAGACACAGAGAGCCAGAGAGCCAGAGAGAGAATACACAGAGATCAAAAGGAGAGCATTTCTTTCTCAACGCCAAGCAGTTCTTCTACAGAGCCAAGGCTGCACCCGATCGTCCAAGGAGTAAGGCAGAGCTGCCGTCACTTTCCCGAGCCTCTACCGTCACCTCTAGAATCTAAAATAAACAATTGTACTTAGATTGCTGTACCTAGGTTTTCGTTCCTAGGCTTTCTTTTTACAAGCGAGTTTGTATTATGAGTCTAAGTTCAGTCCTCTGATAATTGTTCTGTTCTTTTACAATCAATAGAAAACACGATGGCGACTCTGCTGGGGACAAACTTCTCCACGGCTGAGGAGTTGGTGACGTAATCGGATATAGCCAAACTTGGCTCCACGCAACAGAAGATGGTCGTCCGCTTTGACCAACAGGCGTTTAAAGAAATGCACTCTGAGGGAAGCGCTGGCCCGGTCCAGAAGCGAACCCGCTCAAAGAAAGCTCGCTGCGAGTGGAGGCCAAAATTATTTGCTCCTTCCCAAACTCTGGACGGAGTACTCTCTGCTGCCCAAGACGGCGAAGGCGACTCTCGCGTGGCCCCACTTCGAGCCATAGAGGACTCTGCTGTCCCCAAGTCCGGTAGAGGAAAGCACTACGATGCTGGACTTGCAGGGGCAAAGAGCGATCCTATGTACTCCAGGAAGAAATCGAAAAAGGGTACTAGCCGCAAGACGAAGACTCATGCGGCCAAGATTGCCAGCCGCATGACTGATGACCATGCGGCTGAGACTGCTAGCCAAAGGCACAATACTCATGCGGCCAGGATTTCCAGCCGCATGGAGAATACCTATGCGGCTGAGACTTTCAGCCGTATGAGGAAAACTCATACGGCTACGACTGTCAGCCGCATGGAGACTATTGATGCTAGCTGCATGCCGCCTGCTCCACGGGGCTCTGTCTTCGATCGCCTCTCCTATGGCCCTGATCTCCTGTGCTCTCAAGAAGACATGTCTGACTCTCTCCAGCACCACCTAGACTCTTCCTACTATGTGCCCTTACGCACTAGAGTGAAGAAGTCTAGGGCAGCACGAGCTTGGCAAGCTCGGTCCGCTGATCCGACGTCTGACCATCCGAGCGTCCCACATACCGTTATGCGGGCTTCTGATGGAAAGTTGTACAGAACCACTCAAGTCCATCCCCCGGCGGCAAACGGACAGAGAGGTTCGCAAAAGTCTCCCAAAATCTAGAGAGCAAACATGGCCGATTCGGACCCATCTGACTTGCGTGAGGCCATCCTCCGCATACGCAAGGAAAGAGAAGATGCATCGGGGTGCAAAGAGTCCTCCCATGGACGTCACTGCACCAAGTCATCGTCAACTACTGTTGTAATAACGCGACAGTACGAGAAGACTGGCAGTCCATCTTCCAACGACTGCAACAAGCATGTTCAGAAGACGAGGCACCTTTCGTCGCCTCCTGCAACTCTGCTCAGAAAATCCCTGCCGATGGGAGAGGAAAGAAGACAAATGTTCCCAGCCCGAAGATTTCAACCACTATGACTAAGAGACTATCGCCTAAACGGGTGCCCACCATCGGAGTTTTCCAAGCTACTCGTTCTAAGACAAAAACTGCTACAGTAGGAGATTCGTCGTCCGCACCACTGGGGGTTGCTAGGACTGAAGGTAGCACTCCTCCCAACCTCCACGACAATCCGATGTTCCAAGAAGACGAGCCGAGGGTAACAACTCTCCCATCAGATGCAGCAAACCCCGACGTCCCCGAGGATGTCCACAACTCCCAAGACGAGGCGAACTCTGAGGCTGGGGGTACTATCCCTTCTGAGTCCAAATCAGAAAAAGACATTCCTACATATCCCGATGACTTCTCACTACAGGGGTATGATTCGGAGGGCACTTCCTCCACCGTCCCGTCCATCTCTCCTTATGTAAAGACGGTGTTCATGACGGACAGCAGCCAAGGTGGTTCCAGTGATCGTCAGCACATCGACACTCTCGAAGCCATATTGTACGCCATGGTCAAGTCTGTAGACGAGATCAAAGCGGCCCTTCCAACTCTGCAAGGAGAGATGCCTGGCCAAACAAGTGCGGGTCCCGCGGTCAATGCATACTCGAACTCAGCGGCACCGAACCCGGGTAACAATCCTCCTAATAACGGCCCCCACCGCTGTGGACGAGGCCAGGGAAGCAAGAAGAGAGGTCCAGGAGCTTCGAGCCATGTTTCACGCTCGAGAAACCTCTCAAGACCTCAGAATACGGCAACCATACCCTGCTGCATGGAGGGATGTCCCCTTCCCACCAAGATATAAGCCGTTCAATATCAATCCCTATGATGGCAAGACCTCCGCCAGTCGATACATCACTTACTTCGAGGTCACCACCGACCATCTGCCCCATGACGATGCCATCCTCACACGATTATTCATTGGGGCATTGGAAGGAGTCGCCTTCGACTGGTATCGCAACTTGTCGGATAACTGCATCCACTCCTTCGCCGTCTTCAAGCGTATATTCTTGGAGAGATTCTACGAAGTAGGGCAGGACATCACAATGTCCACCCTCATGGACGTCGTCCAAGGGTAGAAAGAGCTAACAAGGAACTATATTGAGCGGTTTCGCCAAACCGCAATAAAGCTGCCATCCGGTAATCCGGATTCCTCCTTAATTGAAATTTGCCAAAAGAGATTGCTCCCAACAATCAGTCTCTGGATGGGCAAAAGTCAATTCAAGGACTGGAAGACGTTCATCATCAGTGCTACAAGTGCCAAAGAACGGTTGAAGAAGGATCGCCAACTGGAATTGCACATCTCGGACGGAGAGAACAAGGGCAAGCGTCCTAACACCAACAACGACAATGGGGGTAGCCCCTCCAACAATCGGAACAGCAGGGGAAAGCAGGCTATGGTGGCCGATACAGCCCAAAAACCTGAGCTAAAATCGGCAGACAAACAATGGCCGCAAATCACCTACTCTTTCGAAGACGGCCACGTCAAGCCCATCTTGGACATGCTCATACAAGGAGACAGAATTCAGCTTCCTCTACCAAGACGGGAACCTCAGCCGGCAGAGATGGAGAACCCAAAGTACTGCCATTACCACCGCTACGTCCACCATGCTATACACGACTGCTACCAGCTAAAACGGTACATCCAAAATCTTATCGATTCGAACGCTCTGGCCATCGATTTTGAAGAGGTAACCGTGGCAGCCAATATGGTGTCGGTATAATTCGGCAGCTTCCCTCCGACGGAAACTCAAGACGGTGTGGTCCCCATCCCTCTGGCGACAATGGAGATTGCTAATCTTCCACCTCCCCGAGATCAGGCTGCTGGTCTAGTGTCCCTCACCACATCACGAGGGGAGGTCATGTGGGTCCATCCAGACTTGGTATCAGAAGTGACTCAGCCCACACCATCTTCCATTGGCAAGAAGAAGAGTGGAAAAGTCAGGTCCTGCCGCACAATCTCGACAGATATCGAAGAAGCTACAGCCGTCGTCACTCGGTCTGGGGCACAATCCCAACCTATGGCTGACAACTCGGCCGAAGATCATCAGCCCGCTACAACTGACGCTCCGGGACCGGCTCAGCCTCCGACGACCGACAAGCCTAGGCCGAAGGAGACTCGCTTTGACAAATCCCTCCGAAAAGAGGCACCACAGGGGCTGGAGAGGCCCTACAACTTCAACGTCTTGGCGCAATTGGCCAACACACCGGCCAAGTTGTCATTATACGAGCTTCTGAGACTCTCAAAGGATGTTCGTGCGGCTTTGAGCGATGCACTCCAAAATGTCGACGTGTGCCTGGCTCAGGTCAACCTCACGGGAGAGAACCCGCCTGCAGATCTTCAAGACAGCGCTTGTACGGGAGCGATGCCCAACATTGTCTTCACTTTGCAGGATATGCTCATCAAAACCAACCTGTACGATCGCCCGTTAAACTACACTGGATACATCGGCGACATGAAGGTGGATCGGATGCACATTGATCCTGGCTCTTCCATAAGCATTATCCCGAAGGGTCGGTTACATCATCTCCGCATCCCTATGCATCGTCTGACGCCAACAAGCACCGCCATCAGCGGTTTCAATTCGGGCAGAAGCTACCCAATTGGGAAGATTCGTCTGAAGTGCCAAATTGGCGATCTCCAGTCGGAAGTCACCTGTTACGTCATAGATGCAGACACTTCTTACAACATCCTCTTGGGACGTCCTTGGATACACGATTATATGATCATGCCTTCCACGTTGCACCAGTGCTTCAAGTATATCGATAAACACGGCTTTGTGAGGACAGAATTTGTCGACATCGATCCCTTCTAGAGGGTCGAATCCTACTACTCAGACTCCTGCCTGTACGAAAAGTCGAAGAGGCACCTTGGTGAAGGAGATGTGCAAGCTCGTACCGAGACATCCACAGGATCAGAAGAACCTCTGACGATCCACCTCCAAGCTCGCAAACCTGGCAAGTCGGCACCCTTTACCGCCACTCTGCGTAAGGACGCAATCAGCCTCTCGGCACAAGAAGAGCAAATGATAATCCGGCTGCCAAGGTCTGGCCAAGTGCCAAGACCCACAACGGAGCCTCTGACAATCAGGCTGCCGAGAGTCGGCCAGCCGCAAACGGAGAAGCTCAATCCCTCCGACAAGCCAATGACGATACGCCTTCCCAAGAAGAGTCGTCACCCCGATACAAGGTCTGGGACTTATAGCGAACCAACCACTCCCCGCTCAGCATCGAGTACCACACTGGGGGTCGCTAGTCTGCCGACAACTCCACGCTCTGCTCTGTCAACTGAACCCCTGACGATCAAGCTGCCCATGTCGTCCTCTCAGTCTTCGTTTATACAGGGGGTAGCCGAAGAGGAACCGGAGCTAGCCAAGTATGTGGCTGCCCACACTGATGTTCCTTCCGCAGATGATGTAATCCCGCTAGAAAAGATACCTTACTTCATCAATAAAGGGCTATCTTTGAACTACCTCGAGCTTAACAAGCTCTGTACAATGTATGCTATAGAACACGGTATAGGCACTCACCTACACACATAGGTGACAAATGTGTATACCGCGAACCAGCTTACTCCAGTGGAAGGCGCTTACCGCATAATCGAGGGAGGGGACCATCCAATCATCTTCGGCCGGAAGGATGATCCGTAGCCCTTCACCATAGAAGAAGTCGACCTTGAATCAGATGCCGGGAGACTGCCTCTGTATCTTTATAGTCCCTAATCCAAATATCTCATGCAAAAACAAGGGTATGATCTGGAGACTACGCCAGACTTGAACTACGGCACCAGACGACGATTATCTCTAAAGCCATCAGTTCCGATTGGCAAACTGCGGGACTACTACAGCAAAACCCGATGTGGATTAGGGTATGTAACACCCACAACGACCCCTGAGAGCTCAGACGAAGAATGTGACTGGCATTCACATTCAACCGGGTCACCAACTTCTGACTCGGATACCAGCATCGGAGACGTATTCAGACAAGTCCTGTCAGTCAACATGGCATTCGCCGACGCTTATGAAGAAGATGAAGACATCTCTGAAATCCTCGAGTTAGAGCCATGGGCCCAACAGTTGGATGCACAATGGAAAAAGCGGTTCGAACAAAGAGAACCTCCTACTGAAGATGAGGTCATACAAGTGGATCTCGGCAGCGAATCTTCTCCAAAACCGATCTTCGTCAGTAAAAGCCTAACAGACGAAGAGCGAGAATTGCTGCTGGAACTCGTCAAGGAATATATTGATGTGTTCGCCTGGAGCTATAAAGACATGCCGGGGTTAAATTCCGATATCGCTCTTCACAAACTCAACATTCGGCCAGATGCAAAGCCAGTCAAGCAACAATAGCGAGGCTTTCGCCCAGGCATCATGGATGCAATCGAAGCCGAAGTCAACAAATTAATAGCCAGCGGCTTCATTCATGAGGAATAACATCCAGACTGGGTCGCCAACATAGTACCCATCCTCAAGAAGAATAGAAAGATTCGAATCTGCATCGACTTCCGCAATATGAACGAGGCATGTCCCAAAGATGAATTCCTCCTCCCTATCACAGACATCATGATTGGGAACACCTACGGCTTCGAACGTATGTCATTCATGGATGGCTTCTCGGGGTACAACCAAATTAAGATGTCTCCTGATGACGAAAAGCATACATCATTCCAAACTCCGATTGGCACATACTGCTACACAGTCATGCCTTTCGGTTTGAAGAATACCGGTGCCACATATCAAAGAGCCATGAGTATCATCTTCAGAGACCATTTATACAAGACGGTGGAGTGCTATGTTGATGACATTGCCGTCAAGAGTCGCTGTAAGAGAGACCATATGCAGGATCTGAGGACGGTATTCGACCTGATACGAGCGCATAATTTGAAAATGAACCCTACGAAGTCCTTCCTGGGTGTATCCAGTGGGAAGTTCTTGGGTTTTATCATCATCTCCCAGGGTATCCATATAGACCCTGAGAAGACGAAGGCAATTATGGAGATGGGTCCACCGAGAAATCTCCGCAAACTCAGAGGCCTTCAAGGGAGGCTAGCTTATATCAGGAGGTTCATTTCTAACCTCTCCGGGCGATGTCGACCATTCACCCATCTCATGAAGAAAGGCATCTCATTCGTATGGGATGAAGAATGTCAGCGGGCCTTCGACAGCATCAAAGAATATTTGTCGAACCCTCCAGTCCTGGTGGCCCCGGTTGCTGGAAAACCATTCCTGCTCTACGTACGAGCAATGGAACATTCCCTTGGCACCCTGCTAGCACAAAACAACGATGCAGGTCATGAACAAGCCATATATTACCTCAGTCGAATGATGATTGGGCCAGAGCACCGATACACCGCCGTGGAAAAGGAATGTCTCGCCCTGGTCTTCGCCATTCAGAAGATGCGGTACTATATCACGGGACAAACCATACATGTGATCTCACGAGTCAACCCTCTCAGGGTCCTCATGACTAAACCAGAAGCACTCAGCTCCCGCCTCGCTACATGGGCAATATTGCTGTCCCCCTATCATATGATCTTCGTCCCACAAAAGGCTGTTAAAGGTCAAGCCCTGACAGACTTTTTGGCAGCTCACCCAGGCTCGGAGTCGTCCAGAATATATGAAGGAATCCCAGATAAGGTCGTCGACTTGCATGAAACCTCCCACGATGATATATGGCGAATGTTCTTCGACGGTGCTTCGAGAACTGGACCCAAGGGCAACATCGTCGTCGGAGTCGGGGTGGTGCTGGTTTCTCCTTCCGGATTGGTGATCAATCGTGCTTACTCCCTCACGGAACCCTGTAGGCCTCAAAAATGAAAGTCATGCTGAGTTGATCAGAACAAAGTCTAAAAGTCACGCTGAATTGATCAGAACAAAGTCTAAAAGTCCCGCTGAGTTGATCAGACCAAAGTCTAAAAGTCACGCTGAGTTGATCAGACTAAAGTCTAAAAGTCACGCTGAATCGATCAGACCAAAGTCTAAAAGTCACGCTGAGTTGATCAGACTAAAGTCTAAAAGTTACGCTGAGTTGATCAGGACATATTCTAAAAGTCACGCTGAGTTGATCAAGACAATGTTTAAAAGTTACGCTGAGAGACAGCTCATCATTTGTCAGAATGTCATTATGACTGACAGCAAGACAGTCAAAGAATATCTCCTCGCATGCCACGTATGCACGGAACTCGAAAGATCACAGCCGACTATTGCGTGACTTTCGAAATCTTCTTCAACAAGACTCAGCCTTCATCAAGTTGGCGTACCAAAAGAGCTTATTGTCATTTAATACGGCTGACAAAAGGCAATCAATGTCAGAGATTTTGTGTCAGTCGAGGCACGTCGAATCAAGACAGTTGGCCGTTCTGACTCAAGTCTGCGTGTATTTTGAACTTCTATGTTCCTTTCTCAAGCTTGCGTGTTTTTTGAAGCTTTTTGCACTAAGTCTGCGTGGATTCTGAAGTTTTCAGCTCCAAGTCTGCATGGATTTTGAAGCTTTCTGCCCCAAGTTTGCGTGGATTCTGAAGCTTTCTGCACCAAAGTCTGCGTGGATTTCGTCCTCAACAAGCCTGCATGGATTGTATCAAATTGGAGTACGTGGCAGCCATACCACCAATCTCTCACCTGCGTGTCCTGTAACTTGCACACGACTCATACACGATTGCCATGTGTCCAACAGTTACAGGCCACGTCCAGTCACTGCTCATAACCTTACGTATGTTAAATCCTGTATGATTTTCAACTATGCACAGGTTATGAAGATAGTTATCTTTTCAGTGATTTTTGACTCTATAAATAGAGTTCTTTTCTCATTCATTGTACAGATACATAGTTATCTAAATTGCTGTTGAAATTTTGAGAGCTTTTCTTCTTCGCATCGTCCAAGGGATAAAGCGATCGTCTTCTAGATCGGATTCCTATAGTTGTAATTTTCCCAGATACACAATAAATAAAGTGAATTTATTTATGGAAAATAAATTGGCGACTCTGCTGGGGAAAACCATCTCCTCTTCTGAGATGGCAACAACTCAATACGACACTTCGTCAGTCGGCTCGACGAAGAAGGTGATATCGATCCAATTCGATCAACTCGCCTACGAAGAAATGCAGCGGGCTAAGGGTGGCAAGCCCACTTCAGCCTCCATCACCACTGCCAAGTCGAAGGGACGATCTGTCTACGTCCCTAAGAATCTGTTGGCAACCAATAGTGAAGTTTCTGCCACAGTGTCTACTCCTAACACTGACAAGGACTCTTCTGCAAGCACGCACGCCCTTGTGTGCTCGAAGACGACAGCAGTCAAAAGTCACGCTGACAGCACTGGCTCCTTAGCCAAGCCTGTTCCAGCGTGTAATCTCAAAGTCAAAAGTCACGCTGACAGCACTGGCTCCTTAGCTAAGCCTGTTCCAGCGTGCAATCTCAAAGTCAATAGTCACGCTGACAGCACTGGCTCCTTAGCCAAGCCTGTTCCAGCGTGCAATCTCAAAGTCAATAGTCAAGCTGACAGCACTGGTTCCTTAGCCAAATCTGTTCCAGCGTGTATTTCTAAATTCAAAAGTCACGCTAACAGCACTGGTTCTTTAACCAAGCCTGTTTCAGCGTGTATTCCGTATACATTATCTAAGAAGAATAGCTCTTTAGCTATCTCTTCTTCCTTGCCAACTTCTACTAGAACTGGGGGTGGTCTTGCTAGAATTCCTCCACAAATGGCACACAAAGTCCCTTCGAAAAGAAATAACTCTTTAGTTGTTTCTTCTGCTCCTGTAGTGTTTACTTCAGGAACAGCTTTGACTGACAGTTTTGTTAGTCAAAAAAAGAAGATGGTCTTTTGACTACTCTTCCTTCTGGACATTCTATGTCTCAAAACTTGAAAAAGTCTAAGAAGAAACATTTCTTAATGTCTTCTTCTACGACTTCTTCGAATTGGACACAGAATTTGTCTATAAAAGAAGGTCTGTTACCAACTCCTAATCAAGGGGATGGTTCAACTCTTTCTTCTCTGCAAATATCCAAATCAATGAAAGGAAAACTCCAAGTATCAAAAACCAATGTTTTACCTCCAATTGATCTAAGAACAAAACTTAATCAAATCCGTTTGTGAAGCACTTCTGGTGTCAAAAAACCATACCAAACGGGGACAAAAGCAAGAGATCCAGATGCAGAGTATGCTAGAAATTATGTGGCTCAGATTAATCATTCTCTATATAATCAAGAGCCATCAAGACCCAAGAACCGAAAATATATTCCTAAAAATACACAAAGATTGTTCTCGGATGTATCTCAATCTTCACAGACAGATTTACGAGAACACCTTCAACAAAAGAGAAGGAATAATTCTGTGTCAATGGATCATGACCATGCTGAATGTCAATTCCAGCCAATAGTCATAATTCGATGCAGATGTCAATCAATGGATCATGACTATGCTAATCATTAATATGACTTCCAGCCAAGAGTTATGATGCAATGCAGATGTCGAACTAAACGACAATCTGTCTTCACCCGGATTCAGTGTGAACCTATGCCTGATGAAGATGAACCTCTGTTTGCTTCTGTTAACATGACCTCTCGGGATACAGGGGGTAGAACTGATAGTCCAGATGGAGTATATAGAGGCACCAGATCAAGAGTCATAGCTTTTAATCAAAGGACTTTGATTTCTGAGGATGATTCTGAATTTCTTGGAGAATCTAACTTCCCACCTCTGCCTACTGGGGGTAATTCTCCTACAAATGACTTTGATACACAAAGTAATGATTCAGAACAAACAACATCCACCAGTTCATCAATAATCCCTCGTACAGTCACGACTTATATGGTCGATGGGAATACAGATGAACCTTCTTCTTCCATGACTCCTCAAGACCAAAGAATTGCTTCTTTGGAACAACAAATAAAATCTATGGCTGATACTATGAAGTCAATGTATGAACTCATGGCAACCCAGCTGCAAAATCGACAGACTGTACCAGATGCCATACCAATTGACACTGGTATAAGTCCAGTACATGTTCCTCCAGCAGTACAATCTAATACTCCTGGGCAAGCTCAACCGGTTCCTAGTTACTCTGGAGCTGGGGGTAGTGCTTATAATGCTGTTCCTCCTCCTAACTTTTCTCTACAAGCTACAACTCCACAATCCTCCGGAGTTGTTACTGAAGAATTGAAGAATCTCCGAACTCAATTTGAGGTATTTAAACAGAAGGATGGTTTACCAAGGTTAGGCATCAAGCAACCTTATCCAATAGAATGGAAGCAAGTATCGTATCCTCCTAAATAAAAACCTCCTACTATCTCATTCTATGATGGAACCACTTCTCCGAGTCAGTTTATTAATCACTTTGAAGTGATGACTGACCAGCTACAACCAAGTGACGCCTTCCTTACTCGGGTGTTTGTCGGATGTCTCAAAGGAACGACTTATGAATGGTATAGAAGTCTCCCGGATGGGTGTATTACCTCATTTGTCGGTTTCAAACAAATGTTTCTTGAACGGTTCTATGAAGGGCTCAATGATATGACTATGTCTGCTCTTATAAGAATCAAGCAGAAAAATAATGAAACTACAGAGGAATTTATTGAACGGTTTCGAAGAAAAGCTCTGAAGATGCCTCTTGCAACTCCTGATGCTGTCACCATCGACACATGGAAATCAAATTTGTTGCCAATCATCAGCATGTGGACAGGATCTACTCAATTTCAAGATTGGCCTTCCTTCATAGTTAGTGCCAAGGCCGCAGAAATTACTGCTGAAACCTTCAAAGGTTTAGGAGTGCAGATGACTCCCAAAGAAACAGGTCAAAGTATTAACAATAATGCTAAATCCAATACTCGCAAGGGAAAAGAAACCCTTGAAGTTAATCTTCAGAGTAAAGATGCATCGACTGTTCAAACTCCTCCTGCCTCTACAACTCAACAACCAAGAGCACCTCGTCCCAAAGAAGAATACTCTTTTGATGACGATGATGTCCTTGGTATCTTTGAATGTCTGCTGAAAGGTAATAAAATATAATTACCTGAAATCAAGAAACCTGATGAAGCTGGTAAGACGGATCATCCTAAATACTGTCCATACCACAGAATGTTGGGTTACACAGTTCGTACATGTTATGTACTGAAAGGAAAGATCCATGAAATGATTAAATCTGGAGCTATCTCTCTTACTCCGAAAGATAAGACCGTCACCTCCAATGTCGTCTCTATGCAATTCGAAGATTTTCCTCAACTCCGTGAAAGCGGGATCGTTCCTATTCCCAGGGCAACTCTTGAAATAGTGAATATTCCTCCTCCACAGTCTGAAGGATTAGTACCAATCACTATGGAAACAAGAGAAATCATATGGATTCATCCTGATCTGGTAGCAGATTTTGAATCTCCTCCTCTTCAAAAGACTACTTCCCGAAAATCTAAGAAGACTGGGAAAACTAAGTCATGTCATATAACTTCTTTCGGATCTACTCCCGACACAGAATCAAAAGATAAATCAGAAGCACTTGCTGGTGCTACTAGAACAGGGAAACATTATCTAAAGGATTATTCCAAGAGTCCTGAGGATACTCCTGATATCCCTCCTGCTGACAAAAATGCTCCTAATATTCCTTTTGAAGAAGAATCATCCACTGCACCTGTTCCTTCAACTGCACCGGTTGAACCTACTCCTTCCAAGCCTACAGCTCTTGAGAAAGGCAAACAACAGGCTCGATTTGATAAGCCAATCAAGAAGTCTCCTCCTCTTGGGCTTCAGAAATCTTATAACTTCGACATTCTAGCTCAACTTGCTAATACTCCAGCTAGAATGTCCCTCTTTGAACTTCTACGTCTTTCTAAAGATACTCGGAAGACATTAAGTGAGGCACTTCTTCAGGCTGACTCTTGTCTTGCACAATTAAAGAAGCCAGATGAAGAACCTGCCACTTGCTTACATTGCAACAGTGTATTGGAGATTATCCCAAATATCACCTTTACACAAGATGACATGCTACTGGAGGATAATCGACATGATCGGCCTCTCTACTACACCGGTTATATCGATACGATGAAGATAGATCGTATCCTCATTGATCCAGGGTCTGCTATAAGTATAATGCCAAAGAGTCTGTTGGATGAACTAAAAATCCCTCTTCACAAGCTTTCCAAGACGGTTACTACTATCTTGGGATTCAATCAAAGCCGAAGCGAACCTTTGGGAAAGATTCATCTGAAACTTCAGATAGGCGATTTCAGATCCAAAGTCACTTTCTATGTGATTGAGATCGTGGGATCTTATAATCTTCTTCTGGGGAGGCCCTTCCTTTATGAAAATAATATAGTGCCTTCTACTCTTCATCAGTGTTTTAAATACATTGACAGCAATGGAAGAGTACAAAAAGAAGTTGCTGATATAAATCCTTTCCATGGGGTTGAAGCTTATTTCAATGATTCCCGGATGTACAAAGAAGAGTATACAAGGGTGATACAAGCTATGGAGAAAGAGGATCCGTAAAGTGAGACCTTGATAATTCCTATTAAAGGTCGAACTACTCAGCAACAATCTCCTAAATCCTCTGGAGAAAGCTCTTTCATTATTCCAGTGAGCGGACGGATCTCTCCATTACCTCAGTCGTCTATTCAAGATACACTGATCATTCCTGTCAGCGGGCGTACTACAGTTCCTGTATCTTCACATATAAAACAGGATACTCTGGTAATCCCTGTTGGAGGGTGGACTACTCTTCCATCTCAGGCTTCAAGGGAGCTCACCTCTTCTGAGCCATTTGTTATCGATCTTAATCAAAACAAAACTTCCTCTCGTTCTTCTTCTCCCCCTTTAGTTATTAATTTGGCTAAGATTTCTAAGGCTCAACCTTCTCCCAATGTAAATACTACTGCTTTTAAATTTAATGAAAAGTCCCCATCTTTGCAGTATTTTGATGTGTGTAATCATGTTCATAGTTATTTGCATTTGTTAGATGACTTGAGAACAATAACCATAGGAGTTGTACAGACTTTTCATACAGACGTATCCCTAGAATCAGTACAAACTTCATACTTTCTGGTTCCTAGTAGAAAGCCAGGAGACATTCCAATATTCTTCTACAAAGGGCCCCAGAATCCTTCTGATTTAGAAGATGATGACAAAAACGATGATACTGGAAGATTACAACTACGTCATTATAGTCAGCAATCTAAAGACATCATTAAAAATATGGGCTATGACTTCAGAACTGGCCTCAATAATGGAAAAGGAAGAAAAATGCCTGTCCGGATTCCTCCTCTGAAATATGGGAGGACAAAATGCGGATTAGGTTATATTGCTCGTACTCCTTTTATCAATACTGTCCATGAAGATCCCGAATCTGACGAAGATAAGAGATCTGATTCTTCTAGTACCACCTCTTGGGATTCTGATACAAGTATCGGTGACTTCTACTACAACATTCTGTCTTCCAACATGGTTTCCATCGACAGTTCTGAAGAAAATGATGAAAACGAAGACGAGTTTGAAATCTCACCTGAATCAGAACAATGGGCCCAAAGGTTAGATAATCAATGGAAGTTCCGATTCGAGCAAAAAGAACCTCCGACTGAAGACAAACTTGTTCAAATAGATGTTGGTGAAGGGGGATCCCCCAAACCAATATTCATCAGTGAAAGTCTTTCAGAAACTGATAAGCAAGACATGATCAAACTTATTCGAGAATACATCGATGTCTTCATTTGGAGTTATGAAGATATGCCAGGACTTGATCCACAAATCGCAACTCATAAAGTCAATATCATGCCGAATGCAAAACCGGTCAAGCAACAACAGCGACGATTTGATCCAGACATTATGGATGCAATTGAAGCTGAAGTCAATAAACTCATGGCCTCTGGGTTTATTAGAGAGGAACAATATCCCGATTGGGTGGCTAATATAGTTTCTGTCCTTAAAAAGACTTGTAAGATCAGAGTATGCATAGACTTCCGCGATCTCAATGCGGCATGTCCTAAAGACGAGTTCTCTCTACCAATTACTGATGTTATGATCGATAATACCTGTGGGTTTGAACGGATGTCATTCATGGACGGGTATTCTGGGTACAATCAGATTAAAATGTTTCCAGATGATGAGAAACACACTTCTTTCAGAACGCCGATCGGTACATACTTTTATACAGTGATGCCATTCGGTCTCAAGAATGCAGGAGCAACTTATCAACGAGCTATGAGCACTATATTCCGTGAACATTTACGAAAAACAGTCGAATGCTACGTTGATGATATTGCAGTCAAAAGTCGATAAAAAGAGGATCACATCCAAGATTTGAAGATTATTTTTTATCTAATGCGTAAGCATCAATTAAAGAAGAACCCTAGTAAGTCCTTCTTAGGCGTCTCTAGTGGCAAATTTCTCGGCTTCGTCATTACCTCGAAAGGTATACACGTGGATCCCGAGAAGATCAAAGCCATCCAAGAGATGCGTCCTCCACGCACCTTAAAAGAGCTACGAGGATTTCAAGGAAGGATCGCTTATATCAGGAGATTCATCTCTAATCTTTCAGGACGCTGCAGACCATTCAATAAACTTATGAAGAAAGGTGTTTCTTTTGTCTGGAATGATGAATATCAGAAAGCATTCGATGATATAAAACAATATCTGATGATCCCTCCAGTATTGGTACCTCCTGTCTCAGGAATACCGTTCCTCCTATTTACCCGAGCAATGTGTCATTCATTGGGTGCATTGCTCGCTCAAAAGAATAAAAATGGTCATGAATAAGCCATTTACTATCTCAGTCGTACTATGACCGGAGCTGAACCTCGATATTCATCGGTCGAAAAAGAATGTCTAGTCCTGATGTTCGCTGTCTAAAAGACACGACATTATATCATTGGCCAGACTATTCATGTCATCTCCAGGATCAATCCCATACGAGTCATGATGAAGAAACCAAGTGTTTTAAATTCTCGTTTGGCAAACTGGGGAATCTTACGTGCTCAGTATGACATACATTATATCCCTCAGAAATCGGTCAAAGGACAAGCTTTAGCTGATTTTTTGGCTGCTCATTCAATTCCAGAGAATTCAAAACTCTACGATGAAATTCTAGATGAAGTCCTAGACTCAAATCGAATTGATGAAGAAGATTCTACTTGGCGTCTATTCTTTGATGGAGCTTCAAGAATAGGTCCTGATGGTGACATTGTCGCTGGAGTTGGAATCGTTCTTGTGTCGCCAGAAGGTCTTGCTATCCAAAGAGCTTATTCTCTCGATCAGCCATGTTCAAACAACGTTGCTGAGTATAATACATTACTCATTGGTCTTCAGCTCGCTAAACATCTGAATATTCAATATTTGGAGGCGTATGGAGATTCTAAACTCATTGTTAATCAGATAAGGGGTACTTATGAAGTTCGCCATCAAGATCTGGTTCCTTATCATAGATCGGCTATATCTATGGCTTCCTCATTTGAAGAATTCTTCATCGAGCATGTTAGGCGAGCATGTAACACAGAAGCTGATGCTCTTGCTAATCTCGCGGCAGTATTGGCTATTCCGATTGATTAGACGGCAACAAATGATTGTTGTTTGCAATCGAGAATTATTTCATCTTGAAAACAACCTAACTCTAGGACTTCCAGTTGACACTGAAGAATCAACATCTCATGATGTCAATGCAACAAGAGGATTTGGATTAAGTCGTAAATAATTATCATCTTCATCTGATTCTAGTATGGAATTCACCTTCAGTAATTCAGCTGAGACTCAGAATACGAATAAAGATTGGAGACTTCCTTTCTTAAATTTCGTATTGTATGATATCCTTCCAGATAATCCGAGTGAGGCAGCATCTATCAGACGACGATCACTCAGATTCTATTACAATCATACTACAAAAACCTTATATCGTCGAGCTTATGATGGTTTACTTCTTCGATGTATTGCCGGTGATGAGGCTCAACAAATTATTCGCGAAGCACATGATGGAATTTGTGGAGCACATCAGCCTGGACCAAAACTTCAAGACCGTATTCGACGTATGGGTTATTATTGGCCTACTATGGTATCAGATGCCATCGAATATGCAAGGAAGTACAAAGCTTGTCAAATCCATGCAGATTTTATTCATCAACCCTCAGAATTTCTACATCCAACGGCAGCATCATGGCCCTTCGAAGCTTGGGGCATGGACATTATTGGCCCAATTAATCCGCCGTCATCAAAAGGTCATCGGTTTATTCTCGCAATAACCGATTATTTCTCCAAATGGGCCGAAGCTATTCCTTTATCTGAAGTCAAAACTTCCAATGTCGTCAACTTTATCAAGAACCATGTCATCTACAGATTTGGTGTTCCTCGACGCATTATTCATGATAATGGACCACAATTCGTCAGCCAGAAATTTACTCGATTCTGTGACAATCATCGGATCAACAATATGGCTTCTATCGCATATAATCTGGCAGCAAACGGATTAGCAGAAGCTTTCAACAAAACCATCATCAAACTCTTAAAGAAGTTTGTTTCTACCAACAAACGTAATTGGAGTGAGAAACTTGGTGAATGTTTGTGGGCTTACCGCACTACAGTTCGTAATGCTACTAAATGTACACCTTTCTCTCTGGTGTACGGATGCGAAGCTGTTCTCCCATTAGAGATTCAAATTCCTTCTTTAAGGATAGCAATTGCTAATGAACTTACCACCGAGAATAATGATCGTCTTCGACTTCAGGAATTAGAAGCTCTGGATGAAAAGCGGTTATGTGCTCAACAAAATATCGAATTCTATCAAGCTAGAATCTCAAGAGCTTTTAACAAGAAAGTCAGAGTTCGAGCATATCAAAAAGGGGAACTTGTTCTTGCAGTCAGACGTCCGATGACTATGACACACATGTGTAAAGGCAAGTTCGATGCAAAATGGGAAGGTCCATTCATTGTGAATAAAGTCTTTTCTAATGGGGCATATCAGCTTACCACTATGGATGGTAAAATCACTATGATGCCCATTAATGGCAAATTCTTGAAAAAATATTATGTATAATATTTTCATCTGTCAAGATTGTTCTCCTATCATTCCCCAGCTAGTAAAAATACCAAAGTCATTGTTCTTTACAAGAATCGTTTCGATATCTTTTATCTCCAGTGGAAATAGATATTCTATTTTGTATCATTTTCTTAGCAAATTTGATATCTAGAAAATTACGTCCATATTACCTCTGAATTTTCTATCTCAGTATCATATTTATGAAAATGATATCTAGTCTTTTGATTCTCGAATCCAAAGATCATGAAAAATTGAGTTCAAAGATATTTTTATGTCTGAATTCTATTTTTTCTAATCAGTATTAAACTAAGATCATCTCTTGTTTAATATCATCTGATAGAATTACAAAGTTCATTTGTACATTCTATTCTATAGAAATGTGTCATATATTATTTACCTCTGAACATATTTTCTATAAATATATCATTATCAAAACAACAAAGTCAAAAATCAGATCAAAGGTTCTCATTCGTCTTTATTCAAAATCAAAATGTTGATTACGAGATCTATTTATTAGGAGTTATTAGCTCCTTAATACGATCAAGTACAATACTCATTTTCTCTTCATGAGCTTTTCAAACTTTTTCTGCTGCTTCAACAGCGACATTTTGTTCATCAAAAATGATAATACAGATTGGAGACGATTAACTTCTTCAATTTGCTCTGTCTGCATCTGCTCTCGCTCCTTTTGAAGAGTTTTACAGCGTTCGGCTTCAGAAATATAAGCAGCAATGACCTCAGCTTGCTCTGTTTCTATGACAGCAATTCGCTCTTGAAGACGAGCCAACTCCTCTTTCAACTTCTTCAGCTCTTCAGCTTTGGATGATTTATCTTTCTCCAGAAGCTCTATTCTCTGACGAGTAGCTAATATTTCTTCACCCTTTTCTACTAATTTCTCAGAAGAAGAGGCAAGAAATGCTTCTAATGCAGCTTGCTGGGACTGGGCTTCATGCTCTAGTTGACTGATCTTAGCCACCGTTAAAGAATGAATGTCTTCCTTCTTAGTCTCCCAGTATTTTCGGATAGTTATTTCTAACTCATCCAGGAGATGTTCGAAGAAGATGTACTGAGATTCGCAACCAGCATGTCGCAACGCCATGAGCGGGAAATTGATCATAGTTCGAAGCTCAGAGAAGGGCATAGCTTCGTCCTTCAAGAAACGCTTGGAGTACGTATCCAGATATGAATAGATGATATCTGAATACATCCCCAGAGTTCTTGCCAAGTCCCGTCTCGAACCCAGGAGTCGCTGTCATCATTGAAGAAGAAGCTTGAACGTTCTCTATCCTGGGAACGAAAGTATGTACTGCTGGAGAAGTTGGCAAGTGCGAGCTCCCTTCATCAGCATCAGTCTGGACAAGTGGAGCATGAGTTGAACTCATTGCTGCAGCAGTTCCTACTAGTCAAAGAAAAAAATAATCAGCATCTAAAGAAAAAGAAACAGTAAAAACAAAATTTGGAATAAAATTCTACCAGGCTGAGGTTCATATTCTATGTGGTGAGGGAGTCTTGCGTCTTCTCGTAGCCGGTCCATGACGGTGTCCGACACCTGCTTTATGTGGCTGCTTCCAGCTCCAGAATTACTGGGTACTGGAGCATTGTCCGGAGATTGAGCAGGTTCGGGGCTGAGTTCCATTCTGTTCCTTTTGACTTTATCTTCATCATAAGGAGTAGAAGTGCCAGCATGCCAATCATTTCCTTCTTCAGCTTCTTCTTCTTCTTCAGACTCTTTTTCAGCCCCGGCTTCAGGATGAGTCTCTGATCCGGAGTCCATGATGTTCACATCTTCATCTAGTCCTTGAGATAATGAATCTCAGGAGCAGTAATGATAGCAAGCTCAGTATCAACTGCCGGTTCAGTTTCCCCTGGAATATCAGTTCGAAGAATGATATCTTTACAAACATTCTTCAACAAGTCATCAGCAGCTGGTAGCTCGGACGTTGGCACGTCTTCATCGCCTCTGGCCAAAGAAATATTTTCCTCAACCTGAGTTTCTGGAACTTCCGGTTGTTTCATAACCTCTGCCGGGGCTGGTTCTTCTTCAGAATATTCAATCTGGTCATCCAATGCATGGATGACGCCCTCAGTCCCATGTTCAAAAGGGATCATCCTCATCTCTGAGGGTTTAATAGCTACTCCACTTGTTGTCGGAGCAGTCGTTCCCCGAGCTCGAGTAGATTCTACCTCAGGCTGTTCAGCGGAAGTTACTAGAAGATACACATTATCAGACTCTATTTTCTCAGTGGAAGCCGCTTCACTAATCTCTGGCAAGACCCCTCCACTCATAATCGTTTCCAAGAGTTCATTGCCTTTCATTTTGCCAACGGTCTTCTTGACATACCTGCCTCTCGACCTCCTTGTTATCAAAGGAGCATCGTCTTTATCTGTATCTTCGTCTTTATCGGCAGCGTCATCTTCGTCAACTAAGATGCCACCTAAAGATGAAGTGGCAGTTACTGAGACTCCTTTCTTTTCTTCTTAGATGTCTGAGACTTAGTACTCTTTTTGGAGACTGTCTCAGATTCATCGCTTCGCTTCCTCTTAGAAAGGGATATAAATATGGGAGGAAGAACTTCATCAATAAAATTTTCCTTCTGAAATAAGTCATATAGGGGCTCAACCTCCGCTGTCTCATCTTCAGGTTCCGGAGGAAATTGTTGAACAACAGTTTTCTTCTTCGACCTCTTTGCTAGGTCATCTTCCGTAACAAAAGTCTTCAGATGGAAGCTCGGCATAAAGGTGCTCGACGAAACATAGAAGCGAGCATATGTGTAAAGCATCTTCGTCCCCGTGCTGGATAAAGGATTAGGCATAGAGAATACAACTTTTGTATCTCTAGCCGCAAAGTATCTCCAGGCCCGAGCTCCGTCAATAAGCCCTCAACGAGCAGAAAGACAAGTGGTGGCATTCCCAACGTGAAGTTGGTCATATCCGAATTGCCTGGCAAATCTGCTCGGTAGATACGGCTCCAGATACGTCATCTCTTCATGACGGTACACCAGATGAGAAGGCCAGATTCTCTGCAACCACTGAAAGGCTACATCATCTAGCATGTTCCCTCTATCTCCGTCTATCATATTCAAGGGCATGCTCTCATAACCCAATGGTGGAGGGACACATTGAATGGACCAATGTGACGCTCGATTCAAAATATTTCTACATTTTGGAAGAGTGTGAACCTTCCAGAAAGTCTCTCCAGAGTACTTCTCCAAAAAGAGACTGCCACTCCCTCCTGCTCCTAGAGGAATCAAACCATCATGATGGAGGAGAAGCCAACCATATAGATATGTGAAGGGCATCTCTATTCTGGGAAATTCATCAGTCATCCTCCTCTGAGTAGATAGCATATTGGTTACAAAATTCCGAAGACCTGCGTTCAGCCTACAGGTTATCGCCGATAATAAGTCCATTTTATAACCATACATAAGGCGCACCGCTGCAAAGATAACGCCTCTATGTATCCTGTCCAGAGAGCTGGAGCCAGGAACGACGAATCTTCTTAACCAAAGAGATAGGAATCCGGCTAAATGACCGTTCCTTGACAGAATCTTTCCACTCTGTCTCACATACGAGCTGAAGGTGGTTCCAGCTTTAAACTCACACCAGTCTTCAGTGATCGTGAAATCCTTGCAGTCATACTTCTCTAGCATATAAATGATTTCACTCTCAGAAAGACGCTTGAAGAAGTTAATTTGGTACCATCTCTTCTCGTTTATCTTTTTCTCATCCTTTTCACGGTTCAGGAAAAGATAAGACATCCACTTCTGGATGTGGTTGCCGGCTTCATCTTTAGAACTCTTGTAATATAGAGTACATGTGCCGAAATGGCACATCATCTCTTCAAATAGGTGCACCATCTCTGGATTCTTCTTCGACAGAAAGTTCAGCTCTTCTGTCGTAGGCACATACTCTTCATACGGTAGTGTGTCTGAAGGCAGATACGAGATGTATTCCATCTCATGAAGGGCAAAGCCCATCTCCCCTTTGGGAGTCATAAAAGTCCCCGTCCTGTGGTTATACCTCTCAACCAAAGCCAGGAACAGAAAGGGGTTGGGTCTGAAGCCGTATGAGGAATTGACGATCGCGTCATAAAGGTTTATCTTCTTCAGCTCACTCTTAAACTGTTCCAGAGCCCAATGGACCAAAGTCCTCCATCTCACGTTCTCCTGATTCATTAAGCCGTTCATCCTCGGCGTCGAATCAGTGGGGTAGAATGCATTCTCGTTTGCCATGAATTCATTTATGAAAACAGGCATTCTGAATGGCATTAATATTGATGAGTCTTCAGGAGGTACGCATCCCGGCTTCAAACCTCGAACACGGATACATGATTCTCTGGGGAACTGAAGAATCCCTCCTTCCTGTAAATGATACGGCTCGTCCTTTGCCTGCTGATATTCTGTTAAGTGCCAGGACATCTTTCTGGGATAGCTGGCATGCATAAATCTTATGATAGATAAGCCCCTAGAAACCTTCGGCCAGTACATGGGCTATTTTGCATCACCTTCGAAGTAAAAGCAGACCTTCTCTCTGATGCCCTTTGGTTGGGACTTCTGTGCTATGGCATCCCCGAACAGAAATGATAGTTTCTTGTGGGACACCAAATCAAGACTCTGAAAAGGTTGACCATTCATCAGACAGAGTAAAGTTGTATGGTCTTGATTTGCCAACAACGACAGTCTGGCTTCTGGAAGGTCAAACTGAGGAAATTGCACATGAGATAAATCATGTTTAAATGAAAAACTCAAGTGCCCTTCATAATCTGCCTCTTCACTTCGGATGTTCACTACAGAAAATAAAAGAAGACAAGGTCAGATGTGTTTCACTAAAATCTGTGTCTACGAGCCTTATGCGTGTATAGCAGTGTTTGAAGGAAATTTCATAAGTCACGCAGACTTCAGACAGATATACTATCAAGACATGCTGAATGATTTATTCACGCATGTGATTAATTCACAGCAAAGTCTAGACAGATTAGAATGAAAAGTCACGCATCATTGCCAGAATCACATTGAAGTGAAAATGACAAAATATACGCTGACAGATCAAAACTAATCTATCCAGGGGATGACTCTCAGAAGTCTGCGTGACTATTTCAAAATCGACATCTCTGCCAACATGTGAAAAATCACGCAGAGTCATGAAAGCTGCGTGAATAATTCAACATGGACATTTCTGCCAACATGTGAAAAATCATGCAGAGTCATGAAAGCTGCGTGAATAATTCAACATTGACATTTCTGCCAACATGTAAAAATCACGCAGAGTCATGAAAGCTGCGTGAATAATTCAAACATTGACATCCCTGTCAATACATGAAAAATCACGCAGAGTCATGAGAGCCATGCTCATTTGCGTGAAACACAGAGCTTCGTAAACACGAAGATGTGAAGTATGGCCGACCCTAAAGAGGGGGCATACTTTATTAATATCCTTTGCCCTAAGAAGGGGGGATATACTTCTGAAGTTTATTATTTGTCTTAAGATCCTAAAATTTCTATGTGGAGTTCATCTTCATCAAAGTCATCTTCATCAAGTCATCTTCAAACAGTTCATATCCCCATCCATCACTTACGCTGCATAGGAGGATGCGTGACTTCGCGTCGAGAGAGTCTGTCAGTGGTGGCTACGCAAGGAAGTCGCAGGAGCTTTCCCCTTAGCCTGAGCGTCGGTTTTCTTAGGAGCCATTGCTGTTGAGAAAGGGAAGAAGAAGTCGGGGAAGATGAAGTTCGTCGGGGAAGATGAAGTTTCTCTTCTGTGGATTCTCTCTCTAAAGAAATAAAGAAACAAAGAAGTGGTTGATGGCTTATTTATAGGCTCATGAAGAATTCCAAACGGCAACATCATTATTTGCCTCGATTTAGGAGCTATTGCACGGGATCCTAACTGCACAGAATCCCAACAGTCCAATCATTTCGGAGTAAATCTCTCTTTAAAGTCATCTCGGCGTGACTAAATTCATTTTATCATCTCGATTTCAAAGTATTTCGAAATAGTTTATCATTTTTCGAAAACTTTAAAGGGGGTTTTGTAGGCCTCAAAAATGAAAGTCACGCTGAGTTGATCAGAACAAAGTCTAAAAGTCACGCTGAGTTGATCAGAACAAAGTCTAAAAGTCACGCTGAGTTGATCAGACAAAAGTCTAAAAGTCACGCTGAGTTGATCAGACTAAAGTCTAAAAGTCACGCTGAATCGATCAGACCAAAGTCTAAAAGTCACGCTGAGTTGATCAGACTAAAGTCTAAAAGTCACGCTGAGTTGATCAGGACATATTCTAAAAGTCACGCTGAGTTGATCAAAACAATGTTTAAAAGTTACGCTGAGAGACAGCTCATCATTTGTCAGAATGTCATTATGACTGACAGCACGACAGTCAAAGAATATCTCCTCGCATGCCACGTATGCACGGAACTCGAAAGATCACAGCCGACTATTGCGTGACTTTCGAAATCTTCTTCAATAAGACTCAGCCTTCATCAAGTTGGCGTACCAAAAGAGCTTATTGTCATTTAATACGACTGACAAAAGGCAATCAATGTCAGAGATTTTGTGTCAGTCGAGGCACGTCGAATCAAGACAGCTGGCTGTTCTGACTCAAGTCTGCGTGTATTTTGAACTTCTATGTTCCTTTCTCAAGCTTGCGTGTATTTTGAAGCTTTTTACATTAAGTCTGCGTAGATTCTGAAGTTTTCTGCTCCAAGTCTGCGTGGATTTTGAAGCTTTCTGCCCCAAGTCTGCGTGGATTCTGAAGCTTTCTGCACCAAAGTCTGCATGGATTTCATCCTCAACAAGCCTGCGTAGATTGCATCAAATTAGAGTACGTGGCAGCCATGCCACCAATCTCTCACCTGCGTGTCCTGTAACTTGCACACGACTCATGCACGATTATCATGTGTCCAACAGTAACAGGCCACGTCCAGTCACTGCTCATAGCCTTGCGTATGTTAAATCCTGCGTGATTTTCAACTATGCACAGGTTATGAAGACAGTTATCTTTTCAGTTATTTTTGACTCTATAAATAGAGTTCTTTTCTCATTCATTGTACAGATACATAGTTATCTAAATTGCTGTTAAATTTTGAGAGCTTTTCTTCTTCGCATCGTCCAAGGGATAAAGCGATCGTCTTCTAGATCGGATTCCTATAGTTGTAATTTTCCCAGATATACAATAAATAAAGTGAATTTATTTATGGAAAACAAACCCTGCTTTAATAATGTGGCCGAGTACAATGCTTTGGTCATCCGTCTCCAACTTGCAAGAGAGCTGGGGGTAGAATATCTTAAAGCATACGGCGTTTCTCAGTTAATCGTCAATCAGATCCGGGGCTCGTACGAAGTCCGCCACGAAGACAAGATCCTCTATCACCAAATAGCGATCGACATTATCTCGTCATTCGAGGGGTTCTTCATCGAACATGTTTTCAGACTCCGAAATATCGAAGTCGATGCCTTAGCAGGCCTGGTCGCTTCCCTAGAAGTGCCAAATCATACTCATCAGTCGGTAGATGTGATAGGCCACGAACTGGACTGCCCCAAGAATAACGTTCAGTTCGTGGTGAGTTATTCTGCTCAGACGATCGATGATGTCCCAGATTGGAGACAACCATTCATTGACTTCGTAGTCTACGACATCCTGCCCGAGAACCCGAAAGAGGCCACCTCTATCCTAAGGCGTTCTCTCATATTCTTCTACGATACATAGACGAAAATACTGTATCGACGATCCTACGATGGGTTATTGCTCCAGTGTCTGTCAAACGCAGAAGCCAAAGAAGCCGTACGAGAAGCTCACGACGGTGTCTGCGGGGCCCATCAGCCTGGCCCTAAATTGCAATACCGTCTCCGCCGAATGGGCTACTACTGGCCCACGATGGTAGCAGATGCGATAGACTATGCTAGAAAGTGCAAAGCTTGCCAAGTCCACGCGGACTTCATCCACCAACCATCCGAATTTCTACATCCGACGGTAGCATCCTGGCCATTTGAAGCATGGGGAATGGATATCATCGGTCCGATTACTCCACCTTCCTCCCGAGGACATCGCTTCATACTTGCCATCACAGATTACTTCTCCAAATGGGCGGAAGTTGTTCCGCTTACAGAAGTTAAAACTTCAAACGTGATCAGCTTCCTTAAGCATCACGTCATTTATCGCTTTGGACTGCCCCGAAGGATCATCCACGATAATGGTCCGTAGTTTGCAAGCCACGCCTTCTATCGGTTCTGCGATAAGCACCGCATCCAGAATATTGCTTTGACGCCATACAATCCAGCAGCAAACGGGTTGGCAGAAGCATTCAACAAAACCATCATCAAGTTACTCAAGAAGTTCGTGTCGTCCAACAAACACGACTGGAACGAGAAGCTGGGTGAATGCCTATGGGCGTACCGTACCACAGTCCGAACGGCCACAGGGAACACACCATTCTCCCTGGTATACGGGAGTGAGACAGTTCTCCCATTGGAGACTCAAATACCCTCACTCCGCGTCGCTCTCACTTATCAATTGACGACGGATGATAATTACCGACGTCGACTACAAGAGTTAGAGGCCTTAGATGAAAAGTGTCTCCTGGCTCAGCAACGAATCGAGCTATACCAAGCACGCATCTCTGGAGCCTTTAACAAGAAGGTTAAAATTAGAACATTCCAAGTAGACGATCTCGTTCTGGCAGTCCGGAGGCCGATGGTCATGACTCACAAGACCGCCGGCAAGTTTCAGCCAAAATGGGAAGGTCCATTCATCATTGAGGCTGTATTCTCCAACGGTGCTTACTGCCTCGCAAAACAAAATGGAGACTTGCTCATGTTGCCCGTCAACGGCAAGTTCCTGAAGAAATATTTTATCTAAACGACATATCCCAGATTATCGAGTTATGTACCCGCTGGTACCGCTGAACTCACATCCACAACATTCCAGATTTTCGAGTCATGTACCCGCTGGTGCCGCTGAACTCACATCCACAACATTCCAAATTATCGAGTCATGTACCTGCCGGTACCGCTGAACTCACATCCACAATATTCCAGATTTTCGAGTTATATACCCGCTGGTGCCGCTGAAATCACATCCACAACATCCCAGATCACTGAGTCATGTACCTGCTGGTGCCGCTGAACTCACATCCACGACATTCCAGATTATCGAGTTATGTACCCGATGGTGCCGCTGAACTCACACTCCAACTCCCTCAGATTATCGAGTCATGTACCCGCAGGTGCCTCTGAACTCACATTCCGGTCACTCTTTCAGATAGTAAGTCATGTATAACCATACCTCTGAACTTTCTTCCTGGGAGAGATCCTCCCTCATGATCCACTACCCGCACTCCTAGTGCACAAAAAGGGTAACAGATCCACAAATTTCCAAAACGGCCATGTCCTCATTACCTCTGAGTCGTTTCACTTCCGCCAAAAAACAAATCACCCCTTTACATAGAACTTCCATGTCCTCATTACCTCTGAGTCGTTCTATGTACCCTCCTTCATTGAGCCCACTCCTGCCATGTCCTCATTACCTCTGAGTAGGAGGCTCCGTCGAAGAAACCTTCATGCTTGCCATGTCCTCATTACCTCTGAGTAAGTATGATGATTCCCTTTCGACTTATTATCCGTACCGACAACCGGAGTACGCCAAGGATAATAGGTCCACAAATATTCTCCGCTGAGTCCACTCCTGCCATGTCCTCATTACCTCTGAGTAGGAAGACTCCACGATAAAACCTTCGTACTTACCATGTCCTTATTACCTCTGAGTAAGTATGTTGGTTCTCTCTCGACTTATTATCTGTACCAAGAAAAAAAACCCTAGGGTACGCCAAGGATAATAGGTCCACAAATGTCTTCCGACGACCACAAATGTCCTCTGTTGACCACTAATATCCTTCGCTGAGTCCACTCCTGCCATGTCCTCATTACCTCTGAGTAGGAAGATTCCGCGGTAAAAAACCCTCATGCTTGCCACATCCTCATTACCTCTGAATAAGTATGTTGGTCATATCTCGTCCTATTATTCGTATCCTGAATCGGGGTACGCCAAGGATAATAGGCCCACAAATGTCCTCTGCTGACTACAAATGCTGTACTAAGTTTCCTAGTACATGCACATCATTTCTCATCATGTCCCGGGAGCCCAGCTGCTCCATGGCATTCTTTCTTCCGATACCAGGAACGTCCATGACCACCTTACCGTAGAATTATTCTAGGTATCCCCATCAAACTTGTTATCCGTACCTAAAACCCAGGAATGTCAAGGGTAACAGGTCCACAAATAGTCCTCCAAGCGGGGCAAAACACCACCACAACACCATAAACCCAATAAGCAACACAAATAAAGGGTAGAATAAAACATACTCTTTTATTTGAAAGCCAAAAGTACTACATGTTCTGGGACTACATCCCACTCAAAAAAAAGGGAAGAACAGAAAAAAAAAAGGAAAAAAACCGTCTATGGTTCGGCGGTACATAATTCCAGGAGACGATTCCTCACCAAGGCAGTCCCCCGTTCAAGCTCTTGCTTAGCTCGGCGCTCGGCCTCCTGGGACAACCGCTCCGCATTATCCAAGTACATGTGTGCCCGCCAGCCATCCTCCAGCTTCTTCAGGGCAAGCTCCAGGCCAGCAGAAGCTCGATTAACTCTGTCTGACTCCTAGGATTTCGCCCCCTCTCATGAAGGAGATTCATCCAAAGAAAATCCAAAAATTTAATAAGCCGACTCTTGGGACTCTCTCCAAAAAATAGCTCAAATCAAAGACAATCAATGAAAAGAGTTACACACGTGGCATAAAGACGTGGCAAGGAGCCTATGCGGCCAAGCAGCCCATACGGCTGGAAAGCCCATGCGGCTCAGATGGCCATGCGGCTGAGGAGGCCATGCGGCTGAGACATCATGCGACCAGAACATCCTATGCGGCCCGAAGAGTTTTTATATGGCCATGCTTCTTATTCAAAGTATTTCAATTTTACAAATTGAAAACTTTGAAGGGGGTCTTGTAGAAGCATGGAAAAGAATAAAGAAAGATCCATGCGGCCAGGGAGCCCCATGCGACTCAGAGAACTCATGCGGCTCAGGGATCCATGCGGCTCAAGCTTCTATGCGGCTCGAATAAGTTCCATACGGCTCAGAGAGGAGCCACGTGGCCTGCAAACAGCTCTTCTCTTTGTCCTTTACTGTATTAAATGCCTTGACGACTGACAGCTCTGACGAATGACAGCTCTGACACAAAGAAACAATAATGACTCCTCATAATGACAGACTCCTAGGGAAATAAAGGAAATCTCTGACACGATCCCCCGAAATCCAGAAACCTTCATACGGCCTTGATACGTGGACAGTCGCATGTGGCTCAGGCACAGACCACCCCATGCGGCTCAGGCCGAAGCTATCCCATGCGGCTCAGGTCGAAGCTATTCTATGCGGTTCAAGCAGAGGCTACCTCATGCGGCTCACAAGGACTATCTCCATGCGGCTCACGAAGAAGGCACCCATCATCACCATGCGGTTTAAATGTTCAGGGGACACTCCCAAGCAGCCTTGACACGTGGCTAGCCTTATGCGGCTCAAGGAGGAGCAACCCTCATGCGGTTCAGATTTTCTAAGTGGCTCATGGCTAAGACACGTGGCATGATAATGGGACACGTGGCATCAAATCGAGCGAAATCCATCAACAAATTCCAATAAAATATTAGGATCAAATCAGATCATTTGTAATCGAGCAAATCAATGACACGTGTTGGGAAATCCGAGATTGGCATGACAAATCAAGAGGATTTATGTCAATCATCATTAATTACCCACAAAAGATTTGATGCAATCACATTAATTGCTCAAATCTCTTATATTCAAGATGAACGGCCTAGATTCAGTGATCCTTAGCCGCCGACTTTTAAGAATGGGCAATCATTGCAAACCCTAATGAGGCCCCCCACTCTTATAAATAGCAAGGTGCTATTCTCTTGTGAAGGAGGAGATTCTCTGATTAAAAAAAAAGGAGACACAGAGAGCCAGAGAGCCAGAGAGAGAATACACAGAGATCAAAAGGAGAGCATTTCTTCCTCAACGCCAAGCAGTTCTTCTACAGAGCCAAGGCTGCACCCGATCGTCCAAGGAGTAAGGCAGAGCTGCCGTCGCTTTCCTGAGCCTCTACCGTCACCCCCCAGAATCTAAAATAAATGATTGTACTTAGATTGCTGTACCTAGGTTTTTGTCCCTAGGCTTTCTTTGTACAAGCAAGTTTGTATTGTGAGTCTAAGTTCAGTCCTCCGATAATTGTTTTGTTCTTTTACAATCAATGGCAAACAAATGTGAAGGAAGCAACTTCAATCAGAAGACGCTCTCTCAGATTCTTCTATGATACGGAGACGAAAATGTTATATCGACGATCCTACGATGGGCTACTATTAAGATGCCTGTCAAATGCAGAAGCCAAAGAAGCCTTACGCGAGGCTCACGACGACGCTTGCGGGACTCACCAACCTGGCCCGAAATTGCAAGTTCGTCTCCGCCGAATGGGTTATTACTAGCCCACAATAGTAGCAGATGCAGTTGATTATGCAAAAAAGTCTAAGGCTTGTCAGATCCATACAGATTTCATACATCTGCCATCCGAATTCTTGCACCCGACAGTGGCCTCTTGGCCATTTGAAGCATGGGGAATAGACAACATTGGGCCAATCACCCCACCGTCATCTAGGGGGCATCTGTTCGTACTTGCAATCACCGATTACTTATCCAAATGGGCGGAAGCTGTTCCGCTTGCAGAGGTGAAGACATCGAATGCGATTAGCTGCATAAAATATTACATCATGTACCGTTTTGGACTGCCCCGGAGGATTATTCACGACATTGGTCCGCAGTTCGCAAGCCACGCTTTCTATCGAGGTAGTCCTCCCATTAGAGGCTCAGATCCCCTAACTTCAAGTGGCCCTTACTTACCGGTTAACGTCGGACGATAACTACCGCCGACAGCTACAAGAGTTGGAAGCGTTAGACGAGAAGCATTTACAAGCTCAACAAAGCATAGAGCTCTACCAAGCGCGCATCTCTTGGGATTTCAACAAGAAAGTCAAACAGAGAATATTACAAGTCGGCGATCTCGTCTTGGCCATTCGCAGACCAATGGTCATCACTCACAAGACCTCCGGCAAATTCTAGCCCAAATGGGAGGGTCCGTTCATCATCGAGACCGTTTTCTCCAACGACGCGTACCATCTCGCAAAACAAAATGGAGACTTGCTCATGATGCCCATCAACGGCAAGTTTCTCAAGAAATATTATGTATAAATGACGTCTTTCAATTATCTCTCAAATTGTGAGTTATGTACCCTCTGGTATCGTTGAACTTACACTCTGACCTCAAATCTCCCAGATTGTTAAGTTATGTACCTTCAGGTACCACTGAACTTACTCTCTGACTACTCCGAGTGGATTTATATCTCATCTCCTGGTCATATCTATGAACTCCATATTAAATGCTTTTTTCCACCAGAGTTTGCCTCAAAATCTATTACCCGCACCACCAGTGCACAGAAGGGTAATAGGTCCATAAAACTTATCCTAATCTATTACTCGCACCATCGGTGTACAAAAAGGGTAATAGGTTCACAAAATTCCCCAACAGGAAAAACAACTATGTCCATATTACCTCTGAGTTGTTTTCCTGTCCATCACAAACAAACCACCCAATACATAGAACTTCCACGTTGATAGCAACTCTGAGTTATTTTGTGTATCCCCATTAGGCCTACTCCTACCAAGTCCTCATTACCTCTGAGTAGGGAGGCTCTATTTTTGACCCATATTTACCACGTCCTCATTACCTCTGAGTAAATATGTTAGTTTCCCTCCGCTTATTATCAGTACTCGTATCGCCAGTACACAAAAATGGTAATAAGTCCATAAAAGTTATCCTAATCTATTACTCGCACCATCGGTGTACCAAAGAGTAGTAGGTCTACAAAATATCATTCAAATCTATTTGTTCGTACTTCCAGATGCACAAAAGGACAATAGGTCCACAAAAATCCTCCAGTGGGATGTCCTTTATCAAACATAAATCCTGTATTAGGCCCTCTAGTACAAGCACCACAAAATACTACAAATAAAGAATGGAGTAAACGTATTCTGTTTATTCAAAATCAGTTACATTCATAGGACTATATCAACAACAGAAAACAAAGAAAGGAAAATCTAGCAATATATAGTTTGGTCAGTTTGACAGCACTTTGCCTTCACCAAAAAGCAGTTTCGTGGCCCTCGAAAGAAGTCATATTTTACTGCTGAGAAGCAAACAAGGCTGTTGAATCTCCAGGGTGGTGCCCGGAGGAGGGCAAATATAGCATGTTGTTCTTCCTTCCGTATTGCAGATACCTTAGCCCCGTTCCTCCGAAGGACCATACCTTCAAAACAGCATCCCTGTTGGTGGTTTCGCCTACTTAGAGAGCCGTGAAGACATGACGTTCATGATAACGCCTGGCCACCGTCCAACTCTCCGAGGTATAAAGGCTCTTCCTACCACCTGGGGAAAACTCTTCTGAAGCATGAAGAGTTATGAGTTGTTTGATGTGTATGCCAAAATGGCACGGGAAAAACTCTTCCAAAGCATAAGGAGTTTTGAGCTATCTGATGTATGTGTCAGAATGGTGTATTTTTACTCTATCGCCGACACCGGTCCTGGAGAAGTTTGCTAGCCAGATCCCTACAAAACATGAAAAAAGGGCTTAGTACCGAAAAGAAAATAAAGGACTACGTTTTTTCAGTTATGCGGCCTAGCCAGTTATGCGGCTCAGTGATGAGGCACTTATGTGGCTCAGTCATAAAAGTGCTCATGCGGCTCAGTCATGAGGCACTTATGTATTTTTTTTGCAGCTCAGGCATGAAGTACTCATGCGGCCCAAAGTCATGAGGTCGGCTCAGTCATGAAGTACTCATGCAGCTCAGTCATGAGGCAATTATGCGACTCAGTCATGAAATACTCATGCGGCCCAGTCATAAAGTACTCATGCGGCTCAGTCATGAGGCAATTATGCGGCCCAGTCATACAATATTCATCATAAAGTGCTCAAGTGGCTCAGTCATGAGGCACTTATGCGGTTCAGTCATGAAGTGTTCATACAGATCAGTCATGGGGCACTTATGCGGTTCAAGTTCGAATAAGCAACGCTCATACGGCTCAGCTCATGTGGCCCTATCATACAGAACACATGCGGTCCAAATGAGATAGGGCATGCATCGACCGGGCTTGAAGCACAGAGGCAGTATATGACAGGCCCGCGCATAAAATATGCGATATTGCCTTTTAAAATTTCAGTCGTCGCCTTCCCACCATCCTTACTCTTGATAGGGAGTTCACGTCGGGATGAATGAAAGGAGAGTCTGTCGCTCTCGACGGAGAAGCAAATCCCTTCCTTTTGGCCGTCGCACCAGTCGTCTTGGAAGCTTTTGGAGCCATAGCAGAAAGTATAATGAAGTCAAAGGAGAAGAAGGTGAAAGAGAAAAATCTCTCTCCGAATGACCCCTACTTATAGAGTTGCTGAAAAGTACCTCTTTGATTCTCGAGATCATTAAAGATAATGACGACGTTTGGGGATTTTATCCCTAATAACCGTCAGCTTTATCTTGAAGAGCGCCTCTTCGATTCTCGAGATCATTAAAGATAATGTCGACGTTTGGGGACTTTATCCCTAGTCACCGTCAACTTTATCTCGAAAAGAGATCCACAACCGAATCAAGAAAATTAGATACAGCAGTGACAGCTGGCAGGCTGATGGGGTTTCTCTGCGGCTCAAGATTTCCTTGTGGCTCAAGATTTCCCTGCGGCTCGAGATCTCTCTGCGGCTCAAAAATTCCCTGCGACTTGAAGACTCCCTGCGGCTTGACATATTTCCATTTGTAGTTTGAAAACTTTGAAGGGGGTCTTATAGAAGCATGGAAAATACGGGGTTCATGCATATCACAATTTGCCACATATGTACTTTAGGCCAAACAGATCCGCATAAAGGAGAGCCGCATGACAGATTCAACACCTTATGTGGCCCGTCAACAACCAGACTGATTCGAGCCGCAGAAGAAAGATATGTGGCCAAGTGGATCAGTTCGTCTGATAAAGCTGACAAGTTCTGTCAAAACAGACAAAAATGACAGCTCTGATACTCTGACAGAAAGATAAGACGTGAGATGTCACCAAAAGCAGGGTTCATACGCTTTCATGCGGCCAGAAGGAGTGTTACGAAAGCCGCATAAACCTTATGCGGCTCAAACATATGCGGCCCCAATGTCTTCGAACTTCATGCGGCCAAGGGTGACTGTGACCCAAGCCGCATGAGCTTTATGGGGCCCAAAATACAGAATCTATGTAGCTTAAAAATCCTTAAGCTATATGCGGGCTATGGAGGATTGCGACTTAAGCCGCATGAGTCTCATGCGGCCCCACATGGTCGAAAACTGAGAGACTCATGCGGCTCAAAATGATTCCTATCCTACGATAGAATATGTGGTAGGCTGACCAAGTCTCAACCACCCAGATTTGCTGCAACAAAATCCCAACAAATCGACAGCTGGCAGCCAAAGAGTGGGTATTCACGTGCTGATTAGCCACGTGGCCACAGGCTATCTATGCGGCTCAAAATACATACCACTATAAATAGTAGGGTGCCGCACCCCTGCAAAAGGCTAACAACCTTCGAAGTCCAAGGAGTAAGACAGAGTTGGTACACTTTACCGAACCTCCATCGTCACCCCCCAGAATAAAAAACTAAACAATTGTACTTAGATTGTTTCCTAGGATTTCTTTCTAGGCTTTTCTTTGTACAAGCGAGTTTGCAATCAATTTCAGTATTTCTGTAATACCTGCCTTTGATTTTTAATGGCAAACAGCACGCTTACACAAATCAGTCCTCCTTAATCTCAGCCTGTAAATTACCAATTTGCCAAATCTGGTCGACCCCCCCATGCTCTCTCACAAAGTCCCTAACAGAAAACACAATACTAACACATGTCCGTCACCAAATCATATATACCTACCTATCCATATATATATATATATATATTTTTATATATATATATATATATATATATATATATATATATATATATATATATATATATTTATATATATATATATATATATATATATATATATATATATATATATATATATATATATATATATATATATATATATAATATATATATATATAATATATATATATATATTATATATATATATAAATATATATATATATATATATATATATATATATATATATATATATATATATATATATTTATATATATATATATATATATATATATATATATATATATATATATATATATATATATATATATATATATATATATATATATATATATATATATATATATATATATATATATATATATATATATATATATATTTATATATATATATATATATATATATATATATATATATATATATATATATATATATATATATATATATATATATATATATATATATATATATATATATATATATATATATATATATATATATATATATATATATATATATATATATATAAAAATATATATATATATATATATATATATATATATATATATATATATATATATATATATATATATATATATATATTTATATATATATATATATATATATATATTATATATATATATATATAATATATATATATATATATATATATATATATATATATATATATATATATATATATATATATATATATATATATATATATATATATATATATATATAGGTATATATAACAGAAAACACTATACTAACACATGTCCATCACCAAATCATATATACCTACCTATCCATACATACATATATATACCTATATATATATATATATATATATTTTTTTTTTATATACCTATATATATATATATATATATATATATATATATATATATATATATATATATATATATATATATATAAATATATATATAAAAAAAATATATATATATATATATAAATATATATATATATATATATATATATATATATATATATATATATATATATTTTTAAAAAAAAACCATGCGGCCGTGTCAAAGACACCCAGCCACCGCCTGGCCCGGGGGCCGTGGGCAAACCACCAAGCCGCCCCCGTGGGGGCTCGAACTCCGTCCGATGCCCCAAGTGCCGGTGCGCCTAGCCACTTGAGCTACAAGCGCCCGACATATATATATATATATATATATATATATATATATATATATATATATATAGGAATAAACATAGGAACATACAGATACCTATCAATGAAGAACCAAGCTATACCCAAGCCAACAAATCTGAAAGCTGAATCTAAATGGCCTTTGTGGCATTTTAACAAACACCCATAGGTCATAATTCGTAGTCCTACACAAATGGACACAAAACTATGGATAACCATCAACATAGGACTCATTAAGACCCCAATCTACCTCCTATTAGTCATGGGTAGGGTCTCCTACATGAATGCAAGAATTTGAACCTTAGAAATGGAAGTTTAGAGAGTTATACCTATGTAGGTAGGAGCCTTCACAAAGTTGCACGAAATTGGGAAAAATGGATGGAGTTGGAGCCTTCAAATCCTTGCTAAAGCCTTCTCTTAGCCTCCTTGAGCTTCCCTAAGCCTTTTTCCAACAAATGGAGGAAGAAGGAGAAATTTGGGGAAGTTTGGAATGGAGGAATGGATGGAAATCCTAAATTAATGGTGGTTGCCATTTTGGGGGAAATGGGGGTTAAATAGGCATTAAATTATCCCTAATCCTTTCATTACACTTAGTATTGGGTGGGTCCTTAAGTGGGCTAAGTGGTTTGGCTCTAATTAAGGCTTGTACCTAACATGGTCATGACTAGAGTCTAATTTACCAACAAGTTAGTCAAGTCAATCTAAATGGTGCCTACCATGACTAATGAATAGTTAGACAACTAATAAATACAATACCATATTAAAAGAAAAAATATATACACCAAATTGTGAAATAACTAAAATATCCTTGTCCTAGAAAAGTGGTGGTTACAAATCTCTCCTCCTTAGAAAATTTTGCCCTCGAAATTTAAGTTGGTCGCACTCTTCTCTAGGTCAAACCCCCAACAATCAAGGTCGAATCTTCTACCAAGCAGCACACAGTTAACAAGAAAAATACGGGTAGTAGGCTAAAAATGGGTCATATCCCAAATTTGGGACGACAGGTTTGGGTCGAAAAGGTGTCCCCCATTCGAGTCGGAAATAAAAGTGACTCCGTAGGGTAAATCAAGATGGGGTCTTGTGTCAGGAAAGTCGTGTGATAATGATGAAGCACAAGATGGCGTGCTCGAGTAGGACACGAAGGTCATGGGTGTAGGGTGTCATATGTATAGGTCATGCATGTGAAGTTGGTTTTGAGAAAATAACTAATCTTGTGCTCCTAAATTAAAAGTCATGGCAATGTCCATATGATAATCAAAATTAAAGTGGGAATGGTCAAATGGCCTAAATTGGATCGAAAGTTGCGATGCAAAAGTAGTACAAGGGAACAAGTTTGAGTGGGACATAATATATCAAAGTAAAGATAATCTTGTCTGCTACAAACTCATGAAGGAAGTTTCCAAAGATTTATATCTCTGACGTTCCAGAAATCTAAGTCACAGAAAGAATATTCGTCTATCTTGAATACTCTCTCTAGGGTTCCATCTAGCCATTCTAGTCATACTACAGCACAAAGCAATCACAAGGTATCAAAACACACAAACAATATGGTAGGGTACAACAATTATCAGAGACAGGCTAAGGTATGGATCAAGAACTTACCTCAACTAGGTCTGGTGGCTGGATCTCTCTACAGGAAATAGGGTCCTGGGTAGGGCTGGAACAGTGGGACAGTATAGCATCCTGTGTCTAGCTGATCTACAGTATAGACACAACCCTAGTCTCTTCCTACAGTCATTCCATACGTGCCCAAGCTTCTTACAGAAGGCACAGGTAGGTACTCGCTCAACTGGCATCTGTGGGGCAGGAATCTGAACTGGATAGACTGGTCTGGGCTGGAAGCCTGGGTATTCCTGGGGCTCTGAGTACACACTACTCCTCGCCCTTTTGGGGCTAGGCTCTCCCCTCGAATGCATGTAATCCCACAATAGTTAAATACTGAGACTCTGCTCTCTCATAAGCTCAGCCTGAAGTCTCTGTACCTCCCATACATCCTGGAGGAGTCTGTAAATCTAAGCTCCATCAGGAATGGCATGGGTTAACACCCTAGGAGGCAAAGGGAGGCCCTCGGTCTCAGGCTGAACTGCAGCTCTCTCCTGAAGGATAGGGTATGGTGGAAAACTCTCCGGTGAGGCTGCTAAAACCTCCTGAGTAATGGAAGAAGAAAGCATAATCTCGGTCTAATCCGGAACTGCAACTATGTACTGGAGACAGACTCTGGTCATGGGTGCCATACTGGGAAGATAAGAAAAACAATAAATCAATCAAGGCTGTAAGGCAGTATATCATCCTATATGAAACTGGAAAATTTAATCAGCAAAGAACTGGCTACAAGGGTTACCATTCAAAAGTCAGAGCTACACTATCAATTCTAAGACAAAGTCCTAACACAAATCATCAATTCGTTATATTAAGAAGGAATTATATCAAAAGAAGTTATATAAAGGATTATACTAGCAACTAAAACTACTCCTACTCCTAAGTTAATTGATGAAGAAACAAAACAAATTTTTTTTTTTTTGAAATACTGAAACAAAAAGTAGAGATGATATGTTCAAAAAGCTTTTTGAGATACAATCTGATTATCATATGCGTTTGTCCAAAATTATGGTACTCAGAATTCTCGTCATACTAGTAAGCAGGGCTATGATAACCATAGAGTCCACAACTAAGGTACATACCTCTAGAATAATGGTATTTAAAATTTTTGCTTTGCCGCAAGCTTGGCTACAAAAACCTTAAATTCCCATACCCGAGAAATATATCCAAAATCAGACTATATGTCCTCACCATGCTAGCTAATGTGACTGTAGAAGACTAGATTCCATAACTGAGATGACCTAGCCCATATAATTTTATCTTGGTAGAAAATTAAATCAACAATGAATACCAAGAATCAAATTCATCTACGAACAAGGATGATAAACAGAGTCTATTGGAATCGAATTTCGAGATGGTTAAAATGAGATTCTCAAGGGTCATCCTAGGAATCTATCAAGAAATTCTAACTGTGATTGAGTATCCTCTTATTCTAATACCTTACTTCCTATACTCCAATTGCAGGTGCGCAGTAGTACAACTAATCACCGTAATACCACGACTTCGCATTAATGCGAATCTCGTCCTATATGGGCCACCACTAAAAATGTGTTATGACCCGCACCCTAGTGTAAGGGCACGAGAAGTGGGTACATCCAGCCTACATTGTAGTATCGACGGTAGAACGCTGTCCTAGGTCACATGCATCTAACAGTTTAAGGTACATTACACCGTTATACTCTTCGAATGGAGGAACAATGTAAAGTACAAATCTCAATCACAGCTAAGGAAGATGTACGATAAGATAGATAGGAATATCAACAGAATCCACAGATGAAATACGATAAAAGAGATAATCCAAAGTGTCTAAGATAAACATCTAACAACTCCACAAATCTACATCATCACAAAATCTCAAATACAAATATCTAGATGAGATACAACTGAAATAAGATAGCTAAACTATGGGGGTGTCGTCAGCAGGTAATGGATCCTGTTGGAGGTCCAAGTCATATGTGTCCTCTAATGCTGCCCTGTAGTAGGTAGTACAACACGTCTCATCCTCGTCCTCTATAATATTTTCAACAGGTCTAGTCAGGACAGGAGCGAGCACGGT
Organism: Iris pallida; assembly: GCA_029216955.1. Classification (NCBI taxonomy): domain Eukaryota; kingdom Viridiplantae; phylum Streptophyta; class Magnoliopsida; order Asparagales; family Iridaceae; genus Iris; species Iris pallida. The sequence continues at coordinate 14,841,227 of JANAVB010003400.1, read as the reverse complement.
ACATCTCACACAGTTCATAATGTGTTAGAAAATATAAACATGCAGAAGAGTAAGATACATAAATGACTGTAGGAATTATAAAATATAAAAGAGATGATTGTAATGTAAATATCTACTATAGGTAGAGAACTAACAGTGAACTAGTGATTTAGAGTACAAGATAGACATGTGAACGGCTTGATAATAAACATGAGAGTTTGTACATGACTACACTACTTTGGAAATATTCAAATGACCATTTCTACTCCTCCATTCCCAATCAATACACAAGGATCTGTTCAAGTTATGTTATTATACATTACTTCACATGGGGGCTCATAAATGAGTGTACGTAAAGTTTATACATGATGGCTCAGTGAACATGAGAGTACATGATTCACATGAGTATACATGCATGATGAAAGCACAGGAGTACATGATGAAAGTGAAACGCACATGACATGACGTACCCGATGCTCTCGAGGGGGATAACATCGCATGAAAAGATCTATATAGTACCAATCCGTGATAATGTCATAACAGTATTAAGTAATCTAAAGCAGGAATATAAGTTCTAGCAAGTATGAAATGGTCAGAGAATGTACTCGCCTGAGATCCTGAGTGACTGTAAAAATAGATGTCTGAACTGATGTAAATGAGTCCTAAATAGAGCATACAGGTTATGATGTATCCAAAGATGTAAGAACTAAAATTGACAATGCTTCTTCATGATTCTAAGTCAATCTAGGCCAAAGTCAACACTTGGCCAACTGTAAAGTCAAACTAGGTCAAATTGGGTCAATGGTTGACTTACAATTGAATTTTGGTCAATTGGTCAACTCCTATTCCAATCTAGGTCCAATGTTGACCTACAGTTGACTTTCAGTCAAAATAGTCAACCTTGGTCAACCATGGTCATGTTGAGTCAAATCAAGTCAAACCTAATTAGATACTCTTATCTAAGTATTCTCATACCCAAGATTACTCTATACATGTATATTCACACACACACACACACACACACACACACATACACACACATATATATATATATATAATATAATATATATATATATATATATATATATATGATATACCCTATATATTTGGTAATAGACTATCTATATTCTATAGTGGTGAAACTCTAACTTAGCCTAGGCGAAAGCTAAACCTGTACCTTAGCTAATGTAGGCAACATCCTATGCACTAGCCATTAGGTGAAATATATACTAACTTCCAAATCCCCATTCGAGATGCTAACCTTAAACCAACATCCTAACTAACCTATCACATGATTCTAACAACCCAGAATTTAACTTCTAACCAAGCCCTTCACTCAACTGAGCTAACACTCTAAGGTATCCTATCTAAGGTATTTCTAATAATCTAATACACTAACATACTAGGAATGTCCAAGACACCAACAACTGATACTTATACTCCACCTTAGGATACTTAGGATATCCTAACTTCTATCAAAAACTAACATATGAAAATCATAAAATCCTAATACACTCACTATCCAAATCCTCTTGCTAACATACCCACTGGCCCAAACCATCTATTCCATTGCATATTCTCTGCAATGAGTTGTTGCTACATGCTCATGCAAGGCCAAGATCTCTTGCTACTCCTATACCCTCTCCTTCTTTAACACTAGCCTATACTGTCCTCTACACTCTAGGATACCTCAAGATTACAACTGACACTAACCTCACACTCTTCTAACCTATGATACTCTAACCAAAATTTATATCTAAGCCTAAGGCCAATGGCCACGTGCCAATGCCATGGCCAAAAGCCTGACCCCTCAACTCAACCCAAAGCTACTGTTCTGCAGGGAGCAAAACCTGACCCCTCTGCTGCTGTCATAGTGGCATGTTGCAGCTGCTACTCCTCTCACTCTCATGTTAATACTTGCCTAAACACATACCAAATCCCCCTTCCTATTTGATACCCTAACTATCATGATACCAGGATACTAACTCCTTCCTATAGGAAATTAGGCAAGGCTAATTGAAAGAGACTTCACTCTCTCGAGCACATGCTCAACTCACACATCTGATACCTCAACTATAACCATTGACACACACTAACAAATCACTCTAGTTAACATATTAGATATTTACAAATATCACATCACTACCTCTGATCTCAAACTGACATTAACCTCTAATCAAGATAACATGAAACTAACACCTAAATACTCACATTCTAGCCAAGATACTAACCAATCTCCTAATCTAGATACTAACACTCAACTCTCTAAGATATATTAAGTATTTTAACTTAAAATATCTGATACCAATATACAAATCTCTGATACCTAGGTGAACTACTCACTAACACACACCCTCACATTACTAACTAATTTATCCTAACCAACTCATCCTAACATTCACTTTCTAACCAAGTGACTCACTCACTCGACACATAATTAACACACATGGACACCAATGCTGCTAAGGCAAAGCCCTGTACAGTCCTACCAGCTACTGGCCCTGTCTGACTCAAACAGGAACTCTCCCCTCCCTATGCACAGGGTCCAAATGCCCCTGCACACTGTGCAGTTGTAGTGGAGCCAACTACTAAGCCTCTAACTGACACTCACATCTTTCAATATCATATATGCCTTAATGTAACACACCTACCTACATTGGCCAAATGCCAATGGTCTACAAAGCACAAGCAGGAGAAAAAGGATCCCCCTGCTGTTGCAAGAAACCCTGCTCTTTTAGGGTCCTCATACTTACCTACACATGCTCATAGCATAAGGCCAACACCCAAGGCACTGGCCTACATGGCCTTCACTGCCTTATGGTTGAGTGCCTGCTACACCCTCCCTGGCTTGAACATGCCAAGTGGCCTATTGCCTAAACCTCAAAAAGCGCACAGGTTACTCTGATTTCAGTTAGGCATTAGCCCAACTCGAGTACCTGCACCTACCATCCCTGACCATGGTCCTACTAAACTGTAGGCCAAAGCATGTCCTCTACACTTGCCTAGCAAGCACAGGGCCTGCCCCAGTTCTCCTCATGCCTCCAACAATGAACACTCTACATGCTACCTACACTAGTCTATCCAATACATACCATCTTTATATGTACATATATGCCAACTACATACACTCAATAATACCTAAATTCCCTTTCTTGCCACTAGGTAATCACCTACATCACAACACAAATTCAGAACCCCTCTCTAGTTCCTGTTCACCAGGATATGGCCATGCCTCTCACTCAATCATAGGCCAAATGGCCAATACGCCAGGGGATTATCCCCTGAGACAAGCCAAGCCCAAACTTTCCATCTCTCTATTCCCTCACAACTCAATTCTGATACTAACAAGAACCCCAACTGACACATGGTTCACTCCACTGAAATAGGATACTCAAAAGACACATTGAACACTCATACCATACTGTCACAGGAAAGCCCTCTCTCATTCAAGGCATGGCCAAACTGCATAGACCGACTCCTCCTCACTGTCACATACCTGCACGCTTACACAAATTAGTCCTCCTTAATCTCAGCCTGCAAATTACCAATTTGCCAAATCTGCTCGACCCCTATGTTCTCTCACAAAGTCCCTAACAGAAAACACTACACTAACATATGTATATATATATGTATAAACACACTTCCATCACCAAATCATATATACCAATTCATACATACATACATACATACATACATACATACACATATATATATATATATATTATATATATATATATATTATATATATATATATATATATATATATAAGAATAAACATAGGAACATACAGATACCTATCAATGAAGAACCAAGCTATACCTAAGCCAAAAAATCTGAAAACTGAATCTAAATGGCCTTTGTGGCATTTTAACAAACACCCATGGGTCAAAATTCATAGCCCTAAACAAATGGACACAAAACTGTGGATAACCATCACCATAGGACTCATTAGGACCCCAATCTACCTCCTATTAGTCATGGGTAGGGTCTCCTACATGAATGCAAGAATTTGAACCATAGAAATGGAAGTTTAGAGAGTTATGCCTATGTAGGTAGGAGCCTTCACAAAGTTGCACAAAATTAAGAAAAATGGATGGAGTTGGAGCCTTCAAATCCTTGCTAAAGCCTTCTCTTAGCCTCCTTGAGCTTCCCCAAGCCTTTGCCCAACAAATGGAGGAATGAGGAGAAATTTGGGAAAGTTTGGAATGGAGGAATGGATGGAAACCCTAAATTAATGGTGGCTGCCATTTTGGGGGAAATGGGGGTTAAATAGGCATTAGATTAGCCCTAATCCTTTCATTACACTTAGTATTAGGTAGGTCCTTAAGTGGGCTAAGTGGTTTGGCTCTAATGAAGGCTTGTACCTAACTTGGTCATGATTGAGTCTAATTTACCAACTAGTTAGTCAAGTCAATCTAAATGGTGCCTACCATGACTAATGAATAGTTAGACGACTAATAAATACAACATCATATTAAAAGAAAAAAATATACACCAAATTATGAAATGACTAAAATATCCTTGTCCTAGAAAAGTGGTGGTTACAGATTCTGATACCGATACTCATAGGAATCAGACCTTTCCTATGAGTATCAGTATCGACCATACTACCGATATCGTCGATACCAATACTCATAGGAATGGTCTGATTCCAAAATCGATACTCAATTTTTGCCAAAACTATTTTATAAGCATTATGGGCCTATTGTTCACTTTTACAAAAGTAAAACTTTATAGATCTTCGTTCTACAACTTAGTTATGCATAGAACACCGTTAAAATATGCATATTATGCAAAAATAGTAAAAAATATTCAAAATGTATTGACCGCCTAGGCAGCGTCTAGGCGGTGTTTAGGCGATAGGCGAACTCTCTCCGCCGCGCATCCGCCTACCATCGTTTAGAACCTAGTAGTATATCGTAGTACCTAGAGTATATCTTAGTATATCGTAGTATTACTAAACTTGTACTTACTATTAGGGTTCGAGTTAGGGATAGGGTCTGGGGTTAGGGTTAAATTTACTTATGCCAAGTCTTTTGGGCCTATCAGAGTTATAATTTTTTTTCGAAAATCTAGTATAACGTTGATTGCCTTAAATGGCTTGCATAAGTAAGAGTGTATAGTGTGAGTATCCTAGTAGTATATCATAGTACCTAGAGTGTATAGAGTGAGCCTCCCTACTCCCCTTCTTCTCATTCGGGTCATGTGGCCTCATATTTCGTATCATATGATATCCAACTCAACCAAAGCCTAGAGAAGTATGAAAATATTAATATTAACCAAGGTTCACAGTATCGATATTGGAATCAGTATCACCATGAATCTCATGGCTTTCTCTACCAGATCATAATATAAAACCAAACATGAAGCAGAGCTTCATATTCAAAATATTAGAAGTAAAAAGTTTTCGATTGGTGGTAGGGCAAGCCAGAATCCTTTGACAGCTTCGTCAAAGGATTCGGGCTCGTCCAACCATAAATCGAAAACTTTTTACTTCTAATGTTTTGAATATAAAGCTCTGCTTCACGTTTGGTTTTACATTATGCTCTGGTAGAGGAAGCCATGAGATTTATGGTGATACCGATTCTAATACCGATACGTGAACATTGGTTAATATTAATATTTTCACACTTTTCTAGGCTTTAGTTGAGGTGGATATCATATGATGCAGAATAGGAGGCTGAGAGAGTCGAATGAGAAGCAAAAAAGTTGAGGGGGGGTCAGAGAAGGGGCCTTCATGAGAACCTGGGGAAGTAGAGCGATGAAGTAGAGGGGGTTCGGTATCGGACTATATATTTTTAATCGCAATTCTATTTACTTTGTCTTACGATACAGATTTTCATATCCAATCTGCGATGGATCGTTACTTCGTTGATCGTACATGGATGTACAAAGTACAATACGAGAGCATAATTGGTGTGAGTAACGATTTCAGGGCAGGCGTGGAAGTGTTTCTTAAGTATGCCATGAGCAAAGCTCATTACATGGACGGTAACAAAATCAAGTGTCCATGTGGTAATTGTCGCAATAGACGTTACGAAGAAGTGGTGACTGTGAGATATCATTTGACCCGTAAGGGTTTTGTACGTGATTACGAACTGTGGTCATCGCAAGGTAAACTATATGCGGAAAGGCAGGCTGTATTTATTGCGGACGCTGCTACTTCTATTTTTCATGAGGATGTTGCAACAGATTTTGTCATCAAAGACGACGTAGGCTCTATTGATTATGGAGACCTACAGGACCTTGCACGAGAGATGGTGTACGATGCGGAAGGGCCTAATTTTGATCCGGAGGATCCTAATCCCGAGGCGAAGGAGTTCTATGATATGTTTAAGGATGCAGATACTCCTATATATCCTGGTTATGAAACTCATTCTGTACTGTCAGTGAGGATGTGGTTGTTGAACATAAAGTCTGATTTTAACTTGCCGCAAGCTTGCTATGATCGGATCACACAACTAATCAAGGAGGTGTTACCGAAGGAATCGAAAGAAAATTTTGTCTAGATGCGTTGATCTCAATGAACGTAAGCTAACGGGAATGAAGAGTCACGACTGCCACATGTTTATGGAAAGATTACTGCCCATTGCTTTGAGAGAGTTGTTGCCTTCTACTGTATGGGTTCCGTTTGTCGAGCTATCTACATTCTTCAGGGACATTTGTTCAACTAAGCTGTCGGTGCAACATATGGTTGAACTTGAGGAGAAGATTATCTTAACAATTTGTAAGCTGGAGAAAGTATTTCCACCGGGATTCTTCGACAGCATGGAGCATCTACCGATTCATCTACTATACGAAGCCGGTGTCGGCACATCTGTTCGTTATCGATAGATGTACCCATTTGAAAGGTAAACAAATTTCGATATAAATTAAGTAGATTTTACAATCCGGTGTCGGCACATCTATTAAGTAGATTTTATAATCCATTGTCTAGGTACCTACACCATCTAAAGAAGAAAGTTGGCAACAAGGCTCATATAGAGGCTTCGATATGCGAAGCATATCTTATCGAGAAGGTATCAAACTTCTGCTCTATTTATTTCGATACTCATGTCTAGACAAATCGAAATAGACCTCCAAGGAATGACAAAGACGTTGAGGATGAAGGCATATTCAATATAAAGGGCAAGCCTATTGGGGCTAGTAAGAAACGGTGGTTGATTGACGATGAGTTTGATGCAGCTTCCCTATATGTCTTGTTAAATTGTAACATATAAGAAGTGAGAGATTTGGAGAAGTGACTACACTTACACTCGTTATAATCTCTAATTTGGTGAAGGAAATATACTGACTCATTATTATTCTCTCTATCAGTGTATTTAGAGATGAAGTCAAAATGAGGACAGCTGATATTACTTACGAGGGACTTCAAAGAGAGGTTGACTGTAACTTTCTGTCATGGTTTCGCAAATACGTAAGTAAATAAGATAATATGTTATACGGCTACCATTAAAATATATACAACTAAAACATTTAAATTATCAATATGTGTTTACAAGTTTTATTGCATGAAAGAACCGAGAGCCTTCGTTATTTGGCATTGGGACCGATTAAGCAAGCAAAGACTTGGCCAGGCTATGTCGTTAACGGCTTCAAGTTTAAGGCTGTCACGACCCGTACCCAGAGTAAAGGTACGAGAAGTGGATACGTCCAGCATACGTCACAGTGTCGGTGGTAGAACGTTGTCCTAGGTCACATACATCTAACAATTATAAGGTATATTGCACAGTTATACTCTCTGAATGGAGGAATAATATAAAGTAGAAATCTCAATCACAGCTAAGGAAGATGTACGATAAGATAGATGAGAATATCAATAGAATCCATAGATGAAATACGATAAAAAAGATAATCCAAAGTGTCTAAGATAAACATATAACAAGATCCACAAATCCACATCATCACAATCTCTAATACAAATATCCAGTTGAGATACAACTGAAATAAGATAACTAAACTATGGGAGTGTCGTCAGCACGTAATGGATCCTGCTGGAAGTCCAAGTCACAGGTGTCCTCTAATATTGCCCCGTATTAAGTGGTGCAATACGCCTCATCCTCGTCCTCTGTAATAATTTCAATAGGTCCAGTTAGGACAAGAGCGAGTACTGTACATCTCACGCAGTTCATAATATGATAGGATATATAAATATTCTATAGAGTAAGATACATGAAACACTGGGAAATATATAAAATAAAAGAGATGAATGTAAAGAAATATCAACTATAAGTAAAGAACTAACAGTGGCTAGTGATGTAGAGTACAAGATAGACATGTAAATGGCTTGAATTTGCATATGAGTAATCTAAGAGTTTGCACATGAGTATACTACTTTGGAATTGTTCACATGACCATTTATACTCCACCGTACCCCAATCAATACACAAGGATCCAGACAGATTATGTTATTGCACATGATATCACATGAAGGCCCATAAATGGGTGCGCATGATTGTATACATGGGGGCTCTGTGAACATGAGAGTACATGAATCACAAGAGTGTACATGAATGGTGAAAGCACCGGAGTACATGATGAAAGTGAAACGCACATGACATACTGTAACCCGATGCTTCCGAGGGAGATAACATCTCATGAAGGGATCCATATAGTACCAATCCGTGTTAACAACGTGACAACATCAAGTAAAGTAATCTATAGCATAAATGTAAATCCTATCAAGTATGAAATGGTCAAAGAATGTACTCGCCTGATATCCTAAGTATCTGAAGTGAATATACTGTCTGAGGAGAGGTGTCTGACTCCTATTTAGAACATCACAAGTCACAACATGTCCAGAATGGTAAAATAGAACACTATAATGCATTCTACATGATGTTTGGGTCAATCTAGGCTAAAGTCTACCTTTGATCAACTCTAGTCAACTATACTAGTCAAACTAGGTCAACTAGGTCAAGTCCTAAACCAGACAAGTCTCACTAAGCCTAACCATGTCTATCCTAGCATTCACATACCATCACAATACTATACAAGCTATCAAACATACAATTACCTATATATACATATATATTCAATACACATATTGCATACACTAGTATAGGCAATCATTTATAGGCATACTCATATAGGTTATCATGTATAGGCACCCAATAGGAACTATATATGTAGAGAGGGAGAATAGTGCTAGTGTATTGTGTCAATGTGTACAGGCAAGGTTATGCAATGTTAGGCAATGTCAAGTTTAAATAGTTTTCGGTCACATGGGTTTACATATTATTATGCATGATTATATGTATACATATAATATATATATAGATAGAGAGGTAGAGTGACATTGGCATGTATGTGTGTGTGTAATTCAGTAGGATGTGTGTGTGATGTGTTCCCAGATTTAGCGAATGTGTTTCCAGATTTTAGAGTGTACGTGTGTATAGCAGTAGAGTATGTGTGTGTACAATGTCATATGGTAGCAATAGAGTGTGTGTGTTTGTACAATATGATGTGGTAGCAGTAGAGTGTGTGTGTGTGTACAATGTGATGTGTCCCAGGTTCCTCTGTGTGTGAGTATAACAGTAGATATTTGTGTGTTTCCAGATTTCAGAGTGTGTGTGAGTTCCAGTTTTCGGTGACAGGCTTGTAAACATGTGTGTGTATGTATTCAGTTCCTATGCAGCAGGTTAGAGTGAACATGTATGTGTGTGTGTATTAGATGATGTCACAGGTTATAATGTGTCGAAGGTGTGTGTAGATAGCAGTCCATAGAGTGTTCTCAGGTTTTCAACAGTTCAATGTGTGTGTGTGTGTGTATATAGATTACATCACAGGCTTAGAGTGTATATGTGTGTGTTTGTAATTTATAGGGTGACAGCATATATAGGTGTGTTCTCGGTTTACAGAGTCTTGTGAACATGTGTGTGTGTTTCAGAAATCAGTATGACAGGCTCAGGAAAACACAATTCAACAAACCCAACCATCTCACACATGAACCCCACAATGTGAGCTTAATCTCAGGCACAATACATGATCTAACATTGTAAATTTCACATCTAATCATCAGTAAAACATAATTAAAACAGAATTTAGATCTCAGGAATCAATTTACAGAACATGTATCCGACAGTTTGGGGAAAACACCAATTCGAATTCAATTCACAGTTAATGTTTCAATTAATTGGTTGGTAAATATTAGTGCACATGTGTATGTGTCACACAAGTGATATGGTGTACACAAACTGGACACAAACGTATCCAATCTCGAAATAACATAGTGTCAGCAAACTGTACTCAGGCAGTCTCGTACGACGTGTCATGGCTCTCGTGGACACGCCACGAGACACGACACGCCTCGTGGTCATACCCACGTGTAACCCACGTGTCGGGCTACACATTCGACAACTCACGAGGTATTCACGACATGTCCAGTGCGGACACGAGGTGCGTGTCAGTGAGCAAAATACACAGTACAATGTGCGATGTAAAATGCATACGGGCCTTATATCGTGTCCGAGATAAAGCCCCTTGACACGAGGCTTAGGGGCTGACATGTCAGTTATGGCCCCCACCTCCCTGCCAAGTGGCAGCTGCCCACATGGCCTGTACAAGGAGAAAAACTCCTCGAGCAGCAGGGCACTGCCCGTGTGTGCTACGAGCGTGTTCGTGTCCTCGTGAGGACACGACACGACTCGGAAATCAACTCAGAGTTTAGGGAAATCGAAGAGCACATCAAAATCAATATTTCCAATCAAAAACATTTCATAAATCAGATGAAAAAGTTCTCATAGGCATTTCAACAAACACTTACAACTGAAAACTGATACGTGTCCGATACGGACACGAAACCAATACAAAACTTCACCAAACACACACCACAGCTAGGGGACACCTAGATCTAGGCTACCATGCAAAGAAATCAAGAATTGATGATAGTTTGAGGTGTTTACCTATTGAGTATCAATCACAAGGAAAAAGCCCCAAATAGGAAGGTTCCTCTTGCAAGTCAAAAGGTCCAAATTGCACAAATTCTAAGATTTCTCTCTATGAACAGCAAATAGTGTATGATTAGGTTCTATTGCAAGAGACTAGAGTCAAAAATGAATTAAAATGAAGAAGTTATGGATTGAAGAAGAAAGACCAATACCTCTTTCTTGCCAAAAGTTGATGTGATGTAAAAAAGAGGCAAGAACTAGGAAGAGACATTAAATGGAGGGAATCCCGAGGGGGCCGGCCAAGTATGAAGGAATTAGGGTTAGGGTTGTGGCTATTGGACTTTGGGCTAAGTTTCAATGCTAAATGAATCAATCTATAAGTCAAAAATTCATGCACCTAAATCACTTAACCTCTCTAAGAAACTTGATTCAAAATAACTCAACTTGGGTCGACTTAAGTTAGACTAGGGTCCCACTATGCTAATCAAGTCATCATAGCTAAAGTCAACATCTAGGTTAGTCTCCATAGTCTTAACTAGCAAAAGTCAAAAATAACAATCATCATTCAAACAATTTACAAATAATTCCAAGAACCCAAAATGACCAAAATACCCCTAGGCCAAAAATGATAAATAAAATATCCTAATCACATGGTTAGGCTCTAGGTCAAGTAGTCTCTAGGGTTTCACTGGCAAACTCCAAAATCACAATTTACCAATAAAATAGTTTTAAAATAATTAAAAATCACCAAAAATCATATCATGATTTAAATAATCATTGTTAAAAGATTAAAATTACAAAATTTCAATATTACCCTCATTTAGAAAATTGGGTGTTACAAGTCTACCCTCCTTAGAAAAATTTTGTCTTCGAAATTAAGAAGGTCATAATCCTGTAGGTCAACCCCCAACAATCAAGGTCAAAGCTTCTACCTAGCAGCATCCTCGGTCAGCAAGTCCAATATGGGCAGTAGGCTTAAAATAGGTCATATCCAGAATTTGGGTAGGCATGTTGGGTCAAAAAGGTATTCCTAATTCGAGTCGGAATGACTCCATAGGGTGAATCAAGATGGGGTCTTGTGTCGGAAAAGTCGTATGAAGCAAACGGAGCACAAGATGTTGTGTCTGAGTGGAACACGAAGGTCATGAGTCTAGGGGGTCATGTATAGGTCATGCAAGAGAAGTTGGATTTGAGAAAACTACTAGTCTTGTGCTCCTAAATTAAAAGTCATGGTAATGTGTATAATGTAATCAAAATTAAAGTGGGAATGGTCAAATAGCCTAAATTGGACCAAAAGTTGTGTTGCCAAAACAGTACAAGGGACAGGTTAAGTGGGATGGTCTAGGTCATGGGTGTCAGGCTGGGAAGATAAAGAAAATAATGAATCAAACAGGGCTGTAAGGGTTGCCATTCTAGGGTCAGAACTACACTATCACTTCTAAGTCAAAAGGCCTATCACGATAATTATTTTATTAAGAGAAATTCATAACAGGAAGTTATGCAAAGGATTATACTAACAGTTAGAGCTACTCCTACTCCTAAGTTAAATGATAAGAAAGCAAAACAAAACAAACAACACAAATTTTTTTTTAAACACTGAAACAAAAAGTAGAGACGATATGTTCAAAAACTTTTAAGATGAAATCTGATAATCATATGCGCGTCCATCCAAAATCATGGTACTCTGAATCCTCGTCATACTAGTAAGCAGGGCTATGATAACCATAGAGTCCCAACTAATGTACACACTTCTAGAATAATGGTATTTAAAATTTTTGCTCTGCCGCTAGCTTTGCTGCGAAAATCTTAACTTCTCACACCCGAGAAATATATTCAAAATCAGACTGTAGGTCCTGGCCATGCTGGCTAATATAACTGTAGAAGACTAGATTCCATAACTGAGATGACCTAGCCCATATAATTTATCTTGGCAGAAAATTAAATCAACAATGAATACCAAGAATTAGATTCATCTACGAACAAGAACGATAAGCAAGATCTGTTGGAACTGAATTTTGAGATGGTTAAAATATGGCAACAGAGGAACGGAATTGAGATGAACAGAACCTACAATAAGATCTTCTACTGCATGTGCACCCTCAGCTGTATAGCGTAAGCTCGCCCTTGCTGGCCTCCTCCAGCCTGATGCTGTGCGAATCTCTGCTGCTGAGTCTGTAAGGGTAGTCCCTTCTGCTGGCTCACCAGAGCCCTCGCTCATGCTCCCTGAGCTGTCCGTCCAGGAAACTTGGAACACTCTCTTAACTGGTGATATGATGCTCCGCAAAGTAGGTACTTGCCTAACTTTATCCGGCATTTACTCTAATCGTGCCCTGGTTTCTTACAGAAAGGGCAACTGATAACATGCTGCTGTCTAAGGATCTGTTACGTCTGTAATGGTGGTCCCCTCGGCTGCTCTATCGGAGCCCTAGCTCCTGCTGCTGCCTGAGTCATTGGTGTCTGGCTCTTGGGACACTCCCTACACTGATGCTCCGCTGAACCACAAAGTAAACACCTGCCAAGCCTCATCCTGCAATCGTTCCATCCATAGCCTGTCTTCTTGCAGAAGTTATACCTAGCGTCCTACTGCCTGGATGCCTGGTGGAAATATGTACGTCCCTATTCGTAAAGGTGCTGCTGAACAGGCATCTGCTGATACTGATGCTGAATTTGTACATGAGGTCTCTTAGCCTGACCTCCACTGCTGCTGGCTCCATGAATGTCATGTCCCCTCTTGAACAACTGTTGTCGCTGAGTTTCTACTATCTGCAGGAAGAAGGAGAACAACCGCGCCACGTCCTCTGATCCTGATGGCGGCTGCTGCTGAAGAAAGTTTAGGATGATTGGGGAAAGACTCAGAGTAGGAAGAGGTGCACTCCCATAAGCTGCTTATATCCCAGCCTGAGGTAGCAAAACAGGAGCTGCAGTCTCGGGGTTCTGCTGATCAGAACGAGAAGTGGCAGACCCCTTAGTGGTGTCTTCCCGATCGAAACGATGAGATCGTGTCTCCATAACCATCCTGAAGACAAATCAAATGAGAGGGTAATAACTGAGAATAAAACGATAATATCAAGAAAGGACGGTTTATTTTCAAGGAAAGACAATAATGCAGCAATTTTAGGTAACAAGAATCTGATTAAGAGTTTTTCCTAATGTGATTGAGTACCTTCAAAAATATATCCTAATCCAACTGCAAGCTGTAGTGATACTCTAGTTCGAATACCACTACATAAACTCGACCTATATGGGCCACCACTAAAAATGTGTCATAACCCGTACCCAGTGTAAGGCTACGAGAAGTGGTACGTCCAGCCTACACCGCAGTGTCGGCAGTAGAACACTGTCCTAGGTCACATACATCTAACAATTATAAGGTACATTACACAGTTATACTCTCCGAATGGAGGAATAATATAAAGTACAAATCTCATTCACAGCTAAAGAAGATGTACGATAAGATAGATAAGAATATCAACAGAATCTACAGATAAAATACGATAAAAAAGATAATCCAAAGTGTCTAAGATAAACATGTAACAAGATCCACAAATCAACATCATCACAATCTCTAATAGAAATATCCAGATAAGATACAACTGAAATAAGATAACTAAACTATGGGAGTATCGTCAGCAGGTAATGGATCCTACTGGAAGTCCAAGTCACAGGTGTCCTCTAATGCTGCCCCGTAGTAGGTGGTGCAACACGCCTCATCCTCGTCCTCTGTAATATTTTCAACAGGTCCAGTCAGGACAGGAGCGAGCACAGTACATCTCACGCAGTTCATAATATGACAAGATATGTAAATATGCTATAAAGCAAGATACATGAAACACTGGAAAATATATGAAATAAAGGAGATGACTGTAAAGAAATATCTACTATAAGTAAAGAACTAACAGTGGCTAGTAATGTAGAGTACAAGATAGACATGTGAATGGCTTGAATTTGCACATGAGTAATCTAAGCGTTTGTACATGAGAATACTACTTTGGAATTGTTCACATGACCATTTATACTTTCCCGTACCCCAATCAATACACAAGGATCCAGACAGGTTATGTTATTGCATATGATATCACATGAAGGCCCATAAATGGGTGCACATAATTGTATACATGGGGGCTCTGTGAACATAAGAGTACATGAATCACAAGAGTGCATATGAATGGTGAAAGCACCGGAGTACGTGATGAAAGTGAAACGCACATGACATATTATAATCCGATGCTCCCGAGGGGGGATAACATCTCATGAAGGGATCCATATAGTACCAATCCGTGTTAACAACATGACCGCATCAAGTAAAGTAATCTAGAGCATAAATATAAATCCTATCAAGTATGAAATGGTCAGAGAATGTATTCGCCTGATATTCTAACTATCCAAAGTGAATATACTGTCTGAAGAGAGTGTCTGACTCCTATTTAGAACAACACAAGTCACAACATGTCCAGAATGGTAAAATAGAACACTACAATGCATTCTACATGATGTTTGGGTCAATCTAGGCTAAAGTCAACCTTTGGTCAACTTTAGTCAACTATACTAGTCAAACTAGGTCAACTAGGTCAAGTCCTAACCTAGACAAGTCTCACTAAGCCTAACCATGTCTATCCTAGCATTCACATACCATCACAATGCTATACAAGCTATCAAACATACAATTACCTATATATACATATATATTCAATACACATATTGCATACACTAGTATAGGCAATCATTTATAGGCATACTCATATAGGTTATCATGTATAGGCACCCAATAGGAACTATATATGTAGATACTACATCTCAAGAAAACTGAATGTATACATACATGCATTCATTTATCAATTTATATATATATATAATATATATAGAGAGAGAGGTAGAGTGATAGTGGCATGTGTGTGTGTGTGTGTATAATTCAGTAGGGTGTGTGTGTGATGTGTTCCCAGATTTAGTAAATGTGTTCCCGGATTTAGTGAATGTGTTCCCAGATTTTAGAGTGTATATGTGTATAGCAGTAGAGTTTGTGTGTGTACAATGTGATGTGGTAGCAGTAGAGTGTGTGTGTGTACAATGTGATGTGGTAGCAGTAGAGTGTGTGTGTGTACAATGTGATGTGTGTATGTGAGTATAGCAGTAGATATAGGTGTGTTTCCAGATTTCAGAGTGTGTGTGAGTTCCAGTTTTTAGTGACAGGTTTGTGAACATGTGTATATATGTATTCAGTTCCTATACAGCAGGTTAGATTGAACATGTGTGTGTGTGTGTGTGTGTGTGTGTGTGTGTGTGTGTGTGTGTGCGTGTGTGTGTGTGTATGTGTGTGTGTGTGTGCGTATTAGATGATGTCACAGGTTATAATGTGTCGAAGGTGAGTGTAGATAGCAGTCCATAGAGTGTTCTCAGGTTTTAAACAGTTTAATGTGTGTGTAAATACAGATTACATCATAGGCTTAGAGTGTATATGTGTGTGTGTGTGTGTGTAATTCATAGGGTGACAGCATATATAGGTGTGTTCTCGGTTTACAGAGTCTTGTGAACATGTGTGTGTGTGTATATTAGGTGATATGTGTGTTTGTATTTCAGAAATTAGTGTGACAGGCTCGGAAAAACGTAATTCAACAAACCCAACCATCTCACACATGAACCCCACAATGTGAACTTAATCTCCGACATAATACATGATCTAACATTGTAAATTTCACATCTAATCATCAGTAAAACATAATTAAAACAGAATTTAGATCTCAGGAATCAATTTACAGAACATGTATCAGACAGTTTGGGGAAAAGACCAATTCGAATTCAATTCACAGTTAATATTTCAATTAATTGGTTGGTAAACATTAGTGCACATGTGTATGTGTCACACAAGTAATATGGTGTCCACAAACTGGACACAAACGTATCCAATCTCGAAATAACATGGTGTCAGCAAACTGCACTCAGGCAGTCTCGTGCGGTGTGTCATGGCTCTCATGGACACGCCACAAGACATGACACGCCTCGTGGTCATACCTATGTGTAACCCACGTGTAGGGCTACACATTCGACAACTCACAAGGTATTCATGACATGTCCAGTACAGACATGAGGTGCGTGTCAGTGAGCACAATACACAGTGTAGTGTGCGATATAAAACGCGTACAGGCCTAATATCATATTCGACACAAAGCCCCTTAACACGAGGCTTGGGGCTGACATATCAGTCATGGCCCCTACCTCCCTGCCAAGTGGCAGCTGCCCACGTGGACTGTACAAGAAAAAAAACTCCTCGAGCAGCAGGGCACTGCCCGTGTGTGCTACGAGCATGTTTGTGTCCTCGTGTAGACACGACATGACTCGAAAATCAACTCAGAGTTTAGGAAAATCAAATAGCACATCAAAATCAATATTTCCTATCAAAAACATTTCAAAAATTAGATGAAAAAGTTCTCAGAGGCATTTCAACAAACACTTACAAATGAAAATTGATACGTGTCCGATACGGACACGAAACCAATGCAAAACTTTACCAAACACACACCACAGTTAGGGGACACCTAGATCTAGGCTACCATGCAAAGAAATCAAGAATTGATGATAGTTTGAGGTGTTTACCTATTGAGTATCAATCACAAGGAAAAAGCTCCAAATATGAAGGTTCCTCTTACAAGTCAAAAGCTCCAAATTGCACAAATTCTGAGATTTCTCTCAATAAACAGCAAATAGAGTATGATTAGGTTCTGTTGCAAGAGACTAGAGTCAAAAATGAATTAGAACGAAGAAGTTATGGATTGAAGAAGAAAGACCAATAATCTTTCTTGCCAAAAGTTGATGTGATGTAAAAAAAGAGGCAAGAACTAGAAAGAGACATTAAATAGGGGGAATCCCTAGGGGGCGGCCAAGTATAAAGGAATTTGGGTTAGGGTTGTGGCTATTGGGCTTTGGGCTAAGTTTCAATGCTAAATGAATCAATCTATACGTCAAAAATTCATGCACCTAAATCACTTAACCTCTCTAAGAAACTTGATTCAAAATAACTCAACTTGGGTCGACTTAAGTTAGACTAGGATCCTACTATGCTAATCAAGTCACCATAGCCAAAGTCAACATCTAGGTTAATCTCCATAGTCTCAACTAGCAAAGGTCAAAAATAACAATCATCATTCAAACAATTTACAAATAATTCCAAGAACCCGAAATAACCAAAATACCCCTAGGCCAAAAATGATAAATAAAACATCCTAATCACATGGTTAGGCTCTAGGTCAAGTAGTCTCTAGGGTTTCACTGGCAAACTCCAAAATTACAATTTACCAATAAAATAATTTTAAAATAATTAAAAATTACCAAAAATTATATCATGATTTAAATAATCATTATTAAAATATTAAAATTACAAAATTTCAAAATTACCCTTATTTAGAAAACTGGATGTTACAAAGGCAACTCAGAATGCTATAAATGCTGAATTTCTAAATGACGGCTTCAGTACAAAGGATTCTGGGGTTTGTATTAGAGGCACCATCTATGATGACGAGCCGGACTTTGACTATTATAGAGTACTTTGGGATATTGTAGATTTACAATATTCTGCCCTATATCATATGTATATTGTGTTATTCAAATGTGAGTGGTTCGATACGACACCAAATATCGGATGGAGAATCGATAAACAATTTGGAATCGTCGATATAAACCATCGCAGGAGATATAGAGGGTCCGACACATTTGCGATAGCAAGTCAGGCTGTTCAAGTCTACTATACAAGCTATCCAAGGCATCGTAGAGATCAATTTGACTAGTGGGCAGTATGCAAGATTAAAGCTAAAAAATATTCAACATTGGAGACCCAACATACCAAGAGGACCAGGTCAAAAAGCCCCAATACTTGGGACAACAGTCGGATACCATGGATGTTGAAGATATTATTGAGGAAAATAGAGGGGAGCAAGATGTTGATACATAAGACTTAGACGTCAACCATGGGACAAAGAGGAATCTTGTCCCAATTATTGATCAGGCTGAAGAAGAAGAAGAAGAAGAAGAAGAACTTGATGAGGATGAGGTTACAGATGAAGTCGAGGATAAGGGTATGGATTAGGATGAAGACGAGGACGAGGCCGAGGACAAGGCCGAGGACGAGGACGAAGACGAAGACGATGATTAGATTAAAAATATACCAGTATATAAAAATACTTCCAACTAACTTAATAAATTTACTTTTACCTCATAAAAATACTTACAACTAACTTAGTGAATTTATTACCTCCTAAAAACACTTACAAGTAACTTAGTAAATTTATTGCAGTTTAGTTATTTCAGTTTATACTTCGACTTTCTTATTTCATTTCATGCTTTTGTCGTTCGATTCACCTACTTATTGTATGGTTTTCTTTTTGCAAATGGCACTCCTAGTCTTCCTATTGGTCTGTTGGTCGCGTCGACACTTCTCGTACTGCTGGTAGTATATTTTAGTTTAGTCTTCTATTTATTTATACTTTAATATTGTTAATTATGTTTATGTGTTCTATTTACAAGTCATGGCCACTGGCGGTCGCGGCGACCGTGGTGGTCGTAGTGGAGGTCGTGGTTGCCTTCATCGGGATGTAACCTCATCTACGGAGCCCGACCCGGAGAGTACCCCAGAGAACACCTCATCCCTTCCTCGATCTACCATGTGGGGATCGCCATCCATTGGCTCCGGGAGGACGCCAGATACCGACGTATTGTCCGTTCCGCTAACGGATCCTCCAGTTACTGCACGGTGGGCCACGGAGTATCCACGGTTTTAGTTCCATCCGGTTACTGGCGAGTACATTTGCGGACCCATGGATCCTTCGATGCCACCAGAGAGACCGGGAGGGGAGTTCATACGGGAGCTATAGCACGCGGGTGAACTGTAAGTAAATTTTTCTTTTGTAAGTTACTTTTTAATTTGTTTCATTTATTCAAGTAAATAATCCAGTCGTTGCTTCTTTGTAGCTACCAGGGAGCTAGGGCTCATTATTAGGCAAAACTTTCATAGCCCCTACCTCAAATTTAGTGAGGTGCCCCCGGAGTCGCGGTACATCTGGCTCGACCAGATGAGGGAATGTATATATATCTTTTGATTACTTAATTATTAATTATTCTTTAATACACCATTTTTCTAATTACTTGATTTTAGAATTTGTATGTCAGTTGATATTCTGCTGCCCCCCTATCGCGAGGCGGAGATCATCAAGACCTACAAAAAAGCCGTCGGAAAGAAGTTACGGGACGCGAAGGATGACATCCGCAGTGGGAGGAAGGTCTGGCTCCAGAAGGACTTCTACGAGCAGATGCTTGAAAAGATGAATAGGCCCGATTTCAAGAATAAATCGGCAAAGGCAAAGGTGAATCTACAGGTAGCAGGTCAGCATACAGGGGGATCGAGGCCCCACGCAGCGACGCTTGGAGATCTGGTGAGATATCGAAAAAAACTATTTTTTTAATTACTTAATGTCAAAAAAAAATTTATTCTATGAATGTGTCGTATGCAAGCAACAAAGGCGACAAATGAGGGAAAAGATCTCCGCTCGGTCACCTTGGGCGATGTAATCTAGAGTACGCACCAGAGGAAGAAGGACGGTAGCTTCGTCGACGAAAGGGCCGAGCAGACTCATGTAAGTATTTAAGTTTATGAGATTTATGTTTTAGAATTGTAAGTAGTTTAGTTTATAATTTTTGTGAAAATAGTGTGAGGCCTTAGGATTTAGACTATAACTTAGGAAAACTCATAGTAAACTAAACACATTCATTGAATAAGCTAAGCATCGTGCGGCCGTTAGCACGATTGAGCCCACTTCTGCCAAGGGTATCAGTGAATCGACGTCCACCCAGTCGTTCCATTCTATGACCGCTCGCTTGGACGACTTGTTTGTACAAGCCGTCGGCAAAAAAGGAAAAGGCAGGTGCGTCTACGGCGCCGGATCCATAGCGTCGTCGCAGACGTCTTCGAGACTTCCACCGCCACCGCCGCTGCTGGCTCCCGCGACTCAGGTCGACGAGGATGTGAGGACACAACTTAGGACTCTAACCTCAGTGGTGACATCCATGCCGGATGAGATGACCCAGATGGCATCGCAGTACCTGGGTTCTTCTACTGCTCTGGGTCCTTCTGCTCCCGGTCCTTCGGATGATGCCGGTCCTTCTTCCGCCGGACGTGTTTTTTTATGCTACTGCCACTTATCTACCGGTTTCGTCTATGATTGCTCTTCTTGACCTGATGTTGCCGGCAGATCTACGCCGAGTTCTACATCAGATATTTGATGGTCTGCCGGCTCACATTATTTATGTGTATCTTCATAAAGTGCAGCAGACACCATCAGCTGATCCAGCCGATCTTTCCTAGTTTTTTTGTATTTATAATGTAACAAAATTTGGATAAATTTAATTTATTATGGATATTTTGTTCTATTTGTGGATTGTTGTGATTATGGATAATTTGGATAATTTTAAGTTATTGTGATTGTTGTGATTATGGATATTTTTGTGGATTGTTGGTGGATTGTTCTGTTTGTGGATTGTTGATGGATATTTTTGTGGATTGTTGGTGGATATTTTGTTCTGTTTGTGGATTGTTGGTGGATTGTTGGTTTTGAATATTTTGTTCTGTTCTGTTTGTGGATTGTTGATTTTGTTAATGATTAATTGTGTAAATAGAGTGCTGCGAATTCAGAAAATTTTTTAAAAAAAATTCCCAGTTAGCGACGGACTTCTGACGGAATAGTGACGCTCGGCAATGGACAAGCGATAGATTATCCGTCGCTAAGCTTCAGGAAATTTATATATATCCAGTTAGCGACGGATAGCGACGGGATGGCGACAACCGGGAGACGGCCATATACGTCGCTAAAATGTCGCTATAACATATCAGAAATTTTTTGATACGCAAATTTCAACGGATATCGACGGAATAGCGATAGCATGGCAACGGAAATGTTTGTCGCTAAGATGTCGCTATAGCGTATCAGACAATTTCTAATACGTAAATTTCGATGGGCTGTACGTCGATAAGCCGTCGCTAAGTGGTCGAATACGTTCTCGCTAAGTTGTCACTAAGTTGCCGCTAAGCAGTCGTCGCTTTTCCGCCACATTTTTTCGAAGCTTCGACTATTTAGCGATAGATTTTTTTAGCGACGAGTATTTTACCGACGGCACCGTTTGGCCGAAAAGCCATCGTTAATCCGTCGTAAATTCATTTAGCGACGGATTAGTGACGGATCCATCCATCACCAATTGACTATTCTTTGGTAGTGAGAGTGTTAGCAACATAATCGATTCATTCAA
Organism: Iris pallida; assembly: GCA_029216955.1. NCBI lineage: Eukaryota > Viridiplantae > Streptophyta > Magnoliopsida > Asparagales > Iridaceae > Iris > Iris pallida. The sequence goes on along the minus strand of JANAVB010003400.1, from coordinate 14,819,076 downwards.
TGTTCATAGCACTAGCTTCTTAGTGGTATTGACTTGTGGCATTAACATCTTATTATCGATCAACGGATGTAGCAAGGCAACACAAAAATTTATTTAGTCGGCATGAAGGAGTTACAGAGAAGGGACAAACCACCACAGAGAATCCACACTCATCTATTAGAGAATTTTCGAGAGGGAGAGGAACACTTGTGCGCTTAGCCTTCCGTCATGTGTCCGTCTACAATGGCACCAAAAGTTTGGGTAATAATCCATCTCATTATGTTCCTTTCTTTCAGAACTCTCAAGAATGAATGCTATAAAAATTGATGAAAACGAGCAGGAATCAAATCATTGAAAACCATTCAAAAAAGCATCCATCAAAACCAAGCAGCAAAACCAGCAGTAAAACATCTAGAGAAAAAAGTTTCCTACTCGTTTTGAAAACCATTGAAAACCATTCAAAAAAGCATCCATCAAAACCAATCCATTAGTTAGAAAGCTTTTTATGCATTTGTCCGTTTTGATGCCGATGATAAGTTTCCCCTAATACTCGATTCCAACCGAGTTAATCAAGCCACAAGTCTTACATAGTGAACCGCTAGGAGCGGGATACTACATAATATACCATAAAAAAAGTTTTGCCCTTGAAACTTAAAACAAAAGTCCTACCTCAAGATTATCAAACAGCGTGGGGTATTTCACCCTCATCTCCTCTTCCAGTTCCCACATCGACTCTTCGACAGCGTGATTTTTCCACAACACGTTAACCAAAGTTACTGTCCGATTCCACAAAACTTTCTTCTTTCTGTCTAAAATCTTGACAGGCTCTTCAGTATAAGATAGGTCAGCGCTCAGCTGCAATTAATTGAAGTTTACTACGTGGCTTGGATCATGCACGTACTTCCATAGTTGAGACTCATAGAAGACATCGTGCACATCACCCAGAGCAGGAGGTAGTGCAAGTCGATAAGCAAGTGAGGTCACATTCTCTAGGATCTCGAATGGTCCAATGAATCTCGGGCTCAACTTTTCTTTCATTCCAAACCGCATTACCTTGCATGGGTGTGACCTTCAAGAAGATATGGTCGCCTATAGTAAATTCCAGGGGTCGCCGATATACATCCGTATAACTTTTCTGCCGACTTTGAGAAACTTTGAACTTTTCTCGAATCAAACGGACCTTCTCGACGGCCTATTCCACGAGTTCCAGTCCGAGCATTCGCCATTCACCGACTTCATCCCAGCATATTGGTGACCGACATTTTCGTCCAGACAAGGCTTCATACGGGGCCATCTGAATACTTGCCTGATGACTATTATTATAGGCAAATTTTGCCAATACGAGATGTGCATCCCAATTATCTTCAAATCGAGCACGCACAGTCTTAACATGTCTTCAAGGATCTGATTTACTCTCTTTGTTTGACCATCAGTTTGTGGATGGTATATCGAACTAAAATTCAACTTTGTGTCCATTACTGCATGTAGACTAATCCAGAAGCGCGACATGAACCGTCCGTCTCTTATAGAAACTAGCACCCTGTGTAGTCGGACAATTTCATTTATGTAGATCTGAGCCAACCGTTTAACGCTCCATGTTACTTTTATGGAAATAAAATGAGTCGACTTGGTCAATCTATCCACGATCACCCAAATAGCATCATTTTTCTTCTGAGTTTTTGGTAAGCCGACTATGAAATCCATACTAATATGATCACACTTCTACAGCGGGATAGCAAGATTTTGTAGTTCTCCGCCAGGTCGTTGATGTTCGGCCTTCGCACGTTGACAAGCTAAGCTTTTTGACACAGATAGAGTCACATCCTTCTTCATGCCATGCCACCAAAATGTGGTGCATAGATCCTTGTACATTTTTGTGCTTTTAGATATAACGAATACTTCGCAAAGTGGGCTTCGATAAATATTTCTTTCCTGAGTTTCTCATCCTTGGGGATACACAATCTTCCCTTGATACGAATAGTGTCATCTTCTACTGCAAAACGGTCGCCTTTCCGGCTAGAATCAACTCGCATATTTTTTGCAGAAATGGATCGTCCTTTTAGACAATCTTAATTCTTCTCTGGTGTCTCGGTTCAAGCTACAATTGAGCCCTGTTAGGGTTATATACTAAAAGCATCACTTTTGTAGTAACCTTATTTGCTTAAATTTTGAATGAGAATCATATGGGCAAATGTTTGCATATTGTATTTGTTGGAAGTATTAATGCAAATGTCTGATATTCTATATTGTAGATAATATGGTGTGTGGTGTCACACAGAAGATCATATTATCAGTTTCCTATGGAGTATATAAATAGTTCACAACCTAGAAGGACTTGGACAATCTATTGGAAAGGTTGTAGTGTAATCTGGTATTAGTCTATCTTGACTATAGGTTTATATTAGTACACTTTGTATGTATTGAACAGGACCACTTGAGGTTGTTCTCTTTGTACTGACTACATAAGAGAACAAACACCTCTGTTATTATGGATGCTTGTGCTCTTAATCCGGATATAATAACGGACATGTATATGCAGTGTGCATTACTTTGACTCATAAAAGAGTGAGATTCATTATGGATCAACAACCTCTATAAATTGGGTAATAACATTGTATGTAAGATGGGCTGTTGATTATAAATAGAATCCATGTCCCGATACATCGGGTTGATGATGTCCTCTTAAGGAGCTCATAAGGATTGTCATGTAAATCCTGCAGGTGAATTATATCCGACATGACAAATAAAGTTGAGCGGTACTACTTAAGGATAAAAGATGTCGAATCAATATAGTTGTCAGTAACTTAATTTGATCGAAGGACATACGATATCTTAACATGGGGAGCCAAACGAGTATATAATAAAAGGAGCCCACAAACATAATTTGGGATTAGGGAGGTAGTGCAACAATAGCTCATTAGTGGACCGAGCTATTGTTAATGGGCCTGGATTGTGTGTTCAGGCTGAACACGGGATATCCAGATCCGTTAGGAGGCCTAACCCTAATTTCTCCTCATGGTCCCTGCCGTAGCCTATATATATCCTCTATTCTCTGGCCGCCAGATTACTGATCAAAAAATCTGAAATTTTCTCTAAATTCGTGATTCACGTAAGGAGAGAAAGAGAGGGCTGCCAAGGAGAAGAAAAGGTTGGGAGATCGTCGCCCACACGACGTCCAACTCGAGGAAGAAATACGTGCAGAAGATCTTGGGGTCGTCCGCTCGAGATTGCAAGGAATTACTTATCTTCTTTTCGCCACAGGTATAATTCGTGAACCCTAGTTTCCGCCTATGAAGGGTTAGAACACGTATAAGATCTGTTTAACTTTCTATCGATCAATACGCACACCAAAGGAAGGGTCCTGGGAATCCCCAGTTCCATCAATTGGTATCAGAGCCAGGTTGGATCTACGTATTGATTGATACGTCCATGTTGTCCAATAAATCCTGCGCTGTGTAATAGTCGGTAGATGTAGATCTGTTCTAACTCAGTTTTGCAGACATCTTAGATACAACTATTATGGTCCAATGTATGTTTTTTGATTGTGTTGTTTAAACCATGGACATGTCGTGGATGTTGTTATTGCTGTGGATGTAATTAAAATCACGATGGTTGATCGTGCTTATTATTTTAATTTTTCAATCTAGATTATGTGTGAACTCCTTCGGGAGGTATAGGATTGATGTAATTTTAATTATTTTTGATCAATCGTGATGGCGGTGGTGGCTATTTCTGACACCGGACGAGATGCTAGTTTTAAGCAGTCCAGAGGCAGACAGATGATTTTTGATGAAGGAATCGACAGCCAAAATTAATAATGGACGGAGCAGCAAAGATGACCATAATAGTTCGATATTTTTTCTTATTTTTGTCATTTTGCTTTTTCTGATTATGCATGTTTATTATTGTGTGGTTGTTTTTTTGGAAAAACTAAGCCAACATTAATAATGGACAATATGGTCATAATATCAACTAGTAGAAAAACCCTCATTGTTAAATAACTAAGTGGGAGAGGATTTTTATTTAGTATAAATCCTATGGTCTCCATTACTGGTTTGTAGGTAATATAATTATTCTTGCGTGTTGGCTTTAGTGCTTTCCTCCATATCGGATGAGTATAATTATGGATCACCAGTACAAACTTCCTTAGGGATAATTGTAGAAAGTTACCTAGTATGTGTTCACTTCTCCATCTGAAGGAACTCATTACAAGGTAATGGACTTAATATTAAGTAATGGTATACACTTAGATACAAATAATGGTATCCTCCCCATCGGAGTCACTGCTATTATTTGTATGACCAGAGCAAGACCAGCATATTAATTTTATTTGTCATAAAGTTATATTGACATGATAGTAAAATTAATAAAAAAAATCTACTTGAATAAAGTTGAATTTGTATACGTCCACACTATTGTGGCATGCTAAATTCATGGTGTTCAAGGTGTTGGAGAATTTCTTATTATTGTTTTGAGGGAATCAATATTTAGTTAATTCAAAAAGTTTTTTTGCCCTACATAATTTTATTTATGTGATTCTCAGGATTTCAAAAATGGGTTCTTTCAGTCCACTTACGGTGATTCTTAAAGAAAACAAACTTACTGGACCTAATTATATTGACTGGAAACGTAATTTGGATATTGTTCTGACTGCTGAAGAGTACAAATATGTACATATTGAGGAATGTCCACCTAAGCCTGACGCTAACTCTGATGAAGAGGTCAAAGAGGCTTATAAGAAGTCGAAAAAGACAGATGACATGGCACGGTGTTACATTCTGGCATCTATGTCAAATGTACTGCAACATCAGCATCAGGCCATGGCCACAGCTTATGACATGATGTATAACCTCAAGAAACTCTTCAGACATCAGAGTAGAGCAGCTAGGCAGTTTGCTATGAAATGTTTGATGAATACAAAAATGGCTGAGGGTACACCAGTAAGGGGTCATGTTCTCAAGATGATGGGTCATCTGAATGAGATGGAGATCCTTGGAGCTGAAATCGATGGGGAATCCCAGGTCGATATCATTCTCGGGACTCTGTCTAAAAGTTTTGACAATTTCTGCCTTAACTACAACATGAACAAAAGGTTGTATAGTTTGGCAGAACTTGCAAAAGAGCTACAGGATGCTGAATCTCTCTTTAGGCAGAGTGGTCATATTTTTGTTTCTGAAAAGGCTTCTACTTCTAAGCCAAAAGGCGGTAAGAAGAAGAATAACATTCAGAAACAGGCAAACTCAGCAAAGAAGGGCATGGGACCTCAAGGCGCGGTGAAAAAGCCGAAAGGCAAATGTTTCAACTGCAAAGGGTCAGGACATTGGAAGACTGATTGTCCACTTCTCAAACAAGGGAACAAAGAAGGTATATCTCATTTACTAGTAGTTGAAACATGTTTAGCGGTGTTATCTACCGGCACCTGGTGTGTAGATACAGGAGCCACTAATCATGTCTGTAATACATTGCAGGGGTTCCAGGAAACCAGACGGCTCAGTGATGGAGAGATGTGCTTATTCATGGGTGATGCTACAAAAGTATCGGTCATTGCATTAGGAGATGTTACTTTATCTTTTGGTAGAAATAAGTCTTTGACATTGAGAGATTGTCTTTATGCACCTTCACTTAGAAGAAATTTAGTTTCTGTTTCTATGTTAGTTAAGGATGGATATTCAGTTTATTTTAATGACAATATTGTTATTAGAAAGAATAAATATTTTATCTGTTCTGGGGCATTGGTTGATAATTTGTATGTCATTAATCCTATTTCGCCCACAATGCAACTTATGGAAATGAATAATATGTCATCTAACTTAAATAAGAGAAAAGAACCTTCTTGTATGAACCAAACATATCTTTGGCACTTGCGATTGGGGCATATTAACCTAAGAAGGATTCAAAGACTGGTTGAAGATGGACCTTTGAGTTCATTGGAAGTGGAGGCACTACCAGTCTGTGAATCCTGCTTGGAAGGTAAAATGACCAAAAGGGCTTTTACGGCAAAGGGGTATAGGGCCAAAGATGTGTTGGAATTAGTTTATTCTGATTTGTGTGGACCAATGACTATCCAAGCTAGAGGTGGCTTTGAATATTTTGTCACATTTATTGACGATTATTCAAGGTATGGATACATTTATTTGATGTGCCGTAAGTCTGAGTGCTTTGAGAAATTCAAAGAGTACAAGGCTGAAACGGAGAAACGTCATGAAAAATGTATCAAGTCATTACGATCAGATCGTGGTGGCGAGTACCTCTTTGGAGAGTTTAGGGATTATTTATCAGAGGCTGGGATTGTATCCCAATTGACTGCACCTGGAACGCCCCAACAGAATGGTGTAGCCGAAAGAAGGAATAGAACTCTTATGGAGATGGTTAGATCAATGATGAGTTATTCGGATTTGCCAGATTCGTTTTGGGGATATGTCTTAGAGACTGCAGCTTATATTTTAAACTTGGTTCCTTCTAAGTCAGTACCTCTTACTCCCACATAGCTGTGGATTGGGCGTAAGCCTAGTCTGAATCATGTTCGTATTTGGGGTAGTCCAGCACATGTGCTGAATGGGAAAGCAGATAAGTTAGAATATCGTACAGAAGTACGCTTGTTTGTAGGCTATCCAAGAGGAACGAAAGGAGGTTTATTTTATAGTCCTAAGGATCAGAAGGTCATTGTTAGCGCCAATGCCCGATTCTTAGAGGAAGACTATGTGATGAACCATAAACCCAAAAGTAAAGTTGTTCTAGAAAAACTGAGACATGAGACACCAAGTACTTCAGTACCAATAGTACAAGAGGATAAACCACAAATAACTGCACAACGTGTCACAAATGTTACACCACAACCGATAGTGCCTCGTCGTAGTGGGAGGGTTGTGATACAACCTGATAGATATATGTTCTTGGGAGAGTCGTCAGACTTCATCCCTGAGGAACAAGATTATGATCCCTGTACCTACAATGAAGCACTCCAAGATAAAGATGCAGAGTCTTGGCAAAAAATAATGATATCTGAAATAGAATCTATAGATTCTAATCAGGTCTGGGAGCTTGTAGAACCACCCGTTGGTGTAAAAGTCATTGGATGTAAGTGGGTCTATAAGAGAAAAAGAGGATCAGACGGTAAGGTTGAAACATTTAAAGCTCGGCTTGTAGCAAAAGGTTTTACTCAAAGAGAGGGTATCGATTATGACGAAACCTTTTCTCCTGTAGCCATGCTTAAGTCTATTCGGATTCTTTTATCTATTGCAGCTCATCTCGATTATGAGATTTGGCAAATGGATGTCAAGACAGCTTTTCTTAATGGAAGTCTTGAGGAAGACATCTATATGAAGCAACCAGACGGGTTTATTGAAAAGGACCAGGAGCATCTTGTTTGTAAGCTCAAGAAGTCCATTTATGGACTTAAGTAAGCTTCCAGATCTTAGAACATATGTTTTGATCAGGTGATAAAATCTTATGGATTTGATCAATGTCAGGATGAATCATGTGTATACAGAAAGTGTGACGAAAATGTGATAGTGTTCCTAGTACTTTATGTGGATGACATCTTGCTCATTGGAAACAATGTGGAGGTATTATCTGATGTAAGGGTATGGTTATCCAAACAGTTTGATATGAAGGACTTGGGAGAAGTAGGTCACATCCTTGGGATCAAAGTTCTACGAGATCGTAAGAAAAGGATGTTGGGCTTATCCCAAGCTTCCTATATCGATACTGTACTAACTCCTTTTATTATACAAAATTCTAAGAAAGGTTTCTTACCTTTTAGACATGGAATTGCTCTATCAAAGGAGCAGTGTCCAAGGACACCTAAAGAGATAGAGAATATGAAGGCAGTTTCTTATGCTTCAGCAGTAGGAAGCTTAATGTATGTAATGCTATGTATGAGACCAGACATCTGCTTTGTCGTAGACATGGTCAGCAGATATCAGTCTAACCCAGGACAAGAGCACTGGACTGCCGTAAAGCATATTTTGAAGTACCTGAAAAGGACTAAAGAGTATATGCTAGTTTACCAGGCAGATAGTTTAGTTCCCTTGGGGTATACAGACTCAGATTTTCAGTCAGATAGGGATTCCAGGAAATCTACCTCAGGTTATGTATTTACTTTGGGAAGTGGAGCCATTGTGTGGAGGAGTATCAAGCAAAAATGTATTGCTGATTCCACCATGGAAGCCGAGTATGTGGCAGCCTCTGAGGCAGCCAAAAAAGCGGTTTGGCTCAGAAACTTTCTGTTGGACTTGGATGTGGTACCTAGTTTGCCTAAGTCTATTACACTTTATTGTGACAATAGTGGTGCAGTTGCAAAATCGAAGGAACCACGAGCCCATAAGACAGGCAAACACATTGAGCGCAAGTACCACCTGATACGAGATTTCGTAAAGAAAGGAAAAGTTATTGTGATCAAGATAGCATCAGCCGACAACCTAGCTGATCCCTTTACAAAGAGCTTACCAGCTAAGGCTTTTGACAGTCATATTGAGGGAATGGGAGTCAGATGTGTAGCAGCATGGCTTTAAGTATAAGTGGGAGATTTGTAACAGTATACTGAAAAGCAATGCTTTGAGTATAAGTAGAATATTGTTAGGATTATATACTAAAAGCATCACTTTTGTAGTAACCTTATTTCTTTAAATTTTGAATGAGAATCATATGGGCAAATGTTTGCATATTGTATTTGTTGGAAGTGTTAATACAAATGTCTGATATTCTATATTGTAGATAATATGGTGTGTGGTGTCACACAGAAGATCATATTATCAGTTTTCTATGGAGTATATAAATAGTTCACAACCTAGAAGGACTTGGACAATCTATTAGAAAGGTTGTAGTGTAATCTGGTATTAGTCTATCTTGACTATAGGTTTACATTAGTACACTTTGTGTGTATTGAACAGGACCACTTGAGGTTGTTCTCTTTGTACTGACTACATAAGAGAACAAACACCTCTGTTATTATGGATGCTTGTGCTCTTAATCTGGATATAATAACGGACATGTATATGCAGTGTGCATTACTTTGACTCATAAAAGAGTGAGATTCATTATGGATCAACAACCTCTATGAATTGGGTAATAACATTGTATGTATGATGGGCTGTTGATTATAAATGAAATCTATGTCCCGATACATCGGGTTGATGATGTCCTCTTAAGGAGCTCATATGGATTGTCATGTAAACCCTGCAGGTGGATTATATCCGACATGACAAATAAAGTTGAGCGGTACTACTTAAGGATAAAAGATGTCGAATCAATATAGTTGTCAGTAACTTAATTTGATCGACGGACATACGATATCTTAACATGGGGAGCCAAACGAGCATATAATAAAAGGAGCCCACAAACATAATTTAGGATTAGGGAGGTAGTGCAACAATAGCTTATTAGTGGACCGAGCTATTGTTAATGGGCCTGGATTGTGTGTTCGGGCTAAACACGGGATATCCAGATCCGTTAGGAGGCCTAACCCTAATTTCTCCTTATGGTCCCTGCCGTAGCCTATATATATCCTCTATTCTCTGGCCGCCAGATTACTGATCAAAAAATCTAAAATTTTCTCTAAATTTGTGATTCACGTAAGGAGAGAAAGAGAGGGCTGCCAAGGAGAAGAAATGGTCGGGAGATCGTCGCCCACACGACGTCCAACTCGAGGAAGGAATACGTGCAGAAGATCTTGGGGTCGTCCGCTCGAGATTGCCAGGAATTACTTGTCTTCTTTTTGTCGCAGGTATAATTCGTGAACCCTAGTTTTTGCCTATGAAGGGTTAGAACACGTATAAGATCTGTTTAACTTTCTATCGATCAATACGCACACCAAAGAAAGGGTCCTGGGAATCCCCAGTTCCATCAATTGAGCCAACTATATATTCTATGTACGGACTCTGAATTCAATGCCCATCTCTTCCAAACCTCGCAGTACCTCCTTTGTTTCTGACATTGTCCCAACGAATTTTTGACTCCAGGCATCAGTCACCACGTTTCCCTTACACGACGTGTAGAAAGTTGCCAAGTCATAGTTCTTGATCAATTCCAACCAGCGCCGCTGTCTCAAATTCAATTCTTTTTAAGTAAGTATGTATTTCAGGCTTTTGTGATCCATGAAGATCTCGCAGGACATACCATAGAGATAGTGTCGCTATAATTTCAACATAAACACAATCGCCGCCAATTCTAAATCAATAGTTGGGTAATTCTTCTCATGCTGCTTAAGATGTCTAGAGGCATACGATATAGTCTTTCCGTGTTGCATGAGAACACATCCCAACCCAAGTCCCGATGCATTACTGTAAATCTGGAATCCCTTAGAGACTTCTGGAAGAGCAAGAATTGGAGCCGTAATGAGCCGCTGCTTTAGTTCTTGAAAACTACTCTCACAGTCGTCGGTCTACTTAAATGCGACCCCTTATGAGTAAGGTGAGTCAAAGGCGAAGCAATTCTCGAAAAGACTTTCACGAACCTACGGTAGTACTCGGCCAACCAAGAAAACTCTGTATTTCACTAGCTGAAGTAGGTTGTTTCCAATCTACCACTGCCTCTATCTTCTGTACTACGTACCCAGCGAAAGCAACTCTTTTCAGGAATTCTGTCTCATAATCATCAATTGACAGACTGCCTTATTGGAGCGCTAAGAACTCATTTTCCTTCTTCCGACGGACAGCATGCAGAATGAATTGTGTAATAAATGCATGCTTAAATGTCTTCCATGATATCTTTATATCAGGGCTGTTACCGCAAAGGGCCTACCTTAGAAAGTTCCACCATTTTTGGGCTTTGAGACGAAGTTGCACAGCGGTACACTCCACCCGCTTACTGACCTGAATATCTAACATTCTGAAGTAGCCCTCCAGTGTATTCAGGAAATCCATTACCTCATCTGCTTCCGCTCTTCTGTTGAACTCAGGCGGGTTACAACTCTTAAAGTTCGAGAACTTAAAGCTTGACCTCTTTCGTGTCGACATTTCGGGCTTCTCCGCCGCCACTGTTACTGTCTCGATCGCTGCGGCCGCTACAGAAACATTTTCATCGACCGTCAGCATGGTAACAATCTGAGCCAAATTGTCCACTTGTTTCTGTTGAGCGTCCAGTTGCTCCTGGAACTGGTATTAGAGTTGCCCATAAAGCTGGCGATGTTGAGCTTCGCTCTACTTCCTTTGAGCCTCTATTAGTTTTATTAGCTTTTCCATTGGGTCAGACGATGAGGTCATCTTTGAGCTATCACCTTTAGTCATTCCACATAAAACCGTTCCATTAGTACTCGTAAAATACTTATGGGCTTATTGTACGGAACATTATTTCATGCCAGCACTATCGATACCACCAACCGAGAAAATTTACATCAAGCTTCCTTTTTGAAAACATTTTTCGAAATCCGAGGAATTGAAATCGTGCTCTGATACCAACTTATCACGCCTCGATTCGGGGAATCGTTCATTCTTACTTTGATTCACCCTCGAATCGTTCATCCTCGCTAAGACGTGATGCCGTACAAGTCTGGAGTTATACTTGTACAAAGGCTAGAACGTGCAAATTTGTGTCTTTTGAAACATTTGAAAACATAGCCACATTGTAGAAATATTGAGTACGCAGTATAGGAAGAAATATTCATTTTTATTGATGATTGTAGCAAGATACAACTTTGCTCGGTACTCTTTGAAATTCCATTCCAGCGACATTTATCCATGAAAAGAAAATACTGATAGGCTGCCATGAAATAACTTCCCGTTTCATATATTATGCCCCTTTAGTACATTTGAAAAGCCAAACAGCTATCTTGAAAACTTCGTAACGCTTTGCGCATCTTTTATCAAAAACAACTTGAAAATAATAGCAACTCAAAAGCCTTAGTTCCGACGTGTAAAATCCCAAGATTTTAGAGATGTTATTTATATATATTATAGTATTTTATTTATTTGCTTGACTTTTAGTTTTAATTTTTTGATTATTGTTAATATTATACGAAGACAAGAATGGTACAAATTATGTACTAAATAGTTTTAAAAAAAATGTTCTGTACTATTTTGAAAATGGTTAGAAATTTTTACTATTTTTATTTTTAATTCTACAATATTTTACCAATTATTAAAATTCTTGAAATAAAATATAATGATTTCTAGCTATGATTAATAGTAGCTTGTAAGTGCTACATTTAAATGTAGTGAGTAGGTGTATCTGTACAATATTTATTAAAATGATTTTTTTTTGAAATATTTTTGGGATTTTAGGAATTATATATATATATATAAAAAAAAAAATATATATATATATATATATATATATATATATATATATATATATATATATATATATATATATTTTTATATTTATATATATATATATATATATATATATATATAAATATATATATATATATATATATATATATATATATATATATATATATATATAAATATATATATATATATATATACTTATTTAGATTTTTAAAGTGTATATATATATATATATATATATATATATATATATATATATATATATTAAAAAAATTCAGTTTCTCGTGAGATCCTGCTGTCTTGTGAGCGGCCAAAACAGGAAGACCCGCGACCTCTGTATAAACAGAGAAACGAAGAATTTATCTGGATTTGATTCAATCAAATCCAAATTTGAATCCCCCTCAAATATTTTCCCGAATCTCTCTAATCCTAACGTATCAGGAACCTTGATCAAATTGGAAACGGATCAAATAACTATAAATTCAAAAAAATTCTCTCCTATGTGTCTATCGACAACCTTCGTCCACGTAAGTTTCGAGAAACCTCTCTAAAATTTACCCCAACCTATCCCGACATGCTCGCCTGGCCTAGGCGAGTCTTTCCCGTCGTCTGTACCGGCCAACGACCGCCTCCACGACCGTCGGAGCAGCGACTGAAGATAGTCGGTCGGCGTGTGTGGCTGTGCACAAACAGTCCCTTCGAGTCTTCATTGTAGTGTGATATCTCTCTCGTCGAGTAATCAAATCAAGTTACGATTTCTCAGTTTCGATCACAACTCTAACTACTACAAGACCTGTCAACTAGTCTTTTTACAAAATAAACAGAATTGGAGAAAATCGAATCCAAAATCAAGAGAAAAAAATGAGTTTCTGAATTCAGAAATCAATTTTGAAACCGATATTGGAAGGTGCTTTTCTTCCAAACTAGTGAACCAAACCCAGTTTTTCTTTTCCTGTTTATAGCCTGCATAACCAGGAACAAAACCCACCCAATAGTTTAAATTATTTTGGACTATAACTCAGTAAAAAAATTAGGTTGAAATTGCGAGAAAAATAGTTTTTAAAATAACCAATTTTAGAAATTTTTATCGATACGGTGTGCGCCTCGACAAACCGGACGGTATGGTCGCAAAAAGCATCAAAAGGTGCACGTCAACTTCATGGATGTGTGGGATTCGATGATACTCGATTTTGTTGTCTATACGCGACGAAATCGAGACATATCGGTTGAGATACTCCGTATCGGCCCTTTTGTAAACTAGTCCATAACTTCGTGCACGTTCGTCATCTCGAGACAAAACTTGTGCCAACAGGACCGTATCATTTTTTAGGTCATGTGAGCCAAGTTTGGCCTGATTCTGAGTAGGTCGATCGAAACGCTATTTTGGTGGACCCGCAATCCGATCCAATATGCAAATTTGTGTACGGCCTACTGAAATTCAACTTTGGACATACGGTTGGGTTCGTATCATCAAACCGAACCTGTAGACATATATTTTGATGACTTTAGAGACCGTAGGTACTGGCATGCGTTTTGGTGCAAAGCGATCCAACGACAGACATCATTTTGATCCAAAATTATGATTTTGCCCCTGTATCCAGAATTTGACTTTTGGGTAGACATTTTTAGACATATCTTTTATCCCAAAAATGTTCATGATATTTATTCCAGCATTCGGAAACAATTGTGGGAGTATGACTCTTGTAGCACTGAGTGGTTAGACGTTGTTAGTTTGCGTGCTACCCCCAACCAACTTGATTATTCTGAACGCTATGGTACTATCGGTTTTACCAGCAAAGAACCTCAGACGAGTACATTTATTGTATGTTTTCAATATTATTAATTCCTATATCACACTATTCAGTTATATAATACTTGATTCCTGACACGCTCGTTACGCAATGACACATCATATTTTCCTATACATGTCATGCTCTTTCTCTTGTACTTGGTGTCGAGACGGGAAAGTACTAAATAGATATGTGATCAGACCTTGGCCCATGTTTTATTTTCTGCACATTAGACCTTGATAAATAATGTAGACCTTATTAAATAAAGTAGACCTTGATAATTAACTTAGACCTTGTGGTGTAATTGCCCCAGACCGATCACATATCGAAAGAGTACTTTAAATCACATAGATAGTTATATTCTCCTGTTACATGTTGTCATATAATTTCCTGCCTAGTATTTTTTATGTTTCTTGTTCCTTCTGTCTTGATATTATCACCATGTATTTTATGACTAACCATTGTCTTATAGTCGTTAACATATACGTGAAACTGTATTCAATAATTTGTACTCGTTCCATTCCTGACTGGAAATCAATATTTTACAGATCGGTCGTGGCTACTATTAGCATCGGATTCTTGGAGAGACATGGGTATATACGGAGGCCTAGTTAGATAGTTGAGTATTTATTTAGTTATTTTTTTATAATTTTATGAGACATTGTACCTTGTATTCAAATGTGAACCTTGGAATGTTGTAACTTAATTTAGTTTTATGAATGAGCAATAATAATTGATTTGTGAGCATGTTGTTTATTGCGGGCTTGACAACGTTATACCGCTGATACCACAACGTAGGCTGGCTTGGTCACGTACTCGTATCCCAAAAAGCGGGTGCGGATTGTGACAAGTTTTTGTGGTGGCCCATGCAGATCAGTCTTTACAAATTGCGCGAACTTGTGGTAGTACCTATATTAATCGTACTACTGCAAGCCTGCGACCAGAAAGTGCTCGTTTACAATTAGGATTGAATTAATTTTTAGGAGAATGACTAGGACTAGGTATATCATAGGAGTCCCTTATTCAATTCGACTATGGGGTAGTTAAGATTACTATATAGGTCATATGATTTAAGTAGGAATTTATTAAATTCTAAACCCTATTCGATATTTGAGGAATTCTCCTATAAGGATACCTTATTTTATTTTGACATGATGGTAGGATCCAACGTGGGTAGAGTATTCGCTTGGTAAACTAGGACTTCCTAGGATTCAATTCCTATCTTGATCGTTGTGCAATTTTTCTCCACCCTAATCATCATCATCATATCATAGAATTCATATTGCTTAGGTATTTCTCTTTGGGCATAAGGAATTATTTTTCAAATTCAATTATCCATATATTAAATCCCAGTCGCCTTTTTTAAATTTTCGATCGTTTTGTTTTCAACAGTGATACCTCATTTATCGTTCTATCTTCAAAATTGATACTTTTCTTCAAGAACAGATACATATATTTTCTATTATGATCAACTTGTTAAAATTCTAGAATCTCCTTTAAAATTTTACGGATATAGTAGAATAGTTTTCGAAGACTCATAATGGCAAGACAGCAGTGCATTATTGTCATTTATTTAAATTGTGGAGACTGTACTGCAGCCAGCAGCGCACTGGCAAGGCACGACCCCAAAAGTTAAAACTAGTTCAAGTAAACGTAGGTTATCGGATATTGTTAAAACTATGTCTTAGTTGTCCTCTTTTGACCTTAGTTATCTTTATGTCAATATTGAATAGAGTTAATAAAATATTCGATATCATATCATATTTAAGTCATGAAACCAAGGGTTTACTACAGCCAGGTGTACCCTGGCGAGGTATAAATTCTCGATAAAATGACTTTAAACATGGTTACAATTTTCGAATACTATAGAGGTTAAGAAAATGACATGTATGTCCCATTGATTCAAAGCCAATACTAGTAGAAATTTTATACGTTGGGTAGCGTGCCTCCCAACCTAGCATCCCGTTGTTCTTATTACCTATTAACGAGGTAATTGACTGACACTAATAGGTTTACCTAGACTATAGAGTGGAGAGGTCCCTAACCCATTGGTCGACCAAGACCTTAGATAAAAAGACAAGTAGGACAACTATAGAGGCACTAACACCGAACGAGTCTCAGATTTTGGTGAACTTGAACTACTTGTGCCTTCTTTCAATCATAAATCTAGCGTACTTATATTTTTGACTATCTTGATTGATGCTGCTATTATAGCCTAGTTTTGCAAGCTTACTCTTTTATCGAGCTTGATTCAAGACATATGTTTATTAGGGACGCCCACTAGCATATTGTCTAATTAGAATCGGTGTATTATAGTCTGATCAACCTTAGTGTATTGGTTCGCTCTTCATATGATTAACCTACGTGGATTGAGATATAGGTATGCCTAGGTTCTCATCCGTAACTGCCTTGACAACTTCCTTTGAATTATTAAATTATCCTTGGAATCTCGTATTCACATTCGATCCCCTCTCCCTTGAACACTTTATTGTTTTTCGCCCTTACTTATTTCAAAAAAAACCAATGTTTGTATTTGAGGGAAGATAGACACAAAATGTCTCCCTTAGTTTTTCATATCATCTATGGCTATGAAAGCTTTATATACACCAAACATTTTCCATCTATTGGAAATTGGAGAACTACCTTCAAACTTGATCTACCGTATTACATTATCGATTACGTCGTGTATTATCCTTTTATAATCAAAAGGTCAAGGTACGATATCATGACTTGAAAATATTTCTAACCTCATTAATCCTAAAACCATGTCTTAGTTTTTAGAGTGAATAGATTGTTAGCCTTCTAATTTTAGGATTCAATAGGATTATCAATTGATCAAGATAAATTAATTCCCATTAGGATGATAAATTAGTGCCTCATTAACACCCACTTTCTATTTAGATCATTTGGTGTCCTCTACCGTGACATTAAAATTCGGAGCACAATACTAGTTGTTAACATCCAACAAACTTCATACGCAAGACCTAGATGAGTACACCTTCATTTAGGCATATCATGTCCCACTCAAACGCGTCCCCTTGTACTCTATTTTTATGATATAAATTTCAGGTTAAAAAGGCTAAACTATAACCCTTACCATAGTACCGATATACTTTCCAACTACAATTAGAGACTCAACCTCGACTCAAACCTTTTGACCCAATATATGGTTGTGATCTACTAAAAGCCCACTACGCACATGCCACTAGTGTGCCACTCAATTGAGTCCTCTTGTGCTACTTAAACACAAAAGTCACAAAAGGCACATTTTTGGGCTTAAGGAACCTAGTTAACCTATCCAACTGATAAATACCCCAACCACTTGAGTTTGAACCTGGGCTAGATTACCTTAACCTAATAGGAAATGTTCAGATTGATTTTATGAGACCTTGCCCAGCCAACATAGATTAAAATCCAGAATTCATTCAATCAAAGATTGATGTCCAATTAGGGAACCCATTAAGACAAGTTAAACCCATCCATGTATATCGCCATATTTGAACTACAAAACCAAACCTTATGAAATAGGTCCATACACCTATTGTGTAGTCCCCATCTGTCAATCCCCATTTTTGAAAATGGGTATATGATGGTATTTTGTATTTTGGGAGGACTTTTAAAATTTCGTACTTGTTGCATAAACTATTATTTAAATTCTAGATTTTGATTTTGCTATGGTAGAGTTGTTATTTTTATTTTAGGATTTTTCCTGTTTTTGTTATTGCTATAGTTATCATCATTATTATTAAATTTTATATTCCTATGTCTACCCATTTAAACCCAAACCCAAACCTAAACCCTAAAACTAACTCTCCCCCTCCCCCTACCTAACTCCCCTCTCTCCCTCCTCACCATCTCTGGAGCAGCCGCCCCCCCTAATCCTCTCTCCTCTCTCCCGCCCACTCAACCTCCCCCGACCTCCGGCCAATCCCCCGATCTCCGGCCGCCCGTCACCCCTGCGACCGCCACCACTTCGACCAGCACCACCATCATCGTCGTCTCCGCCAGCCACCGCCACCGCCACGACTTCCAGCCACCGCCGCCACCACCATCGTCTTCTTCTCCTCCTCCTCCACCCCCTCTTCCCAGAGCCGCCACCGCCAGCCACCGTCTCCACCACCGCCTTCATCATCATCGTCGCCCCCTCCGACCTCCGCTGCGGCCGCCACCGCCAGTACCGTCCTCACCACCATCTCCTCCGCGGCCTCCGGCCCCCTCCGCCGACGCCGCCGTCTCCATCTCCTCCGCCTCCCCTTCGTGGTGCAGCGCTGCTGCTGCCGCCCTTCCTCTGTCGCGGGGCCGCCGCAACCTGGCCGGAGCTCCTCCTGTTGCTGCTGTCCTCCCTCCGCCGGAGCCACCGCGACATGGCCAGCCCCGGTGAGCCCCTCCGCCTGCCTCTCTCTTCCTCGATCCGCGTGCCTCGGGGCACGTGTTGTCTCGAGCAGCGTGCTGCTTTGTGCAGTATGCTGCCTCGAGCAGTGTGCCCTCGTGCAGCGTACACTTCTTCGGTTTGCGCGCTGCCTTGGGGAACGAACCCCTCGGGATGCGTGCTGCCCCGTGCAGCGTGTCGTCTCGGGCAGCGTACCCTCGGTTGGTGCGCTTCCTCGTTCCCCGTATTTTGGGGTCGTGTGCACCTCGATGTACATGTCGCTTCGTTTTGCGTGTACCTCGGTCTACGTGCTGCCTAGGGTAGCGGGACGCCTCGAGCCCCATGCTGCATCGGGCACCGTGCCACCTCGGTTTGTGCATCGCCTCGTTTTTCGTGCCTCGGCCGTTGTGTCTATCTTAATTCTCGTATCGCATCGATCCGAGTACACGCATCGACTTGTGTGTCGCATCGGTTTACGTGCCACCTTGGACTTTGTGTTATCTCGATTTGCGTGTACGTACGGATTTACGTGCCGCCTTGGTTTGTGTATCACTTTGGACTTCGTATCGCATCGATTTGCGTGCATACGTCGACTTGTATGCCGTATTAATTTGCGAGCTTCCTTGAATCTCGCTCCGTCTTGATTCGTGTGCACGCCTCGATTTGCATGTCGCATTGATTTGTGTGCTATCCCGATATTCGTGATTTCCTCGATCTACGTGTGCGTCTCAATTTACGTACACGTTGTCTCCTGTTTATCTCGATCTTCGTGTCATCTCGATTCTCGTACGCATCTCGATATACGTACGTGTCTCGAGTTGCGTGCCCGTATCGGTCTGCGTGCCTCAGTTTCCGTGCCAGATCCTTGTGCTGCTTGCGGGACCCGCACGGTATAGCCTCCTGCCATCCTCCGTACTTCCTGTTATTATTTTATTATTTAATTCTAATGATTGTTTATTATGTGTTCTGAGGACCTCGATGGACGTGCTAGCTTGGATCCAGATCGCCGAAGACTTGCTTACCTAGCCGAGCCCTCTAGGCAAGTATCCTTTGCTCATCGACGGCTCTTGCCCTCTCTCCTGGAATTTATTTCATTTAATTAATTTGTACTTATAAATTTTATAACCATGATTAGTGTAGCCTAGCAGTAGATCTGCCATGATGACAACTTAGGATAGCTTGGTCCGATACCGGGATAGACCGTATCGGACAACTCGGATGGGTCATCTACACCTCCGAGGACACGAGCACGACTCACATGATGGATTGTCCCTGTATGCCCCGTGTCTGACTCGCGGTCGGGTAACGGCTTGGCGAACTATTCTTGTGGCTGTGATTGCGCTTGGGTTAGAATTATGAGCATGTGCTGTGATACGCCCTGCGAGGCGGTTATTTTATTATTATGCATGTTGGCTTGGCGCCCAGTACGCATTGTAGCGCTGCTGGAGGCCGGGACTTAGTGGTCTCGGGTTCGATTGATTTTCCAGTACGCATCGTAGTGCTGCTGGAGGCCGAGACTTAGTGTTCTCGGCTATCGACTTGTTCCCAGTACGCATCATAGTGCTGCTGGTAGCTGAGACTTAGTGTTTTCAGCCTGCGATTCTGCGATTCTGCGGCGGGTTGTGCCGAGTGGTTTTAGCCCCAATTCGCTGGGAGCTCCTGTCCAGAATACAGAGGAGACTCTGCCGGATTCTTCCAAAATTCTCGATCGGGAATTTGGTTCGAAGGACTGGGCAGAACCATTCCTTTGGTTTGCTGGACTGGGCTCGTGCCTGTTCACCTTGGTATAGTATACCTGATCCCATTGCCTGCCAGGTAGACTCCCAACTAGATTAGTCGCCTAGCGTCTTGACATGTCTTGTCCGTCGGATAGCGTAAGGAGAACGGTTCCACTTGGGAGACGGTCTGCAACCCTGGTCCTTGTTTGGTTTAAGGGTTGTGGATTTGCTCCAGAGCGGTCCATGTAATCCTTGCCACTTTCGGTGGCATTTATTACCGGACTCTTGTCCCCTGACCCTTCATCCTAGGGGTTGTCCTAGTCTGTCAGATAGAGCTGACAGCTGTCTTATGTATTGGGAGTTGCGACTTATGGATATGAGTGAGGATTGATTATTATGGAGAGTACGATCTTAGGATATTGACTTGGTGGATCTATGTAGATTCTTGGATTTTGGTGATTTCGAATATTTCGTAGAATGAGGAGAATATCGAGGGTATTATTATATGATTTTTACTCGACTTCCAAAATGCCCAAACCTGATACCTTTGTGTATTCCGGTAGTTGGGGAACCTGGTTTGATTGCTGTGTCTTGGTAGTTGAGGGGCTTATTTTCTAGTAGCTTGTGATCATTGACTTGGAGGATTCTTGTGAGTTATAGGGCCTAGCATTGTGAGGGGAATGAGCTTGGTATTTGGTGGTTGTCTTTATTGACGTGATATTCACTCCATCATAGATGGGAGACTCTTGCTAGATGGATCTGGTGGATGGACCGACTTGATGATTTGAGCTGTAGGTTCCCATGTGTACTTGACAGGCTATTATAGTAGAGATTTTGATCTTGTACCCGACTTGATATCTATGTCATGATTTGGGCATGTGACTTCTTATGACTGATAGGTTTGACCTTATTCCTGGTATTACACGATGACCTGGACCTGTCTTGATTTTTTGATTAGTGGCCCGTGGAGGTGCACTCCTGACTAGCACTCTGGACTTGACAGTAAACCTGGCATGTATACTCTTGATTCTTGATAGTGGCCCGTGGTGGCGCACTCCTGACTAGTACTCTTGACATGTCATGTTTACTCTTGACCGTTGTTGCGACAGCCAGTCCCGACTTGCTAGGCATGACCCGTCTTGACACCGTGGTTGATTTCTCTTGATTATGCTTGTATAAGCCACCAGTCCAGTCTTGTCTTGCATCAAGTCTAGGACATGGATCCCTGAGTACCACGGTCAGGAATCCATAATGAAACTGACTAGGCTAATAACTAGATTAATCATGTAGTTCATGGGGACTTCCCAGTGACCCGTTGCTTGTCTGGCCCCGGCCCTATGTATCTATATATATACTAGGGATTGTTGCTATCCGTCGAGATGAGCGCATTCCCAGCCCTCCGTCGAGTGTGGCACTTCTTTAGGGCACATGTATCTTACTGCAGTTTGCCTGCTATATCTATCTTTTTCTTTTGCTGGGGCCATTCGGGTAGTAGCAAGCAAGAGCTAGACTTTGAAGTCTCATTGCATTTTGTTAGTAATTAGGCCTGTGATAACCCTAGTTAGCTAATAATAGCAAGCCGTAGGCATTGTGTGGCCGCTTGTCCTTCTGTGTCGTTTGGCTTGTTGCCTGTTAGCCAGCTGATATTGATTTCCAGCTGGCAATGCAGGTGTTAGTGGATGCTAGGGAGATTGTGATTGTGTTAGCTTCACTATACTTGGGATTATTATCGTGCGTTGGTACCGCACGATCCCTCATCTTTATTTACTGTTTTTAGATGTTATTCTTGTCATATTTTATCCTGCTGGTTTTCTTCGCCCGTCCTTGAGCCTTCCTTTCTGGTACTTGCTGCGGTTGGCCTGACCAACCCTGGATTGTTCCCAGATTGTCTGAGACCGACCCGGTGGATCTTCCAGACTTGACTTGGAGGGTGTGCTTCAGTTCCAGACCATGCTAGGAACTGTGGGAAGGTATACTTGTCTACATTATTATTCTGTACTGTAGATTCCAGATTTTTATATGAGTATTCCCTGCTTTCCATATGATTATCTCTCTTGATGTTGTTTCATTGTGATTTGCCTGTGGACATGAGATCAAATTTAGACCATAGATTGATTGCATGCTAGGATACCCAGCAGACTTGACAGCCGTCATCACCGTATAGCGTATTCGTACCTTATAAGGTGTAGCTGGCCTACGTTCGTCTCCGTATTTCGGTACTGGGGCATGACAAGGTTTTAGTGGTGGCCCATGCAGGTCTCGTTTTGAGATTTTGTTGGGTATCACATGATTATTGATCTCAGTCCACTATTCCTTGGTATTCCCACTTGTTACACTTGTCCTTCGCTCCCTTGAACCTGTGAACTGTTCCTCATCTCTACTTGGACCTATCTCGCTTGGCCATGTCTTATTCGTGTTATCTATCTCTGATCCTTGTTTGATAGATATGATCCTATAGTTGGTCATGTCAATCACCTTATTTGATGAGATGTTATCTTGTCTCCATCATTTGGGTTACATGATTATTTATCTTGGGTTTTGTACTCTCTACCGGTGTTTCGCCTTGTTTGATTTCCTGCTATCTCTTTCGTGCGTTGAATTCGTGTTGACTTAGTATCACTATCGTCCTCTTCGAGCGTTGGCTAGATTGCTACGGACTGAAGACTTCCTCTGGACTCTGAGATCGGATATTTTGACATTTGTTGAATATCCTGTGGATAATCTTGTGTCATTTTAGCTTCGTTGATTCTGGATAGTTTCGTACTCATGATTATCTATTTCATATATTATTTTGATTATAGATATACTTTGTATACATTATATTTTGATGAGAATTCTTGGTTTGGAGTATTTTCCTACGGATATGGAGTATTTTTCTAGAAAAGCTATATTGTGGTTATTATTGAAGATATTTTGGATGTGTGTTATGATTCACCTGGATTTTGGATTTTGATGGTTTTCTAGGACTCATTATATTGTTAGAGATTTTGTGATTTTAGCGATTCGGATATTTGGGTTATGGATTTGATTCGTTTTGGGTATTTGTCTAGAAAATCGGGTGACCCTAGTATATATTGACGGCGTGGTAACGAAAGTTGCAGCCGCTCGATTATAGTATTTTGGTGAATCTTTTGCAGCCATTCCGGATGGCATGGCAAGGAATGACCATGACACATATTTTTTGGATATTAGAAACTACGGTCATCGGTTCGAGACAGATATCCTGTATTTTATGATTTATGAGGATTTTTATGCAGTTGGGATTTTACGTTTTCTGACATTGTTTCGACATTCTATACTTGTTTTGATTTATGGGGTTATTTCGTATATGCGAGACTTTGATTTTTGAGATTCTTTCGATGTTTTGGATTTACCTTGCGAGTTGATTTATTTAGCTAGACCTTGTTCTCTTTGATGTTTTCATATTGAGATTTTGTTCGTTTCTTATTGTATTACTTGATTTCTGTAAGGTGGGTAGAGTTTTTCATGGCAGATATATATGTACTAGTTTTGAAAACCCTATTCTGATAATTCTAAAATTTCGAGGACAAAATTTTTGTAAGGTGGGTAGGATGTCAATCCCCATTTTTGAAAATGGGTATATGATGGTATTTTGTATTTTGGGAGGACTTTTAAAATTTCGTACTTGTTGCATAAACTATTATTTAAATTCTAGATTTTGATTTTGCTATGGTAGAGTTGTTATTTTTATTTTAGGATTTTTCCTGTTTTTGTTATTGCTATAGTTATCATCATTATTATTAAATTTTATATTCCTATGTCTACCCATTTAAACCCAAACCCTAAAACTAACTCTCCCCCTCCCCCTACCTAACTCCCCTCTCTCCCTCCTCACCATCTCTGGAGCAGCCGCCCCCCCTAATCCTCTCTCCTCTCTCCCGCTCACTCAACCTCCCCCGAACTCCGGCCACTCCCCCGATCTCCGGCCGCCCGTCACCCCTACGATCGCCACCACTTCGACCAGCACCACCATCATCGTCGTCTCCGCCAGCCACCGCCACCACCACCACCACGACTTCCAGCCACCGCCGCCACCACCATCGTCTTCTTCTCCTCCTCCTCCACCCCCTCTTCCTGGAGCCGCCACCGCCAGCCACCGTCTCTACCACCGCCTTCATCATCATCGTCGCCCCCTTCGGCCTCCGCTGTGGCCGCCACCGCCAGCACCGCCCTCACCACCATCTCCTCCGCGGCCTCCGGCCCCCTCCGCCGACGCCGCCGTCTCCATCTCCTCCGCCTCCCCTTCGTGGTGCAGCGCTGCTGCTGCCGCCCTTCCTCTATCGCGGGGCCACCGCGACCTGGCCGGAGCTCCTCCTGTTGCTGCTGTCCTTCCTCCGCCGGAGCTGCCGCGACATGGCCAGCCCCGGTGAGCCCCTCTGCCTGCCTCTCTCTTCTTCGATCCGCATGCCTTGGGGCACGTGTTGTCTCGAGCAGCGTGCTGCTTTGTGCAGTGTGCTGCCTCGAGCAGTGTGCCCTCGTGCAGCGTGCACTTCTTTGGTTTACGCGCTGCCTTGGGGTGCGAACCCCTCGGGATGCGTGCTGCCCCGTGCAGCGTGTCGTCTCGGGCAGCGCACCCTCGGTTAGTGCGCTTCCTCGTTCCCTGTGTTTTCGGGTCATGTGCACCTCGGTGTACGTGTCGCTTCGTTTTGCGTGTACCTCGGTCTACGTGCTGTCTAGGGCAGTGGGACGCCTCGAGCCCCGCGCTGCCTCGGGCACCGTGCTACCTCGGTTTGCGCACCACCTTGTGTTTTCGTGCCTCGGCCTTTATGCCTATCTTGATTCTCGTGTCGCATCGATCCGCGTACACGCATCGACTTGTGTGCCGCATTGGTTTGCGTGCCACTTTGGACTTTGTGCTATCTCGATTTGCGTATACGTACGGATTTACGTGCCGCCTTGGTTTGTGTATCACTTTGGACTTCGTACCGCATCGATTTGCATGTATACGTCGACTTGTATGCCGCATTGATTTACGAGCTTCCTTAAATCTCGCTCCATCTCGATTCGTGTGTACGCCTCGATTTGCGTGTCGTATTGATTTATGTGCTATCCCGATATTTGTGATTTCCTCGATCTACGTGCGCATCTCAATTTACGTATACGTTGTCTCCTGTTCATCTCGATCTTCGAGTCATCTCGATTCTTGTGCGCGTCTCGATATACGTGCGCGTCTCGGGTTGCGTGCCCGTATCGGTCTGCATGCCTCAGTTTCCGTGCCAGATCCCTGTGCTGCTTGCGGGACCCGTACGGTATAGCCTCCTGCCATCCTCCGTGCTTTCTGTTATTATTTTATTATTTAATTCTAATGATTGTTTATTATGTGTTCTGAGGACCTCGATGGACGTGCTAGCTTGGATCCAGATCGCCGAAGACTTGCTTACCTAGCCGAGCCCTCTAGGCAAGTATCCCTTGCTCATCGACGGCTCTTGCCCTCTCTCCTGGAATTTATTTCATTTAATTAATTATTACTTGTAAATTTTATAACCATGATTAGTGTAGCCTAGCAGTAGATCTGCCATGATGATAACTTAGGATAGCTTGGTCCGATACCGGGATAGACCGTATCGGACAACTCGGATGGGTCATCCACACCTCCGAGGACACGAGCACGACTCACATGTATGGATTGTCCCTGTATGCACCATGTCCGACTCGCGGTCGGGTAACGGCTTGGCGAACTATTCTTGTGGCTGTGATTGCGCTTGGATTAAAATTATGAGCATGTGCTGTGATGCGCCCTGCGAGACAGTTATTTTATTATTATGCATGTTGGCTTGGCACCCAGTACGCATTGTAGCGCTGCTGGAGGCCGGGACTTAGTGGTATCGGGTTCGATTGATTTTCCAGTACGCATCGTAGTGCTGCTGGAGGTCGAAACTTAGTGTTCTCGGCTATCGACTTGTTCCCAGTACGCATCATAGTGCTGCTGGTAGCTGAGACTTAGTGTTCTCAGCCTGCGATTCTGCGATTCTGCGGCGGGTTGCGCCGAGTGGTTTTAGCCCCAATTCGCTGGGAGCTCCTATCCAGAATACAGAGGAGACTCTGCCGGATTCTTCCAAAATTCCCGATCGGGAATTTGGTTCGAAGGACTGGGCAGAACCATTCCTTTGGTCTGCTGGACTGGGCTCGTGCCTGTTCACCTTGGTATAGTATACCTGATCCTATTGCCTGCCAGGTAGACTCCCGACTAGATTAGTCGCCTAGCGTCTTGACATGTCTTGTCCGTCGGATAGCGTAAGGAGAACGGTTCCACTCGGGAGACGGTCTGCAACCCTGGTCCTTGTTTGGTTTAAGGGTTGTGGATTTGCTCCAGAGCGGTCCATGTAATCCTTGCCACTTCCGGCGGCATTTATTACCGGACTCTTGTCCCCTGACCCTTCATCCTAGGGGTTGTCCTAGTCTGTCAGATAGAGCTGACAGCTGTCCTATGTATTGGGAGTTGCGACTTGTGGATATGACTGAGGATTGATTATTATGGAGAGTACGATCTTGGGATATTGACTTGGTGGATCTATGTGGATTCTTGGATTTTGGTGATTACTAATATTTCGTGGAATGAGGAGAATATCGAGGGTATTATTATATGATTTTTACTCGACTTCCCAAACGCCCAAACCTGGTACCTTTGTGTATTCCGGTAGTTGGGGAACCTGGTTTGATTGCTGTGTCTTGGTAGTTGAGGGGCTTGTTTTCTAGTGGCTTGTGATCATTGACTTGGAGGATTCTTGTGAGTCAAAGGGCCTAGCATTGTGAGGGGAATGAGCTTGGTATTTGGTGGTTGTCTTTATTGACGTGATATTCACTCCATCATGGATGGGAGACTCTTGCTAGATGGATCTGGTGGATGGACCGACTTGATGATTTGAGCTGTAGGTTCCCATGTGTACTTGACAGGCTATTATAGTGGAGATTTTGATCTTATACCGGACTTGATATCCATGTCACGATTTGGGCATGTGACTTCTTGTGACAGATAGGTTTGACCTTGTTCCTGGTATTATACGATAACCTGGACCTGTCTTGATTTTTTGATTAGTGGCCCGTGGAGGTGCACTCTTGACTAGCACTCTGGACTTGACAGTAAACCTGGCATGTATACTCTTGATTCTTGATAGTGGCCCGTGGTGGCGCACTCCTGACTAGTACTCTTGACATGACATGTTTACTCTTGACCGCTGTTGCGACAGCCAGTCCTGACTTGCTAGGCATGACCCGTCTTGACACCGTGGTTGATTTCTCTTGATTATGCTTGTATAAGCCACCAGTCCAGTCTTGTCTTGCATCATGTCTAGGACATGGATCCCTGAGTACTACAGTCAGGGATCCATAATGAAACTGACTAGGCTAATAACTAGATTAATCATGTAGTTCATGGGGACTTCCCAGTGACCTGTTGCTTGTCTGGCCCCGGCCCTATGTATCTATATATATACTAGGGATTGTTGCTATCCGTCGAGATGAGCGCATTCCCAGCCCTCCGTCGAGTGTGGCATTTCTTTAGGGCACATGTATCTTACTGCAGTGTGCCTGCTATATCTATCTTTTTCTTTTGCTGGGGCCATTCGGGTAGTAGCAAGCAGGAGCTGGACTTTGAAGTCTCATTGTATTTTATTAGTAATTAGGCCTGTGATAACCCTAGTTAGCTAATAATAGCAAGCCGTAGGCATTGTGTGGCCGCTTGTCCTTCTGTGTCGTTTGGCTTGTTGCCTGTTAGCCAGCTGATATTGAGTTCCAGCTGGCAATACAGGTGTTAGTGGATGCTAGGGAGATTGTGATTGTGTTAGCTTCACTATACTTGTGGATTGTTATCGTGCGTTGGTACCGCACGATCCCTCATCTTTAATTACTGTTTTTAGATGTTATTTTTGTCATATTTTATTCTGCTGATTTTCTTCGCCCGTCCTTGAGCCTTCCTTTCAGGTACTTGCTGCAGTTGGCCTGACCAACCCTGGATTGTTTCCAGATTGTCTGAGACCGACCCGGTGGATCTTCCAGACTTGACTTGGAGGGTGTGCTTCAGTTCCAGACCATGCTAGGAACTATGGGAAGGTATACTTGTCTACATTATTATTCTGTACTGTAGATTCCAGATTTTTATATGAGTATTCCCTGCTTTTCATATGATTATCTCTCTTGATGTTGTTTCATTGTGATTTGCCTGTGGACATGAGATCAGATTTAGGCCATAAATTGATTGCATGCTAGGATACCCAGCAGACTTGACAGCCGTCATTACCGTATAGCGTATTCGTACATTATACGGTGTAGCTGGCCTACGTCCGTCCCCGTATTTCGGTACTGGGGCGTGACACCATCTCTTGGTCCACTAACCCCCTTCCATAAATCCCTTAACCATATATCTTCATAGCCTATGTTATGCTATGAATGAAATCTTATTGTACCAATTTTTTCCCGGTTATGCTTGACCAAGACCTCTCTTACTTCCTGGATGAAACATGGTTAATAAATGAGCAATGTTAAATAGGTGATACCTAGGCTTCCTTTAGAATCCGTGACTATGATTAGAAGTACCTCCTATCTCATACATCTCCTTGAAAGTTGACCTTCTTAGAAGTCCTATCGTAGTGCTTCCTCGATCAACCAACTTCTATAAGTTGAGTAGAACCCTGAACTTAGCGTACTCTACCTCTTAGAATGTGATATAATATTTGGATTCCATTCGTAACCATTCTTTCATCTGTTTGGAAGTTGCGATATGATCTTCGTATTGCAATTTATATCCCTTGCTTGTGCGTTTAGATAACCACGGTAAAAGATCGCAATCTTGATTCTTTAAATCCATTTTATCATAGAATCATGTCTTAGTTTAAGTCGAGAACGAGATTTTCGAGATCTGTAAATTCCAAGCCTCATATTCCAAGCCTCTTTAGAAGGTAGGGTTCTTGAATTAGCAAATGATTGGGATAGATTGGTTCCAATTGAACTAATAAATAGTGGTTCATAATGTCCACTCCTATCTGTATCATCTGATAACCTCTATCGTGATTTTGATATTTGGAGCACAACACTAGCCTTTTCCCTCCAATTAATTTTACCCTCATGAACTAGACCAGTCAAGCTACACACATGACATACATATTCCACACAAACACACCTTCCTGTGCTCCATTTCTATTACACTACCTGAATGACATAATTTCCCTTAGAATAAACCATAGATGACCATTTTGTTCCAATTGATCTTAACCATACAAATATCGACCCATTCCCTTAACTTAATTGAATACCCGTGATCTATATAAGACACTTCACATCTATGGCATATTCAATCCACCCAAGTAAACACAGGCCTCCTACTTAATACCAAACACTAACCCCGCATACACTAGTCATTATGACTTAAAGATCACGCACACTTACCTAATCATATTCTACATAAAGATTTTTGCACTTAATATGGACCTCACCCCTTGGCCCATTAATCTTTTTCCCTAATTTCTTTAATGTCATCTCTTAGTTAGGTGGAGAACGAAATTCCTTTGAACCGACACGTTCTAGTTATATTCGGACAAGAGATTCCTTCCATTTTGTTGAAGGCATGACCAATGAAAACAATGTTAGATTGAAATAATCCTTCTGTCGAAGTTAATGACTAAGAACACCATAGAAATTTCTAGGCTCACTTAAAATTCGTGATTGCGGTCAGAAGTGTCCAATATTTTCATGCCACCCTTTAGAAATTGTCCTTATCAGAAGTCTTGTAACAACGGTTTTCATGGTTAGCCAATTTCTATAAGTTGGGTAGAGTCTTGAAGGAAGAATACCCCAACTTGTAGAGTATGGCACCAATTTGAATTCCTTTTATAACCATCCCCTCCATGTTTTCAGAAACTGAGGTACGATTGGACGTACCTGCCCTCCCTTGTATTAAATCTCGTTATTTTTTATATTTTTATATATTAAGATTATTTTAATTTCGAGGGCAAAATTTTTATAAGTTGGGTAGGATGTAAAATCCCAAGATTTTAGAGTTTTTATTTATATATTTTATAGTATTTTATTTATTTACTTGACTATTAATTTTAATATTTTTTTTATTATTGTTAATATTTAGGTAGCAAGTTTAATACTACAACATATGTATACGAAGACAAGAATGGTACAAATTATATACTAAATAGTTAAAAAAATGTTTTGTACTATTTTGAAAATGGTTAGAAATTTTTACTATTTTTATTTTTATTTTTACAATATTTTACCAATTATTAAAATTCTTGAAATTAATATAATGATTTTTGGCTATTATTAATAGTAGCATGTAAGTGCTACATTTAAATGCAGTGAGTAGGTGTATATGTACAATATTTATTAAAATGGTTTTTTTAAAATATTTTTGGGATCTTAGGAATATTTATATATTTATTTGGATTTTTTATGTGTGTGTATGTGTGTGTGTGTGTGTGTCTATATATATATATATATATATATATATATATATATATATATATATATATATATATATATATATATCTTCCACTCCTGCGTCCGAGGTCGGAGGAAGCAGCTGAACTTGCACCAGATCACAGACGACGACGTCCTCCTTTTGAAAGACCAGCGGAGCATTCAGGAGGCTGCCACCGGCTACTACACCAGATTATTCTCCAAAGAACTCATCTCCAAAGACGACGATCTTCTGTCCAAGATCCCCAGCATGATCAGCCAAAGAGAGAACGAGCAGCTCCTGGTTCCCCCAACCGCAGAAGAAGTCAAGGAGGCGATATGGAATCTCAATGAACACAGCACTCCCGGCCCCGACGGTTTCTCAGGAAAATTCTTCCGCACTTGCTGGGACCTCATCGCTCAAGACTTCCTAGAAGCGGCCATTGCCTTCTTTCTAGGCGCGAGATACCCCAAATCCATCTCCAGCACCAACCTCATTCTCATCCCCAAGAAAGATAATCCTGAGACTTTCAAGGACTTCCGCCCCATCAGCATTTCACTTTTACTAACAAAATCATCTATAAGATTATCGCGAATCGTATGTCAACGCTGCTCCCTAAGATTATCTCTGAAGAGCAAAGTGGATTCGTCCAAGGCCGCAACATCACTGACAACATCCTACTGGCATAAGAAATGATCACGTGCATGAAATTCCCCTCAAGGGGAGGCAATATGGCCATCAAACTAGATATGGAGAAAGCCTATGACCATCTGGACTGGCAATTCATGATTTGGGTACTCAGAGCTTTCAGTTTCTCCGAATCGTGGATTGACATCCTCTTCAGATCCATCTGCAACTCATGGTTCTCCACCATCATCAACGGGCAAGCGGCAGGATCCTTTAAAGCTAGCCTGGGGGTCCGACAGGGCGATCCTCTGTCCGCCACCATCTTCATCATTGCGGCTGATGCCCTCAGTAGAAATTTAAACAGCCTAGCCAACTCCCCCAGATTCCATCATTTCCATACCACCACCGGTTGTCCCTTAATCATACATCTAGCATATGCGGATGACATCCACTGTAGTAACCCTAGAGGGGGGTGAATAGGGTCAAGCTAACTAATTAAGCACTTAGCACAAGCTAATTGGCAATTTAAAAATATAAGTGCAAGAGAAGAAGCAACAATAATACCGACACACGATATATCCTAGTATCCTCCCAAGGGGCACTTCAGTCTCGGAACTCTCTCCGGCTTTAATCTACTATTTGAGTAAATAGTTACACACGAGTTTGGATCCGAAGAACTTGTCAACTTCAATACGAGTTTGGATCCGAAGAACTCGCCAACTTCTTACACGAGAGCTTTAGTCCGAAGGCCTCTCCGACTTCAACCAAGAGTTTGGATACGAATACTCTCCAACTTCAACCGAGAGTTTGGATCCGAAGACTCTCCAACTTCAACCTTTCACAATTGGTTTTAATCTCCTTATACAACAAGATGAAGATCTTACTTTTCAACTCAATAACTCTAACACAATTTGTGGATGGCAAATGAAAGCTTTGTAGAGTTGTTTGTGGATAGGCTTTGGTGGTTTAGAAATTTTTAGGCTCAAAGCATCAACCTTGAATGAAGGGGTTCAAGGCTATTTATAGCCAAAGCATTGAAAAGAGCTCAAATGCAACTTTTCAGTCAGCGATCGGTATACCGTCGATACGAACCGGTATACCGTCAGAATACCAGTTTGGAATTGCAACGGCTAGAAATATAGCCTTTGGGATCATTAAATGTTAGAAATTCGACCGTTGAATTTTCAACGTTACTAAATTGGTATACCGTCGGTATAGATCTATATTCCGTCAGTATGCCAATTTTGTAGACAAAAACTTTCTGTGAACAAAATCGGTATACCATCGGTATAGACTGATATACCGTCGGTATGCTGATTTTTATCCGGAAATGATCCTGGGCTAATTTCTACCCTAGCTTTCGATTTTGCCATCCATTTCTTGTGTTTACAATTATTCCTAAGACTCATTACAAACTCCAGAAATACTATAGCAGGTGCAGGTTTCTTCATAGTCTTAAAATGATGATGGCATGGCTTGGCTTCTTCCTTGGATAAGTGCTGGCTTTTTCCCTTGGCGGCAGCTGTCCAAAGATATCCAGAGAAATCTTGTGGGATCCGTCATCTTTGGCCCACCATGATTTCTTCATTGCATATGTCCACATTGATCTTGCTTATTGCTTTTTTGTATGTACATGTTAGACGAACAAAACAATATACATGTAGCAAATATGATAAGATAAAGCACAGTAGGACAATGCTAAGTTTAAGTATAAGAGCTATAGTGATAGCATAAATATTAGTGATATCATAATATTAAACTTAATTGAATAACCATAATCAAAATATAGTTTTGATTTTGGTAACTCAATTAAAATTAACATATATATAATAAAAACTCATATCACTAATAAGTAAAATAATAAGCACATATCACCAAGTATAAGTATAAATAGAAATACTATAGTAATAGTATGAAGATTAGTGATAATGAAATGCTAAACTAAACAGATTAACCGTATTCAAAAATATGATACAATCATTGGGCCAACGTTCTCATCTTCTCGACGGGGGACATTGGATCGGTAGATGCGGTTCACAAGACGCTTGAGAGATACACCAGAAGCTCAGGACAGCGAGTGAACTCCAACAAAAGTGTCATCTACACCCACCACAAAGCCAACAGGACCCACTCTGCTACCCTCACCAATCTTACTTCCTTCGCCCCAGCATACGCGCTATTCATCTACCTCGGTTGCCCGCTGGTTTATGGTAAGTCAAATTCGGGAATATTTGAAGGTCTGGTCAGGAACGTCAGAAGGAAGATTGAGGGATGGTACAACACCACCCTCTGCCCTGGGGGAAGATGATTCTGATCAAACATGTGCTATCGTCCATCCCCATATACACTCTGGCGGTGTGCTCCCCCCGAAGAAGGTCTTAACATCTCTTGAGTCCCTTTTTTCCAACTTTTTTTGGGGTCATAGCGACGGCAATGATAAGCACCATTGGGCCAGCTGGGACACCATGGCCAAACCTACCAGAGAAGACGACCTTGGGTTCTGTGGCATCTGCCACCCCGATTATAATTTAGTAATATTTTTTTATTTGAATAGTTTATATTTAATTTTCTATGATCATAGGAGTTGTGACTAAGCCCACAGGTGAGTTATAACCATCTTGTGGTCACATGATCTCTAGATAGGGTCTATATGCATTCTATAGCTATATTATATTTTATTATGATTTTTAGACACTTTTATATATTTTTAAATATTTATTCTATAAAGATTTATATTTATGAATGACTTTCATAATTTATTTTGAGGCCATTTGTGACTATTTTGAGACCCATTATTTTTCTTTAGGCTCTATTAGGTTAAATATATTTTTCGTATTTTTCTACAATTTTTCTGGAATTTTTAGATAATTAAATATAGGAAAAACCTATTTTCTAAGAATTCTAGAATTTACTGTGCAAGCCTATGAGCAAATATTGACCCCAAATATTTTTCTAGGGTTCTATAGGTTATTTTATATTTTCTAGAATTTTTATAGATTTTTCTGATATTTTTACATATTTATTTTGAGTTATTTGATTAAAAACTGATCAAAAATTCATTTCTGGTAATTAAAAACCTATTTTCCTAAAACAT
The DNA here is from genome assembly GCA_029216955.1 of Iris pallida. Lineage (NCBI taxonomy): Eukaryota > Viridiplantae > Streptophyta > Magnoliopsida > Asparagales > Iridaceae > Iris > Iris pallida. Next base: position 14,784,849 of record JANAVB010003400.1, on the reverse strand, counting down.
TACACAGTCAGCCGTACCCTGGCCACCTGTCGGCGCTCAAACCTGTCAGCCACCGCCTCTCTCTCCTATATATATTATTATTATATTCGCCCACCCTAATTAAATTTCAGCCGCCTTTTGTGGGAGAACTCATCTAGGGTTTTTGACTTCCCGAAGCGATTTCCGCCAACTTCGACGTGCTTTTTGTGCACCATTTTTTGTTGGATTCGTATCGAGGTAATATTTCTGAATATGTATTTTATTTTTGTATATATTATCCCTAAATTTCTAGAAAATTCGTAGAATGTCGTTTGTCCAAAATTTGACACGTTTCGGTGTTTTAAGATTACGGGAGAACCAGAAATCGAAATCATGAACCGTTTGAAGTTTCGGAAAGCTAACACAGAGATCTACGACGTATATTTTTCCTAAAAATTATTTCGTTCATCTAGTATTTTATTTATTCTGTTGAACTCAGAATTGATCGGTTGATCACCGTTTTGGTCACGATTAGCCATAACGGTGATATCTTTTGACCAAAGCATGATTTTGCGGCACGGTTAACTCCAGTGCACTCGTGGCACTGAAATCTACCAAGGTACACTTTCAAAATCTAGAGTTCACAGTGTTTGACTAAATAGTCAATGGTACGCCTCGATTTGCGTGCCATAGTTTCCAAAATTGGAAATATGACTTTTGATGGCCAAACTTGCATGTTTAGATTATATTCAGATTATTATTAGGTTATATTAAGTTTTTAAGTGAATTTTTCTAGAATTAATTATTATTAGATTAGTAACCCAACTAGCCACTATTCCATGAATTTAGAACTAGAATATTAGAATTGATTTGTGGTTTTCGTGCACGGTTCGTGGTGCGATATGTGTTATAGGTTGACAGTTTATAGATTGGCAACTCCCTCGTCCTCGACTTGTGACTACGGTTTGTGCAAGGATTCAGGCAAGTACAGTATTGCATTTATGTTTTAGTTCATTATAACGTTTACTCTATAGTTTTCTTGTTTGATATTCCGTTGAGTCATTGCTTGATATTCCATTGAGACACGATTGTGACACCGTAGTTATCATATCCTTTTTAGTGTATCATTGACCGTTATTGATTGTTAGAGAGTCAGAAGGGAAAATACTCAGTAAGTACGTGAACAAACCCATTTATTTTTATTGTTGATAGCTAAGTCATACACCTCACGTATGAGTTAGTCGTACCATGTTATTGTGGATAGCTATCGTATGATGTGTCGTATTAGCCCAGCCATTCACATATTAAAAGGTATTTCACACGCATAGTGGTTCCTATTTTTCCTTTATCTAGTCCATTATCTTGTTAGTTCATATCTTGCTAGTTTATATTTTGCTAGTTCATATCTTGATCGTTTATACCTTGCTAGTACTAGTTCTTTATATACTCTTTGTCATCATCATTTTTTGTTGTTCTAACTTATTTTGGACTAACAACATTAATTGTAATATGGTTGTACTCTGCTCTTTTTCTGACTGGATTGTTGTTATATGTGAGGATGAGTATCGCTAGCACTTCATGTTATGGACCAGCAGTGGGTAGTACTGACGTTGTTGGTACCGAGACTCAGGAGCCATGGTTGATCTATGGAGGGATCTAGATTTACCTTTATGCATGCCTTAGTTTATTTTCTTAGATGGATCAGATTTGTTCATGGATGGACAATATTTTATTGTTTTTAATTTTAGTCTCTTTGTCATTAGATTTGGATATTATTATTTTATTATCTATTGTACTCTTGTTTCCTTGGTTTGTGTCACTGCTGTCATGAGCCATGGTTGATCTATGGAGGGATCTAGATTTACCTTTATGCATGCCTTAGTTTATTTTCTTAGATGGATCAGATTTGTTCATGGATAGACAATATTTTATTGTTTTTGATTTTAGTCTCTTTGTCATTAGATTTGGATATTATTATTTCATTATCTATTGTACTCTTGTTTCCTTGGTTTGTGTCACTGCTGAGTACGATTTGTATTTGTGTCTGATTGTATCTGTGGAGGATGTTATTGTGTGTACTAGACAGCGTTCTACCGCCGATACCGCGGCGTAGGCTGGGCTTGGACACGAACTCGTACTCGGTTATCCGGGAGCGCATCGTGATAAGTTTTTATGGTGGCCCATGTAGGTCCGTTTTTGCAAAGACTGCGAACTCGTAGTAGTACTTAAGTTATTCGTACTACTGTGGGCCTGCGAATAGGATTAGATTTTAAAGACATCCTCCACACGTTTGATTATTGATCTCCACCTTTGACTTTAACCTTTTCTTGATTTGCATCCTGCTTGAATCTTTCTGCCGTTTAATGCTTTTCCTTTATTGCAGCTAATGGATTCTCAAGACAGGAATATCGCTCCCTTGAACGCCTGAGCAACTGTCGATGGGTCTTCTACGAATGGAACCCCACCGACCCACGGAGGCCGTTTCACCTACTTAGGCGAGACGCCTCAGCCGCAGGCTTCGAGATTTTGCCGTGATGACATTCCACCACCTCCCCAGTTCCCTCTGCCGACTCCGCCACCAGCACGTTTTGTCCACCAGCACCTTTCCAGCAGCCTTTCCAGCAGCCTTTCCAACAGCCTACACCTTACCAGCAGCCTGCACCCTTCTATCAGCCAGCACCCCTTCAGCATCCGGTACCAGTTCTACCTCCAGCACCTGCGCTGGACAACGCCACGCTCCTTGGAATCTTCTAACTGGCGTCTTCCGTGATACCCTGAGGGAGGCTCTTCAGACTATAGATGCTCCTCCACTGCACCTCGGAACTTCCAAGAATTTCATGGACCTTAGGCCCAGGGAATTCAAAGGAATAGAAGGGATACTTTACGCTAACGGCTGGTTAGAGAACGTGGATCGCAACCTCCGGATGGCTCGAATTCCTGAAGATATAAAGGTCGAGACAGCTAGCATACAGCTTTACGACATCGCCCGCACGTGGTATAGAGACGAGCCCCGATTCACCGCACCAGACGTGACTTGGGAAGAGTTCAAGGAGCTGTTCAAGACGAAGTTCTACCCCAACGCAGCCAGAGAGGAGTTAGAGAACGAGTTCAAGAGCATGGAGCAGGGCGACCTCTCCATCGACGAGTATACCGCAGAGTTCTCCCGCCTTAGTCGCTTCGCAGATGCCTTGACCCCTGCAGCCAAAACCAAGAAATTCAAAAAAGGGCTTTCACATGACATTCGCATAGCCATCGCCACCAGCCAGGCTACCATATATGAAAGAATCTTAAAAGTTGCATAGGACGTAGAGAAGGAGCTAAAGCGCAAGCAGAAGAGAGATAGAGACGCAAATGGAGGACTTAACAACCAATTGGGATCGGCAAAACGTCCCAATCGGAGAAGACTTCACCCCAGCACTATCACATGTAGCCTCGTTTCCTGCAGCAACAAAATCAGATCCAGCCAATTATTACATGCTCATACTGTCGAAGACCAGGCCATCATTTTGGTGGGTGTCGCAAAAGATTAGGACAATGCTTATCGTGTGGATCGACTGCACACCAAGTGAGAGTTTGCCCGATAGCATTTACTCGTCAAGACCTAGCACATGCTCATGGAGGGCCAGAAGGATAGCAGCAAGGACAAGATCAAGTATTTGTAGCGGTGACCCGACCTGAAGGTATATGTAGTTAAATAAGTTTCCTTAAAGGCTTTCCATAGTTATAGTTAGCATGTATGTTTGGTTAATGCTAGATTATTAATCGTGTATTTTTTACCTTTCCATGATATAGACTAGGAATTATTTTAGAGTTTGCCTGTATAAGTTATTTTGTATGACCTGTTGATTTTTTAGGACAAAAATATTTTTAAGGGGGATAGTATGTGGCATCTGCCACCCCGATTATAATTTAGTGATGTTTTTTTTTTATTTGACTAGTTTACATTTAATTTTCTATGATCATAGGAGTTGTGACTAAGCCCACAGGTGAGTTATGACCATCTTGTGGTCACATGATCTCTAGATAGGGTCTATATGCATTTTATAGCTATATTATATTTTATTATGATTTTTAGACATTTTTATATATTTTTAAATATTTATTCTATGAAGATTTATATTTATGAATGACTTTCATAATTTATTTTGAGGCCATTTGTGACTATTTTGAGACCCATTATTTTTCTTTAGGCTCTATTAGTTTAAATATATTTTCTGTATTTTTCTACAATTTTTCTAGAATTTTAGATAATTAAATATAGGAAAAACCTATTTTCTAAGACTTCTAGAATTTATTGTGCAAGCCTATGAGCAAATATTGACCCTAAATATTTTTTTAGGGTTCTATATGTTATTTTATATTTTCTGGAATTTTTACAGATTTTTCTGATATTTTTACATATTTATATTGAGTTATTTGATTAAAAACTGACTAAAAATTCATTTCTGGTAATTAAAAACCTATTTTCCTAAAACATTACACAGTCAGCCATACACTGGCCACCTGTCGGTGCTCAAACCTGTCAGCCACCGCCTCTCTCTCTCTCTCCTATATATATATTATTATATTTGCCCACCCTAATTAAATTCCAGCCGTCTTTTGTGGGAGAACTTATCTAGGGTTTCCGACTTCCCGAAGCGATTCCCGCCAACTCCGACGTGCTTTTTGTGCGCCATTTTTTTTTGTTGCATTCTATCGAGGTAAGCTTTCTGAATATGTAATTTATTTTCGTATATATTATTCCTAAATTTCTAGAAAATTCGTAGAGTGTCGGTTGTCCAAATTTTGACACGTTTTGGTGTTTTTGAGATTACGGGAGAACCAGAAATCGAAATCATAAACCGTTTAAAGTTTCGGAAAGCTAACACAGAGCTCTACGATATAAATTTTCCCAGAAATTATTTCATTCATCTAGTATTTTATTTATTCTGCTGAACTCGGAATTGATCGGTTGATCACCGTTTTGGTCAGTATTAGCCATAACGGCGATATCTTTTGCCCAAAGCATGATTTTTTGGCACGGTTAACTTCAGCGCACTCGTGGCACTGAAATCTACCAAGATGCACTTTCAAAATCTATAGTTCATAACATTTGACTAAATAGTCAATAGCATGTCTCGATTTACGTGCCACAGTTTCCAAAATTGGAAACATGACTTTTGATGGCCAAACTTACATGTTTAGATTATATTCAGATTATTATTAGGTTAAATTAGGTTTTTAAGTGAATTATTCCAGAATTAATTATTATTAGATTAGTAACCCAACTAGCTACTATTCCATTAATTTAGAACTAGAACATTAGAATTGATTTGTGGTTTTTGTGCACGGTTCGTGGTGCGATATGTATTATAGGTTGACAGCTTCTAGATTGGAAACTCCCTCATCCTCAACTTGTGACTACATTTTGTGCAAGGATTCAGGCAAGTATAGTATTGCATTTATGTTTTAGTTCATTATAACGTTTACTCTATAGTTTTCTTATTTGATATCCCGTTGAGTCATTGCTTGATATTCCATTGAGACATGATTGTGACACCGTAGTTATCATATCCTTCTTAGTGTATCATTGACCATTATTGATTGTTAGAGAGTCGGGAGGGGAAATACTCAGTAAGTACGTGAACAAACCCATTTATTTTTATTGTGGATAGCTAAGTCATACACCTCACGTATGAGTTAGCCGTACCCTATTATTGTGGATAGCCATCGTATGATGTGTCGTATTAGCCCAGCGGTTCACGTATTAAATGGTATTTTACACACATAGTGGTTCCTATTTTTCCTTTATCTAGTCCATTATCTTGTTAGTTCATATCTTGCTAGTTTAAATTTTGCTAGTTCATATCTTAATCGTTCATACCATGCTAGTACTAGTTCTTTATATACTCTTTGCCATCATCGTTTCTTGTTGTTCTAACTTATTTTGGACTAACAACATTAATTGCAATATGGTTGTACTCTGCTCCTTTCCTGACTGGATCGTTGTTATAGGTGAGGACGAGTATCGCTAGCACCTCATGTTATGGACCAGCAGTGGGTAGTGCTGACGTTGTTGGTACCGAGACTCAGGAGCCATGGTTGATCTCTGGAGGGATCTAGATTTACCTTTATGCATGCCTTAGTTTATTTTCTTAGATGGATCAGACTTGTTCATGGATAGACGATATTTATTGTTCTGGATTTCAGTCTCTTTGTCATTAGATTTGGATATTATTAATTCATTATCTATCATACTCTTGTTTCCTTGGTTTGTGTCACTGCTGAGTACGATTTGTATTTGTGTCCTATTGTATCTGTGGAGGATGTTATTGTGTGTACTAGACAGCGTTCTACCGCCGATACCGCGGCGTAGGCTGGGCTTGGACACGAACTCGTACTCGGTTATCCGAGAGCGGGTCGTGACAGATTCTGCAGGCTTTCGCACATTGTTGAAGCCTGTTCCCTGAAGTTGTGGTAGAAGGTGCGCATGGATAACTCGATATGGTCTCGTTTCATGAAGCCAGATAATTCCAACACTCTAATCCAATGATTGCTACGGCTAACTGTCGGGCATCAGCAAATTGGCACCGCATTCTACACGGACGTAACATCACTGAACCGTTGATGATCAGAGACACCGACGGTGTCCTTAGGTGGTTCCCGTCCAACGAGGGAGAATTCACTCTCGCGTCAGCTAGAAGCGCGATCAGAGTCCCTGGTGAACCTTCCCCTCTCACTGCCCCTTCTGGCAATCCTGCATCCCTAACAAATGGTCGATTCTAACTTAGAGAGCGCAGCGAAGAAAACTTCCCACAGACGATTCCTTCACTTCCCTCGGTTTCAGCCTTGTGTCGAGATGCCACTGTTGCCTCTCTCCCAAAGCTGAATCGGCAGAGCACGTTCTTCACTCTGGAGATCTCACCTCCCAACTGTGGTCCAACCTATCTAGCAGATGCTACCCCAATTATCGGGCCGAGGGCTTCAACGATCTTCTCGGCAAGTGGAGTTCTTCCTACGGGCACCAGATCGTTGTGGCCGCTGGCATCTGTATTCTATAGAAGAATAGGAAAGTACAGATAAGAGGGCCGCCAACTCAGCTCCTCCCAACTTCTCAGAGAGGTTCTTAGACAGATTAAATAAATTAGCATCCGCTGCTCTCACTCATCGAGCAGTTTTTGGAGGATGTTGGACTAACTTTGGCCCCGGTCCAGTCGGTCGTGATCGCCGCTGGCTGGTTTTGTGTTTTCCTTTTCATTCTGTGCGAGTCGCGCTCTTTGTATAGGCTTCGGCATTTTGCACCTTATACGTCAATAAAGGAGAGTTCCCTGTTAATATATAAAGGAGAGTTCCCTGTTAATAAATATATATATATATATATATATATATTAAAGAAAAATTAGTTTCTCGCGAGATCTTGCTGATCTCGCGAGTGGCCAAAACAGGAAGACCCGCGACCTCTGTATAAACAGAGAAACGAAGAATTTCTCTGGATTTGATTCAATCAAATCCAAATTTGATTCCCCCTCAAATATTTTCCCGAATGTTACTCTAATCGTAACCCATCAGGAACCTTGATCAAATTGGAATCTGATCAAGTAACTATAAATTCAAACTCTAACCACTACAAGACCTGTCAACTAGTCTTTTTACAAAGTAAACATAATCGGCAAAAATCGAATCCAAAATCAAGAGAAAAATATGAGTTTCTGAATTCAAAAATCAGTTTTGAAACCGATGTTGTTAGGCACTTTTCTTCCAAACCAGTGAACCAAACCTAGTTTTTCTTTTTTCTATTTATAGCCTGCATAACCAGGAACAAAAATCACCCAATAGTTTAAATTATTTTGGATTATAACTCGGTAAAAAAATTAGGTAAAATTACGAGAAAAATAGTTTTTAAAATAACCAATTTTAGAAATTTCCCCTAATACGACGTGCGTCCCAATAAACCGAACAACATGGTCGCGAACTGAAAGATATCGACTTCATGGACGTGTAGGATTCGACGGAACTCGATTTTGCTGTCTGTGAGCGACAAAATCGAGACGTATCGGTCGAGATACCCCGTATTAGTCCCTTTGCAAACTAGCCCATAACTTTGTGCACATTTTTTATCTCGAGACAAAACTTATGCCAACAGGACCGTATCATTTTTCTGGTCCTGTGAGACAAGTTTGGCCCAATTCTGAGTAGGTCAACCGAAACGCTATTTTAGCAGGCCCACGATCCGATCCAATAGGCAAATTTGTGCACTGTCCACCGAAATTTAACTTTGGACATACAGTTGGGTTCGTATCATCAAATCGATCCATAAACATATAGTTTGATGATATTTAGAGACCGTAGGTAGTAGCATGCCTTTCAGTGAAAAGCGGGTCTAATAGTGGACATTATTTTGACCCAAAATTATGATTTTGTTCATGTGTCCAGAATTGGACTTTTGAGTAGGCATTTTTAGACATATCTTTTTATACTAAAAATATTTGGGATATTTATTTCAGCATCAGGAGACAATTGCGGGAGTTTGACTCTTGTAGCACTGAGTGGCTGGACGTTGTTAGTTTGCGTGCTACCCCTAACCAACTGGACTATTCCGAATGCTATGGTACTATCAACTTTACCAGCAAAGGACCTCAGGTGAGTACATTTATTATTTGTTTTCAATATTGTTAATTCCTATATCACACTGTTCAGTTATATAATACTTGATTCCTGACACGCTCGTTATACGATGACACATCATATTTTCCTGTACATGTCATGCTTTCTCTCTTGTACTTGGTGTCAAGACGGGGAAGTACTAAATAGATATGTGATCAGACCCTAGACTATATTTTATTTTCTGCACAGTAGACCTTGATAGATAATGTAGACCTTGTTAAATAAAGTAGACCTTGATAATTAACTTAGATCTTGTGGTGTAATTGCCCCAGACCAATTTTATATCGAAAGAGTACTTCAAATCACATAGATAATTATATTCTCATGTTACATGCTGTCATATGTTTTCCTGCCTGGTATTTTTCATGTTTCTTGTTCCTTTTGTCTTGATATTCTTACCATGTTTTTTATGACTAACCATTGTCTTGTAGTCGTTAACATATACTAGAAACTACATTCAATAATTTGTATTCGTTCCATTCCTGACTGGAAACTAATATTTTATGGAGTAGTCACGGCTGCTATTAGCATCGAATTCTTGGGGAGATATGGGTATATTCGGAGGCCAAACCTAGAGACTTGTTAGATAGTTGAGTATTTATTTAGTTGTTTTTTTTATAATTTTGTGAGATATTATACTTTGTATTCAAATGAAAACCTTGGAATATTGTAACTTAATTTAGTTTTGTGAATGACCAATAATAATTGTTTTGTGAGCATGTTGTTTATTGCAGTCTTGACAGCATTCTACCGTCGATACCGCAGCGTAGGCTGGGTTGGACACGCACTCATATCCTGAAAAGCTAGCACGGGTCGTGACATGACGTGTGCATGAGCCTTCTCCAGTGCCTATGAAGGAGGGATCAACACATTATAAAAATGCGCTAGTGAGCCCCCTTGGCCCACTCAGCTAAACTGATATTTGTTATTATGACAAGCATTTTAAATTATGAGATTTTTAGGGACTAGAAATTCACAGCAATTCATAATTGAGGCAACATGATATGTTATATGAAAGTAACTGTTTACTTTACCATCGATCGAATCCAGCTTCCTGTATAAGATACAGGATAATAATAATACTTACCGCCCCTGCATAAGACATTTATTTACATACATCCTCACAACATGACCACTGGTGTTAGTGCACCATTTCGACGTCGCCATATACGACTTCGTATGTTATGCGGTTTACCATTCACCAGGTTGCGAGCCCGAATGAAGGTTTCGTTACCTCGTGCTAGCAAAGCACGTAATCCCCTTCTAGGCTGACTCGATCACATCGCCGTAGGTACCGTTCGAGAAAAATTCTTGTGCACAAGTTGTCTATTGTCATGCGAATGTGTGTCCAACTCGATAAACACCGTATGCATAGTAATATTGAAGTAAGAGGCAACATGTTGATTTTTCAGTCGTTCGTAATCCATCATCTCAGACATCAATTCATCTAATTTCAATGTTCATCTAATCGCAATATTTTACTGTTCATAGGTACAAGCATCTTTTCAATGTCCATATAGCTAATTCATTCATTAGCAGAGTGTTAGCAACATAATCGATTCATTCAATGTTCATAGCACTAGCTTCTTAGTGGTATTGACTTGTGGCATTAGCATCTTATTATCGATCAACGGATGTAGCAAGGCAATACGAGAATTCATTTAGTTGGCATAAAGAAGTTGCAAAGAAGGGACAAACCACCATAGAGAATCTACACTCACCAATTAAAGAATTGCTGATAGGGAGAGGAACATTTATGCGCTTAGCCTTCGGTTATGCGTCCGTCTGCAATGGAACCAAAAGTTTGGTTAATACTTTATCTCATTATGTTCTTTTCTTTCAGAATTCCCAAGAATGAATGCTGTGAAAATCGATAAAAATGGGCAAGAATCAAATCATCGAAAACCATTCAGAAAAGCATCCATCAAAACCAAGCAACAAAACCAGCAGCAAAATATCCAAAGAAAACTGTTGGACTCATTTCAATAGAAACAAATCTATTAGTTAGAAATATTCTTATGCATTTGTCCGTGATCGATTCGATGTCGACGATAAGTATCCTCCAATACTCGGTTCTGACCGAGTTAATCAAGCCACAAGTCTTACATAGTGAACCGCTAGGAGCGAGACACTACAAAACATACCCTTCTCTTTTCATCAATCACGTAGCGAATAAGGATGCGTCACCTTTCATGTGCAGTGAACATCAGCTATCGAGGTTCCATTTGCTTTTAACATGAGAAGGTTGAAGGTCCACCTATAAAATGAGTAGATGTAACCTTTGGTACCCATTTTATTAAGGGTCTAGCTTGATTAGTTTTAGGAATCCAAGTAAGAATATGTGTGTCAGCTAACTTTCTAGCTCTATAATACTGTGATATGTGCCCGTGTGTACCACAAAATGTGCATATGATTTTCAAAATAGTGTTCTTTATTTCTATGTTGACAGGCTTCTTGTGTGTCTTTCTTGGAAACCAGTATATAAAAACATGGTTATAAGAAATGTGTTGCTTATTTGATTTATTTAGTTTAGTCTTTTTTGGTACATGCATAGTATTAGGACTAACCTTAGGCTGTGTAACATGGGTGACCTGTTTGCCTAATTTGATCTCCAACTTTTTAGAGATTGCACAAGACTCTTCGAATTTAGAAGTCATATCCGTGAGTCTTTGTGCAGTGACTAGGTGTCGCTTCTTCTCTATGTTATATAATTCTTGCACTTTTACATAGTCTTTTTTTTCTGTTCTATAGTGAGGATAGCTTCATGATAGTCCAATTTAATCTTGGCTATTTCCTCCATGTTACTGGTAGTAGACATCTTTTTGATGTCTTCAAAAAGGTTAGACGGTCTAGGTACTTCAGTTGTATATGCCTTAATCTCCTTATAAGACTGGTTATACTTGTCCACACATTTTTGTGTTCTTTAAGTAATTCGATAAGGTATTTTCTAACTGGTTAAATATAAAATCATCGTAAAGAGGATTTTTTGATACCTTCGTATGCCATCAGGCAGACATTAGCACTACTATTGGGTCTGTCCTCCTCTTTTGATTTACTCGCCTCACTTTTGTACCAGATACTGGTGTTGCGTACTTTTAACCAGTTGTTGCTTTTTTGCTTGATCTTGATCGATCATATGGACTGCTTTTTTTTGCTAGTGGACAGTCCTTCTTCATATGCCCTGACTTCTTGCGATGGATTTTTCTTTGGGGGTTGCCTCTTCAAAGTCTTACAAATCTAGCTCATGGGTCATGGGCTTCCCCATAAGTGTCTCCAATGATATCGTGGTACGGTTGTTTCCTTCTATAATCGTGGTGGCCTTCAGGTCCCAGTTCTTGGTTAGAGCCCGTAGTACCTTCTTGATCTTCTCGTGGTTTCTGTAATCATTTCCAAGAGATTGTAGAGGATTAGTAATATCAAGAAAACGAGTGAACATCTATGTAATTGACTCATCGAGTTTCATCTTGAATGACTCGTACTCTTGTGTTAATCTACTAATTTTGGATTCTTTCACTTGGAAAGTTTCTTCATGAGTTACCTCAAGATGTCTCCGAATTTCATTAGATATGGCACAAGTAGATACGCGATTGAACTCAATTTTATCAATTGCACAAAATAGTAAATTAATGGCTCGTACATCTAGACTAACCTGTGTCTTTTCATGCTCAGTATACTTATCATGGGGCTTGTCTACTAAAACACCGTCAATCACTGTTCTAAGCGGTTTCTTATAACCGTCTATAACTATCAACCAAAGATCGAAGTTCAGTGACTTAAGAAAGAAACTTCATGTTTTCCAGTATTATAGTTCGTTTTATCAAATAGTGGGGGTCTATTTGTGGATTGTCCTTCACCGTCGAATATAGAATTAACGGCTACCGTATATACTCTCTACGGGGTTATGTATATGTATAACCTGCATTGATACCAATTATAGGACCGTTGAGCACCTCTAGAAGGGAGGGGTGAATAGAGAGTGTAGGTGTGTAGCAGAATAAATTTTACAATTAAAAAAATGTACTATGGCCAGTGAGAGCAAATGAATAACAGTAAAAGAGTTAAGAAGATGCAAACTCAGTGACATAGCAATATATATTAGTTTTTCTCGTGGAGGACTAATCCAGTCTCGAGTACTCCTGTTCGATGTTAATCCACTATGTCATAAACTTTAACTAAGTGCTTGCAACTTTTACAATACCGTGCTTGGGGACAAGTGCACGATAAACTTCAACAACATCATGCTTGGCGACGAGTGCAAGACTGACTCCAGAAGGCAATTGAAAACTATAACGTTTTCTGAAATAGCCTCCGGTACAACTCTTCAAAACCAAAGTCTTGATTGAATTGAAACTGTACTGTTTCGGCTAAGAGTAGTATAATCTTGATTTGAAAGTGTAGCTCGTAGAAAACAATTAAAGGAATAGATAAGAGAATAAGATTGGATGATTTGAGAATGTAAAAGTTCTTCTCTATTTGTAGTATTTTATAAGCCGAACTTGGGCAGAGTTCGGGCAGAATTCGGATACAGAAATCTCATAATCAAATGTTGGATACAGATATTCAGGAAATTCAAAAAGAGGTTAAAACTACCCTGCCCGAACTCGATCGAACTCGGGCCGAGTTCTGGCCAAGTTCTGCCAGAGTTCTAACAGAACTGTTTTGGGCCAATTGTTGGATTATGGGCTATTTTTAACATCTAATGATTTTCAGATAACATTTAATGAATGATAGCTAAGTCATACACCTCATGTATGGGTTAGCCGTACCAAAAATGAATGACAGCCATCGTATGATGTGCCGTATTAGCCCATCCATTCACATGTCGAAAGGTTTTTCAAATGCACATTATTTGTTTGTCTTTAACGTTCATGATTCAGCGGTCTTGTTCATACATGTTCTTGCTAGTGGTTTCCGGTACATGTTTATTATTTCCAGTTCATATACATATTTTCTTATTCTTCTACTATATCTTTAGTTGTCTAGCTTATTTTGTATTAAGTTATATTATTGCAATAGGGTTGTACTTTGCTCATTTCCTGACTGGATCGTTGCAGGTGACTTGGCATGCTTCCTACCTTTGTGCTATGGACCATACAAGGGAGATAGATATCTTGGAGGCCGACCTTAGATTCTAGATAGAGTAGACACTTTTTGTATTTATATATTTAGTAATTTTTTTGTATTATTGAAATTGTAAATAAAATAATTATTGTGAATGAGAAATTAGATTTGTTTTGTTGTATTTGAGAATGGCATTGAGACCTAGACAACGTATTACTGCTGATGCTGCGACGTAGGCTGGACTTGGCTACGAACTCGCACGAAAAGCGGGTGTGGGTCGTGACAAGTTTTTTGGATGGCCTATGTAGGTCTGTTTTTGCAAAATTGTGTGAACTTGTGATAGTACTTAAGCTAATCGTACTATTGCGAGCCTGCGACTAGGAAGTGCTCATTCACAATTATGATTGGCTTGATTTTTAGGAAAATGGCTAGGACTAGTTATATCATAGGAATCCCTTATTCAATTTGACTATTGGGTAGTTACGGTTGCTACATAGGCCATATGATTTAGGTAGAAATTTTTATAGAAGGATATTATATTATGTTTGATACGTTGGTAAGATCAAAGGTGGGTAGACTATTTGCTTGGTAAATTAGATCTTCCTAGGATTCAATTCCTAATCTTGATCATTTGTGCAATTTTATTTTTGTCTTCTCTAAACATCATCATATCTTAAGGGTCAGTATCGCTTATTTATTTTCTATTGCCATAAGTAATTATTTTTCTAAGAGTCAATATTTTATTTCCATCCATTGAGTTTTGAGCCTAACCTGATTCAATTATCCATATATTAATTCCAAGTTGTATTCATTCATTTTTTGTTCGTTTTATTTTCAAAATTGATACTTGTATTCAAATACAGATACTTATATTTTTTCTATCATGATCGACTTGTTTGAATTTCTAGAAGCTCCTTTAAAATTCTTATGGATATAGTTAGAAATTTTTTATGACTTATAATGGCAAGACAGATGTACACTGTCGCCATTTATTTGAATTATGGAGACTGCGGGTTCAGTGCAGCTAGCAGTGCACTGGCAAGGCACGACCTCTAAGTTAAAATAGTTTCAAGTAAGCGTAGGTTATCGAATATTATTAAATCTGTGTCTTAATTTTCTTATTTTGATCCTTGAGTTGCTATTGGCTAGAGTTAATAGAGTATTCGATACCTTATTATTATTTGAGTCATGATACCAAGGATTTACTGCAGCCAGATGTCACTGGCGAGGCATAAATTCCCAGTAAAGTGACTTCATATATACATACGGTTTTCGAATATTATAGAGACTACATCCTTTTGTCATATGGCTATTGATCCCTTATTGAACCATCTTATCTTTTATTTTGTATCATTATTAGGTTTCCTAGTAATCACTTAAACCTATTTTGATTCCATTCTACTAGATTCATAATCATACTTGGATTTTGAATCTATAATTGTGTTAAGTAGTAGATGTGCCAAAACGATTTTAATTTGATCATCCTTAAACAATTTTTGATCTCGGCTAGACTATTTTGATTATATTTCGATCGTGCCAATTCGCATCTTTTTCAAGAGTTTTGACTCTATTCGCTGACTAAACTTGATCGTTATCGTTATCGTATTCTTTGCAATTTCTAGGACAAAAATTTTCTAAGGTAGGTAGATTTATAAGCCCACTTCCCAATTTTTTTATTTTTGTTTATTTATTTTTAGTTTTAAATATTTTTTGAGTTAGAATTTTTATTTTTATTTTTTAATTTTAATTCTATAAATATTTTTGAATGTCAAATGATTTGCTAAATTATTTTTAAGATTTGAGTTTATAAAATATGTTTTAAATATTATTTGATAATATTGAATATTATTTTGAATTATTATTGTAATAAAATATTAGAGTTAGATTTGATTAATTTAGTTTTGAAATTAATGACTATTATCTTTGACCAATAAAAAAGATTTGCTAAATTATTTTTATAAGATTTGGATTTATGCAAATATACTTTAAATTTTATTTGATAAAATTGGATATTAATTTAAATTATTATTATGATCAATTATGTATTGAGATTTGATCCATATAGGTTTAAGATTGATTTGATTTTAATTTAATGGAAAGATTTATTCATTAAATTCTTGACCCTTCCAAACTAGAAAATTGAGACAATCTCCATATATTTAAGGAGTCCTTATTCTTCTCCCAAAACCAATTCCCTTCCAATATAATCCGAATTAAGTTTTTGCTACCTATTATATATACCTATTGAACCTATGTCATCTCCCATTTTTTTTTTCCAAAATTTCTCTCTTTTTCGTCCAAAATAGGCCAAAATTCGTCATAAATTCAGTTTTTTTTGAAGCTATATCAACATCGAGAAGCCATTGTGACCAACTCTCGACTCTGTTTTACCTCTACTTTTTGTTAGAACTGTATCGAGGTTAGCTTTTCATATCTATATTTTATTTTTTGTAATTATTTACGTAAATGTTTGGAGATTTATTTGAGTGTCGGTTGTCCAAAAATCGATGCATCGTACTGTTTTTGGGATTTTGGGAGATCCCGAACTCCGTTTTACGATTCGTTTAAAGTTTTAGAAAGATGACATGAAGATCTACAACATATAAATTTTTCAGAAATTTAAAAATTTGTTTAATATTTATTTTATTCATTGAACTCAGATTTGACCGATAATTCACCGATTTAGTAATGATTAGCCATAACGACAACTTTGGAGTTTCTCTATATCGGGCTTATTTGGGAACCATTGGATGTTATGGATCTCGACATCATTATCTCTTCGGACCAATTATGACTATAAATTTAGACATATTTTGTGCCAACATGATCAAGTCACACAACAGTACTGCAACTTAGCTTGAGGCAAGTACACCATTGCTTTATATGCTTATTATATTATAATGCTCTTTTATTGTATTTTATTGAGTATCCTGTTGAGACACGATAGGCTTGATTGTATTATTGCTTGTTATTGACTGTTTAGTGAGTCAGGAGGGAAAATGCTAAGTAGACGTCTGAACAAACTCCAATGAATGTTTAATGAATGATAGCTAAGTCATACACCTCACGTATGGGTTAGTCGTACCAAAAATGAATGATAGTCATCGTATGATATGCCGTATTAGCCCAGCCGTTCACATGTTGAAAGGTATTTAAAATGCACATTTTTTGTTAGTCTTCAACGTTCATGATTCAGTTGTCTTGTTCATACATGTTCTTGCTAGTGGTTTCTTATACATGTTTATTGTTTCCAGTTCATATACATGTTTCCTTATTCTTCTACTGCATCTTTACTTGTCTAGATTATTTTGTATTAAGTTATATTATTGCAATAGGATTGTACTTTGCTCCTTTACTGACTGGATCATTGCAGGTGACTTGGCATGCTTCCTACCTTTGCGCTATAGACTATACAAGGGAGATAGAGATCTTGGAGGCCAACCTTAGATTCTAGATAGAGTAGACACTTCTTGTATTTATATATTTAGCAGTTTTTTGTAATATTGGAATTGTAAATAAAATAATTATTGTGAATGAGCAATTATATTTGTTTTGTTGTATTTGAGTTTGGCATTGAGACCTAGATAGTGTACTACTACTGACGCTACGGCGTAGGCTAGACTTAGCTACGAACTCGTATCCGAAAAGCGGGTGCGGGTCGTAAAAGCTGGGATAAGCTATATTTTTGTGGACTGAGAATAACTAAGCCAGTACCGATCATGATCAATCTTACATATTTTTCCTAGACTCAAATAAAGATAAAATACAGAAGAAATATGTAAAAGTCTTGATCTTGATTCTATCACTTTGGTTCTTGATGACGACGCGATGTGTGTAGCTTATAGGAGTAGGTGCAGACATTCTGACTTAAAACCTGTAGCTGTATCTATATTTTACGTATCGACCAAAGTTGACGTTGATTATCAAAATCAAGTATGATCATGACCAGTGGCCCAACATGATATTGGCCGGCAAAAATTTAAGAGAGTCTAACAGAGATTCTTTCACTGCTTCGAAGGTGATTTTAAAAGTGCCTCCACTCCCGTCTAGAGAATAAAGTAAAAGCTCTTAACTTGAGATTCATAAAACTTGTTTAAACTAAAGACTGCACTCGGGGTCATAACGACATCTGGAGAAGGAGTGGAAGTATTCATGACAGCGAAGGTAGATACAGACTCAGGCTCAGTGCCTTGGACAGAAACAGGCTCTGATGCATCCCCTGATGCAGGTATGGTTTTTAAACTTGAGGTAAATGTATCTCGCCGCCAACCTGAACAGCGGGACCTAGAGAACCTTAACCGACGAGTTTAGGCTCCATGGGACTATATGCAATAGTCTTATCAGTAGTTTGCATCTCAGAAGCATGAACAATGGGACCTAAAAAAACACCAATAAGAAATGATCAAATACAATATTTTTGTAATAGGGTTAGCTTGAAAACACCAAGTACCTTCAGGATCCAGTGTTATATCTTGATTAGAGTACATCAGGTCATATGATGGTATTCCTCATCTACCTTAACACTGGTGGTCTTAAGCCTTCCAAAGACCTTAGTCCGAGTAGAAAGCACAAAATAAGAAAATAAATGGATGGTACTAATGGAAAAAATCCCGAAAGTCCTCAGCTAACTGGCATCGCAAGGCGCTAGGTCAATTTGTCCTAGGAAATTACCTTCAGGTTTTATTGTAACAACCTCCCTTATTACCCGCACGCACTGAACCTCCACCCTGACAACTATTGTCTCTTGGCAAGATGTAGGTTGAGATACCCACTCCCGAGGATATGATGTAGACACAATATTATAAACATCAGTTGGGCTTGTTCTATACCCAAAGGAGGCGACCCTCCAACAACTAAGACACGAAGTCCCTATACGATGGTAAGCTAGTTTGTTTGAGTCCAGATCTATGTATTCAATATCTTTTCTAGAAACCACATGCTTCCTATCATCTCAAAAGGATGATTCACCCGTAACTTCTTCCTTGGCAGTTGCACATAGGGGAAACTTCTACTTCATTCATCGAAACACAAAGAGCTTCCACTTCATCCTCGAGAGTAGCAATTGCCTTCCTCCATGCCTCTCCTCGACCCCCTCTCGAGATTTCTCCAACTTCTTTAGTGGAAGAATCCTCACAGTTGTCTGCCCATCGGTTCTTTTTGGCAAGTCTCCTCTTTCACTTCTCTTCCTTCCTTCTCCTTCTCCTCTTCTTGTGTCTTTAAGAGCAGAAGGAAAGAAGATCGAACATTGAAGCTAGGATTACCCTGGTTAGATGCTACATAATGCATAAAAGGTCGTGGACACCAACTAATCCAATTACTCTGATGGCACACTAAATCTGTTAGGGTTATATACTAAAATAACCACTTTTGTATTAAGTATATTTTTTAAATAAAAATCATATGGAAAAATGTTTGCATATTAGATTTATTTTAATGTTATTAAAAGTGTCTATATGGTGTGTGGTGTCACATAGAAGATCATATCATCAATTTTTTATAGAATATAAAAATGGTTCACAAGTTAGATAGATTTGGACAAGCCATTGGTAAGATTGTAGTGTAAGCTGGTATTAGTCTATCTTGTTTATAGGTTTATACTAGTGCATTTTGTGCGTATTGAATATGACCACTTGAGATTATTCTCTAGTACTGACTATATAAGAGACCAAACACATTCGTTATTATGCACTTACGCTCTTAATATGATTATAATAACATACATGTATATGCAGTATGTATTATTTTGACTCATAAAAGAGTTAGATTCATTATGGGTCAACAATCTCTATGAATTGGATAATGACATTATGTATATTATATACTGTTGATTATAAAAGAAATTCCTGTCCCGATATATTGGGTTGATGATGCCCTCTTAAGAAACTTATAAGGATTGTCATGTAAACCATATAGGTGGATTATATCTGACATGATAAATGAAGTTGATTAGTACTTTAATGATAAAAGACATCGATCAATATAGTTGTCAGTAATTTAATCTGATTGAGGGACATTCGATATCTTAACATGGGAAGACAAATATTCATATAATAAGAATGATCCAATAAACATAATTTGGGATTAGGAAGGTAGTGCACTGATAGCTCTTTAGTGGACCAAGCTATTGTTAATGGATATAGGTTGCGTGTTTGATCTGAACGTAGGATACTCAGAGGCCTAACCCTAATTTCTCCTAACAGTCCCTACCGTAGCCTATTTATATCCTTTATTCTCTGGCATTATTATATAAAAAATAACTTTCTCAAAAACTTATTTTTTATATAAGGAGAGAAAGAGAGGTCGATCAAGAAGAATAAAAGGTTGGGAGATTGTCACCTACACGGGGTCCAACCCGAGGAAGGAATATGACAAAAGATCTTGAGGTCACTGATTGAGCGAAGCTGTTAGAAACTGTCATCTTTTTTTCATCACTTTATTTATAACTCGTGAACCCTAGTTTTTGCCATTGAAGGGTTAGATCGTCCCTTAAACATATTCATCTTCTATCGATCGATACACACACCAATACGCAGTCCTGGGATCCCCACTTCCTTCAGTTGGTATCAAAGCGTGTATTGGATCTACGTATAAATTGATAAATCTATGTTCTCCAATAAACTTGCATCAAAAATAGTTGATAAATGTAGATATATTCTGACTCAATTTTGTAGGCTTCTTTTCAACTATTATAGTCTGAATGCATGTTTTATATCTGTGATTTAAACCCATAGCTTGTCGTGACTTTTTTTCTTCATGTATGTAATTAAAATCACGAGGGTTGATCGTGCTTATTTATTTATCTTCAATCCATATTATATGTAAACTCCTATGGGAGTCATAGGATTATTGTATCTTTAAACATGTACGACTTTCTAGTCTATTGAGGGAGTCTTCACGCTGGAGGGCTTATGTGCGAGAGGGGTTGATTCTTGCGGGTAGTGGCTATTTTTGATATGGGGCGAGATATTATTTTCTAGGCAATCCGGAGACAGTCAAATATTTTTTGATGAAGAAAAAGACAGCCAATCCTAAAAAAATAATCGGGGTGCTACTTCAAACCTCGCAACTTTATCTTGTAGGTCGAACCCCGACGGACTCTACCAAGTGCAACATTCTGGATCCGGCAACGTTGAGGAAAAAGCAGGATATATGGCCAGAGTAGTTGGATATTTATTTTCTTTTTATTGCTATATTTGCTTATTCTATTATACATGTTTATGATTTTGTGGGCGTTTTCCATAAGCTAATCCCGCATTAATAATTGACAACATGAACATAAATCAAGTAGTTGAAAATCCTCATTGTTAAATAACTAAGTATGAGAGGAAATTTATTTACTATAAATCCCACAATCTAGTTTGTAGGTGATGTAATTATACTTGCATGTTAGCTTTAGTGCTTTCCTCTATATCAGATGAATCTAATTACAGATCACCAGTACGGACTTCCTTAGGAATAATTATAAAAAGTTACCTAGTGTTTTTTACTTCTCCATCTGAAGGAACTACACACTTAGATACAAATAATGGTATCTTATCCATTGGAGTCACCACTATTATTTGCAGGACCAAAGCATGCAAGACTAACAAATTAAATTTAATTATCATAAAGTTAGGTTGACATGATGATAAAATTAATAGAAAAAACCTCCTTGGACAAATGTTGAATTGTTATACATCTACACTATCATGACATACTAACTTCATGGTGTTTTACAAACTTATAATAAATTCTGATTATGAATCAAGTTCATCAAATGATGAATCCAGTTCTTTCAGTGAGAAGCATGTGGTACGGATTGCAAATGTAAGGTATATACTATAAGAGATAGTACACATTACTACAAACTAATAGTAGAAATGAATGGATTGTCTATTAATACTCTAGTAATAAAAGAGAAAAAGAAAATTATAGAATCTCTTCTAAAAAATGAGATAAATAGTAATGTTAAATAAAGAATTAAATAATTGATCTGATTGAATAAGAAGATAAAGCATAGAAACCTCAAGAACAAAAAGCTTATATAATATCTGAGGTAATAGATAGATATAAAAGGAAAGAAACAAAACCAGTTCCCATTCGAGATGTCAATCAAGAGATTAAATTATTAAGTATTGAAATTAAAAATCTTATGTCTCAAGATGAGACACTACTAAAATATGCTCTATTAGCGACGTAATTTAGCGACGGAATAAAATAACGTCGCTAAATATCGAATATAGCGACTCCTTTCTATAGACATCGCAAAACATCGCTGAATAGCGACGTTCAGCGACAAGAGATAAATTACGTCGCTGAATTGCGACGGTCAGCGACATATTATTAAAATATATCGCCATAAATTAAAATTTTTGCAACGTTTAGCGTCGTCGCCTCTTGACGTCGCTAACTTTTTTACTTAGGGCATAGTATTTTCTTCCTCCCTCCCCCCCCCCACTCGAAAATTTTAGAATTTTCTTTCCCCCTCGACCCCAAGCTACTCCCTCCCCCCCCCCCCCGGCGACCCCTTCCCCCCCGGCAACTCCCTCCCCCCCCGGTGACCCCTACCCCCCCTCCGTCGAGCTCCTCCTCCTCGAGCTCCTCCTCCTCTCCTACGGACACACAGACACACACAGAAACACACACACACACACACACAGACACACGGACACATACACACATACAGACACACACGGACACACACACACACATGGGCTGAACCCAATCGGATAAACCCGTTAATGGGTTGGGTTAGGGTTGAAGATACTCGGGTTCGGGCTCGGATTTGGGTTAAAATATTTGAACCCGATCACCAATCGGGTTAGGCTCGGGTTCATGTGTCGAGTTCATGTCCAAGTCCGATGGCTTGTCCGGCTTACTCCAAGGCCAGCCCTGTATAGGTTGAAGCAGAAAAAAAGCTAAATAATTGTAAGCAGTGAAAACTGCTATAAAGCTTACTAAAAAAGATTAGTCCATCATTATGTTGGATTGGTCAGAACCATCATTGCTCAAAGTAAGATTCGACATTCTCCTAGTCGATTTGTTCTCAGTGAACGCTCGTTGTACAGTCAATAGAACTTATGGAATTCTATTTGTATCATCTCCTTTTCGGAATAACCACTGGAGTGTTGAAAGAATGGACTGGCTGATAGAAAGAGTTTCTACTCACCCTCCATAAGAGCTGGTGCTCTCTTTATATAGGGGTATGTTTGGATAGTAAAAGAGAAGAAATTAAAAAACTGCATATGCATGTAGTACGTACATATATATATTTTACATATGCATTTTTTTTTATCCTAGTTCTTATCTCCTTCCATTTGTTTAATGACTAAACATAAAAGAAATGAGGATGTGAGAGAGTTAATTATTTAATTAACTCAAATACTTAAACGATGACTAAACATATAGAAGTCCATTCATTTATTCATTCACCCATTCACCATTCATTTATTCATTCACCCATTCACCATTCATTCATTCATTCACCCATTCACCATTCATCCATATCCATTCATTCATCCATCCATTCATCCTTCACATATAGCAGTCCATTCATTTATTCATTCACCCATTCACCATTCATTTATTCATTCACCCATTCACCATTCATTCACCCATTCACCATTCATTCATCTATTCACCCATTCACCATTCATTTATCCATTCACCCATTCACCATTCATTCATCCATTCATCCTTTTCATCAAAAACAGTCACTTAACCCCCTTCATGTTGTGTGTGTATGTTGTTAGTGAGTTAGTGAGTTGAGCATTTAGTTAGAAGAGTATGTTAGTGGTTAGATAATATGTTAAGGAAAGGTTTGGTAATAGGATATGGTTTGTGTTAGAGAGTGAGGAAATTGTGGAAGATATGTTAGTAAGATTTTATATTAGAAGTTTTGTATTAGAGTTAGATGTGGGCTAGAGTAAGCGTGACAGGTTGAGGTATCTTGTGACACCAAGATGGTATCACAAGATAATTAGGATTTACCCTAGCTATGAAAGGGTAAGATAATAGGGTAAGTTAAGGTAATTGCCTAGAAGCTAAGGTATGAGTCTAAGGTGTTAGGATATGATTAGAAATTGATTGTCTTGGTTGGTAATGGTTAGGATTAGTGCTCTTAGACTAGTTTTGACCTCGGCTGACCATTTTGACCAAAAGTCAACAAAAGTCAACCGAAAGTCAAACTTAGCCTAAAAGTGACTAGAATTGACCCGAAACCAAACCGGAGTTGACCAGTTGTCACGACCCGCACCCGCTTTTCGGATACAAAATGTGTCAAAGCCCAGCCTATGTCGCAGTGTCGGCGGTAGAACGCTGTCTAATAAACACAAGTCACAGAATCTATAATTACGGGGAAAATCCATATCTCATCCACAGAAAAATTAAGTCATAACCAAGATCAATGAATAAGACATAAAACTGAACTATAATAAATATACTGAATATCAAGGATCAATGTCACGTCCGGTGGACACAAATTCACTACCAATAGACGGAAAGAGAGAAGTACATGAAATACACTAACTGAATACAACCTGCTATCAAGGCAACCTCAACTGTAAGCACTACGATTTGATGCTGGCTCAAACCCTCTCGTCTGCTCCTGGCTTAAACTCGACTAACCTGAAGAGATCATCAGGTCCTCAGAGGACTAGCAAGATACATAAAAATGAGCCTTTCTAACAGTTTATTATGCATGAAAAAAATACAGAATAAACAAGTAAAACTGAGCAATAAATAAACACGAATCTGTACACTGTCTACACATAAATAAACTGCTGAACAAGGATGAGAGAACTCATGTCAAGATGTCACGGATAACCAAATCGAATACTCAAACCCTCATCCCTAGTGTGGACTCGCAGGTTTGAACAACTACTAACCCTCGTCCCTAGTGTGGACTCGCAGGCTAGCATCACCCTCGCCCCTAGTATGGACTCGTAGGTGTGAACCATATACTACTAACCCTCGTCCCTAATGTGGACTCGCAGGTTAGCATCACCCTCGCCCCTAGTATGGGCTTGCAGGTGTGGACCAATAACTACTAACCCTCGTCCCTAGTGTGGACTCGCAGGTTAGCTTAAGACACAGATAACTACTAACCCTCGTCCCTAGTATGGACTCGCAGGTTAGCTTCAAGATTTCAAGACAAGGAGGTATAGCAGCTCAGTTCACGACTTCTCGACCATGACACGACTCAATCAAGGCACAAGTGAACACGATCAGTAAGATACAAAGCTAACTGTGAACACGATCTATATAGCAATGATACAAATATACAAGCAGGATATAAAAGATACATGTCAATAATATGAGAAAAACTGAATAATAATAAAAAGACAGTACATGCAAATAAAGCTGTGTAGAAAGGCAAGGTATACTTGCCTGTGGTCCCGAGCTGTGTATACTGGCCAAGTGTTGAGTCAAAGTCCAGGTAACCTGTATTTAGAGTTAACTAAAATTAACACTGGAAAGTAAACTAAAATAGTCCATTCTTTGTTTGTTGCTAAGCACCCTTTTTATTTCTAGTGGCCTTAAACCCCTGGCTCTACCCATATCGGTTTACCCTATAGTACATAAACAAGTTTCCCAACTCCAATACTGCTCCTCACACTTCCCCTCTTAACTTATACTTGCCTCTTAGTTAATCCTCCTCTCCTAACCTTTGATTCCCTTATCCAATTGGGCACTTTCCTATGCTACTACTCCTAGTACAATGTGACCATAGTACTCTATTGTATCTAAAAGTTCCTATTCTCTATAGGAATCTCTTAATTGCTGCAACTTAGCAGGCCAGATCAGCATAACATTTGGTAACTTCATCAAAGGTCAAGCACATTGGGGTCATTCGACATATCTGATACAAGTCAATGTTGGTAAGTCACCGATACTCTAGGCTCTCTCTTTCTACATATATAAGCATACCATGCCTATGTCCTGCTATACGAGCATGCAGCTAAACCCAATGCTGACATTTGTGTACCTATATCCATCCCATTACCTATGATGACAGCCTCTAGTATAGTCTACTACTTGGTATGTAGGCTGTTGCCCTATGTACACTTGGCGCACTATGTCTTGTACATGGTTTTTTGTATAGTAATTTATAGGGTTACTATCCTGCCTACCCAACGGGAAATTCCCCTGCCTTTACTTGGACAATCATCTCAGTTACCTAATCATGGAGATATCCTAATTACCCAACCTGGTACGTTCAAGCCATACCTACCTATTCCTAATGTTTCTCCATACATGCACTGAACCTGTAGCTAACCCACTGGACTTGATATCCTAAACTATTTCTCTGTAGTCCACTTATTGTATGCATCCCCACAAGGGTGTTTGGTTTCCTGTGTATGAGCACATGCTTACGGTTACACTGTATTTAACTGAACTAATGCTTGCCTCCAACTGTAAGTATCTGTGGTTGCTATTAGGTGGTTGCATAGCTCATCCCTACCCGATACTCACCTCAGGTGTATACCCTCCTCCCCCACCTTCATGGTACTCACTCGATTCCCTTTATTAACTTACTATAGGAGCCTTCCTACTACTTACCTCCATGTACATAACTGATATAAAGAGGAGGATGCTTCTGAAGTATTATGTGATTACAGGGTACCCTTCACTCCCCAATTCTTCGGCTGCAGAAAATATCCTGCAGTTGCATATGCAGGGGGATCAATTTCTAACCCACATACATTTCAAGCTCGATACTCGAGGGTACCAAGATACTCTTACACACTCCTAGATATTAGGATACTCACACGACTCATTGCTGTCAACTTGACAATTCACTGACCAACAGTGGCCAAGCCAGCACTCCTCCTCCAGTCAGTTTGACAGCCCTCCTTCTCACTCACTAATTTCCCATTCTCTCATATTTGTTGCCTACAGGTATATATACTACAAGTACTGATCCCTGCCTAACCTATCAGTGTAACATCAATGTATGTCACACAAGAATATCTCAGAGTATTACAACTGCTACTGCCCCTTCCAATATGTTGTCTCTCGACAAATGTTCTGAACAGGGAATAGGCGATTAGTATGTGTGGCTTATACTCATTACCCGATCTGAAACTGATATCCGAATGTATTAGTAAAATGATACTACGATATCGATGTCTAAGATGGGACTAAATCTGAGCTATTGGCCATACCCAACTCGAACCATCACACTACATTTCATATCTGAACTCAAGTCCTAAGGGAACTGATCTTAGCATAAGTCCTTAGGTAATGAACACTATCAGGATTTAAATCATTAGCATATACCAGACATCCTTTCTGTGCTGCTGGAATAGCAAAAGGACCAATACCACAAAATATATCACAAATGGTTTCCCTCTCACTTGAATACTGATACTTGGGTAATAACTGAAATATTATGGCCATTGTCATTCTAAATTAGTAACTGCTGCCAGGTAACTCAATATATGTATGACTGAACAAAATGAATATGAAGACTGATAAAACATATAGAATAGGCTAAGCTAAGGTAAGGGTTGACCTCATGTAGACTGAATAATTGTTCAGAGAACTGGACTGAACTTAAGTTAAGGACTGAAGTTAAACCGTAAGCCCTTCACTCTCCATATCCTGAACCACTATAGGCAAACTGAACGATGTTTAAAGCCAAACCTGCATATCAACTCTCCCAACCTGTACAGAATACTCTCCCCTGCCTACCCAAAACCTGTTGGTTGCACAAGTGTAGAAACAGATATACAAACACATCCAAATTGAAGATAAATGTAGTGGTGATATGTCTGCAGGATATATCTGTTAAATGCAGGGACAGTAGTGTATTGATATGCAGTGATGGATATGGGCAGATGCATGACCAAGTGGAGGGTTTGATGTTCTTGGCAGTACGATTGGGGTACAGTGGATGCAAGGGTAATCAATATATAAATTAGACTGAACCATCATCCTCTTATGGACAAAGCCATTGGCTTGACTGAACACTAAATCAAATGGACAGCACAATCAAGGTCTGAACCTTCATTTCGAGTGAACAGAACATGAATGGATGGATACACCTGTATAGCTTGATACATGGCAATTTGGGGGACTGAATCCTATATTGAAGAAGATTTATACCTATAGGAGTATCAGTCATCTGTCAAAGAGAAAACTGGACTGGGAATTAATTTGGACTATGGTCTTGACAGTTCTAGTGTGAACGACTCCCCATTCTCTAACCTTGAATACCTAATTATGCCTGTAACTAACACCAACAGATACTGTACACCCGACATGTCCATAATGACACCATGGGTATCCCATAACCGATACTACTACACCTTCAACTATGGTTTCCTTTAGGAATGTATACAAACATCTACCCTCCCACTTGAACTCGTTGAAATTAACTAAGTTGAACAGAAATCACATAGCATGGTTATGTAGGAAGACCCTTACCTGATTGAAAGTGTCGAATACTCCTACTGACAGAAACTCTCGATCACCATCCTCTACGAACTCGAACTTGGGAGCGCAGGACATTTAGGGTTCTGGAGCTGAGGGGTTAGATCAAGTATAAATATAGAAAGCAGTTAGATATGATCGAATTTGTTACAGATAGAGCATGTAGTCGAAGCAAATCTGGGTTGCACCTCCGAGTGTTGATCCTGAGGGGTCGATCATTGAATTTAAATTGAATTAGGTTTCACTACTAGAATTAATCCATTATACGGCAACCTTAAAATGTCGTTAATAATGAGATTGTTGCCACGAAAACACAAATATGGCAACAATGTGAAGTTGCCATAGCGTGCCATAAAAGGTTGTGTCAGTATTGCTTATTTACGGCATCTTCCAATTATTGCCGTGTAAGGGAACTAATTTACGACAATTAATTGTTGCCTTATAAGAAATCTTTTTGTTGCCTTTAAAGATTATTATTAATGGCAATATTTAGTTGCCATAATTTCGAACAATATATGGCAATATATTATTGTCGTATATCATCAGTCCATAAATGGCAAGATTATGTTGCAAAATATTGTATTTCTTTTAATGGCAATATTTTGTTGTCGTAAACTACTAGGCACGTCTTTATTGTCAGTCCATAAATGGCAAGATTATGTTGCAATCCCATATGGCAATTCTTCGTTAGGCACGTCTTTATTGTCATGTTTGAGAATGTAAGGCAACTGCCAGATTCCATATTTGAAAAATTAATTTTTATTATTTATTGTCATGATCGACAAAATGTGACAATTAATATATGCCAATATTTGAAATATCAACTAAATTCAATTGCCAAAATTTAAATATATCATTAACCAAATATTAAATATAGATAATAATTCAATTTGTACACTTCAAATAAAAAAATAACTTTTAATTAAATATGGTAGATTCAGTACTACATCATTAATATTACATAAAACCAACTATGCCAGGAATCCATACTTTTCATATCCAATATTATGAGGCACAATTCCTCTTTTATATGAGGTTCAAAATTCAAATAGGTACTTGACACCCCCAACTTAAACTTAAACTTGTTGCCTCCTTGTTCCCTCCATATACATAACATGTCTGCAAAGATTTCTTTGACAGTTGTGGTGCGCCAATTCACAGCTATACGTTCTTTATATACCCTGGTATGGATAAACAATAAAATTAGCCTATAGACCAAAAAAAGTTAATAAAAAAATATATTTTAAGGTAGTGCAAATTTCTATGCGTCATTTGTTTTATATGAATGGTTACAACAGATGAAACTTGTATAAATATTTTATTTTAGATAATTAAAACTAATGGAAATCATCTATTTACAACCAAACTCATTCATTGGCCTAAAAGTGTTCTATTTGCAATGACAACCTCACATTTATAAAAATATGTTTGTGAAATATATACAATTTTATCATTATAAATATTTTTCAAGTTTATTCTCATGCATGCATATATGGTTCTCAACCTTCCATAGATGGTTGTAAAAAAATCTTCCATAGATTAATTAAAAATATATTATGTGCATATATGCTTCTCAACCTTCCATAGATAGTTTTAAAACAATCTTCCATAGATAATTAAAATAATATTACATGCATATATGGTTCTCAACCTTCCATAGGTGGATGTAAAAAAAATCTTCCATAGATAATTAAAATAATATTCTATGGATAGATGGTTCTCAACCTTCAAAGATGGCTCTAAAAAAATCTTCCATAGATAATTAAAAGAATATTATATGCATATATGGTTCTCAACCTTTCATATATGGCTGTAAAAAAATCTTAACCTTCCATAGATAATTAAAAGAATATTCTGATTCTAGTGAATCGAATCCTAAACAAAGAAAAGATTTATTTTATCTTCATGGATATATGGTAAAATATTCAATAGTATATTGTAGAACTATTAGGATGATAATCAAGTAAAAAACAAACCTAATTAATATTTAGAAAAATATTTGCAAACTCATTATCAAAAAATTTATCAAATCTTATTTCCTCTAAATCTTTTTAGAAGAAGTGATAATAGACGGTTTAAAGGTTCAGTTTCCATGAGTAATGTAGAAAATAAAGGAGAAAAATTCCATCGTGTGTTTCAGAGTAATTTAGTTGGAGAAAAATTTCACAATTTGATCAAACACATTTATTAACAAAAAATTAGAACACAAAATAAAGTAACATTTTAAATAATTATCCATACCGATCAGTCGTCGATCACTCGGACTCGATGGCAGCAGAGACCTTCTACTAGAGGCGCTCAGAACCCAAAATCCAAAGCTTCTCGTTCCCAAAAGAAATCCACATATGAAAGAAACAAAAAAATAAAAACAAAATAGAAATGGAGGTTAAAGAAATACCTAGGTTGAAGAAGGGGAAGAGAGACCTAGGTTAAAGGGGTAAAGAGAACCAAAGTTTAAAGAGAGACCTAGATTGAGAGAGAATAAGAATTAGGAATTGGCAAAATAATAAAGGAGGGAAAATATTTCAACTTTGTATGTTCCCGCCGGTCTTATTTATAGACATAAATTTTTTTTATTCTCATTAAACCACAAAAAAGTTTCCAAAAGTAAACAAATAAAAAATTGCCATATTTATTTTGTTCATGGAGAGAAAATATATTACATATTTTGGGCAACATTTTTTCCATAAACTAATTATTTTATGGCAATGTAAAATATTGCCATATTTGATCGTAATATATTATGTAACAAATCCAGCTTGCCATAATATATTGCGATCAAATATGGCACGTGTTATTGTTGCCATAAACGTTTCCATTAAATATGGCATGCGTCCTTATTGCCATATAAAGTGTGACAATTATAGGCAACATTATTTGTTGCCATAAACAAACTTGTTTATTAAGGCAATATTAATGTTGCCGTATTATGACTATGTTATATGGCAACATTTTATGTTGCCGTAAGGCGTTGCCGTAAAATATGCTTTTTCTTGTAGTGTTTATTTGCACAAACCCCCTTCATAATTGGATTATGCAAAACTTTCCTCTCTCTATTTAAATGCAAAACCTATCTTCTATTTTAACATTCATCACAAAAAGAAATATTTAGAGGAGAAAAATATTAATAAATAAAATAAAAAAATAAATAGGAAAATTGGGCTAAGGGCTCACAAACCTACCCACCTTAAAATAATTTCGTCCTCGAAATTTCAATGAAACTATGAATAGTCACAACTTGCTGCTACTAAAATATTTTCAAGTTCTCACAAAATCTAATATAGGACTCTCAATGGTACTTATTACTATGATTCTATTATGAACTTCCGTCAGCTCCTCCTTGTGCGGCCGGTGGGGTGTTCAGGAAAGCGTTGTTTCTGTCTTGAGAATCTATTTACTGCAATAAAAGAAAACATTAGACGGCACAAAGATTTTAAGCAGGATGCAAGTCAAGGATTCAAAATCAAGGACAGAGATCAATACTGTTTTCAAGACACGTGGATAAGATCCTAAGTTTCTAATCCAATGTGGAGGCTCACGACGGCACAGTAATATAACCGAAGTGATTAACGTTGACCTGCATGGGCCACCAAAAAAACTTGTCACGACCCGCACCCGCTTTTCGAATACGAAACGTGTCCAAGCCCAGCCTACGCCGTAGTGTCGGCGGTAGAACGCTGTCTAATAAACACAAGTCACTGAATCTATAATCACGGGGAAAATCTATATCTCATCTACAGAATAATCAAGTCATAACCAAGATCAATGAATAAGACATGAAACCGAACTATAATAAATATACTGAATATCAAGAATCAATGTCACGTCCGGTGGACACAAATCCACTACCAATAGACGGAAAGATGTAAGTACATGAAATACACTAACTGAATACAAGCTGCTATCAAGGCAACCTCAACTGTAAGCACTACGATATGATGCTGGCTCAAACCCTCTCATCTGCTCCTGGCTTAAACTCGACTAACCTGAAGAGATCATCAGGTCCTCAGAGGACTAGCAAGATACATAAAAACGAGCCTTTCTAACAGTTTATTATGTATAAAAAAATTACAGAATAAACAAGTAAAACTGAGCAATAAATAAATACGAATCTGTACACTGTCTACACATAAATGAACTGCTGAACGAGGACGAGAGAACTCATGTAAAGATGTCACAGATAACCAAATCGAATACTCAAACCCTCATCCCTAGTGTGGACTCGCAGATTTGAACAACTACTAACCCTCGTCCCTAGTGTGGACTCGCAGGCTAGCATCACCCTCGCCCCTAGTGTGGACTCGCAGGTGTGAACCATATACTACTAACCCTCGTCCCTAATGTGGACCCGCAGGTTAGCATCACCCTTGCCCCTAGTGTGGGCTCGCAGGTTAGCATCACCCTTGCCCCTAGAATGGGCTCGCAGGTGTGGACCAATAACTACTAACCCTCATCCCTAGTGTGGACTCGCAGGTTAGCTTAAGACACATATAACTACTAACCCTCGTCCCTAGTGTGGACTCGCAGGTTAGCTTCAAGATTTCAAGACAAGGAGGTATAGCAGCTCAGTTCACGACTTCTCGACCACGACACGACTCAATCAAGGCACAAGTGAATACGGTCAATAAGATACAAAGCTAACTGTGAACACGGTCTACATAGCAATGATACAAATATACAAGCAGGATATGAAAGATACATGTCAATAATATGAGAAAAACTGAATAATAATAAAAAAACAGTGTATATAAATAAAGCTGTTTAGAAAGGCAAGGTATACTTGCCTATGGTCCCGAGCTGTGTATACTGGCCAAGTGTTGAGTCAAAGTCTAGGTAACCTGTTTTTAGAGTTAACTAAAATTAACACTGGAAAGTAAACTAAAATAGTCCATTCTTTGTTTGTTGCTAAGCACCCTTTTTATTTCTAGTGGCCTTAAACCCCTGGCTCTACCCATATAGGTTTACCCTATAGTACATAAACAAGTTTCCCAACTCCTACACTGCTCCCCATACTTTTTTTTTACTTATATTTGCCTCCTAGTTAATCCTCCTCTCCTAACCTTTGATACCCTTATCCAATTGGGCACCTTCCTATGCTACTACTCCTAGTACAATGTGACCATAGTACTCTATTGTATCTAAAAGTTCCTATTCTCTATAGGAATCTCTTAATTGCTGTAACTTAGCACGCCAGTTCGGCATAACATTCGGTAACTTCATCAAAGGTCAAGCGCATTGGGGTCATTCGACATGTCTGATACAAGTCAATGTTGGTAAGTCACCGATACTCTAGGCTCTCCCTTTCTACATATATATAAGCATACCATGCCTATGTCCTGCTATACGAACATGCGGCTAAACCCAATGCTGACATTTGTGTACCTATATCCATCCCTTTACCTATGATGACAGCCTCTAGTATAGTCTACTACTTGGTATGTAGGCTGCTGCCCTATGTACACTTGGCACACTATGTCTTGTACATGGTTTTTTGCATAATAATTTATAGGGTTACTATCCTGCCTACCCAACGGGAAATTTTCCTGCCTTTACTTGGACAATCATCTCGGTTACCTAATCATGGAGATATCCTAATTACCCAACCTGGTACGTTCAAGCCATACCTACATATTCCTAATGTTTCCTCATACATGCACTGAACCTGTAGCTAACCTACTGGACTTGGTATCCTAAACTATTTCTCTGTAGTCCACTTATTGTATGCATCCCCACAAGGGTGTTTGGTTTCCTGTGTATGAGCACATGCTTACGGTTACACTGCATTTATAAACTGAACTAATGCTTGCCTCCAACTGTAAGTATCTGTGGTTGCTATTAGGTGGTTGCATAGCTCATCCCTACCCGATACTCACCTCAGGTGTATACCCCCCTCCCCCACCTTCATGGTACTCACTCGATTCCCTTTATTAACTTACAGTATGAGCCTTCCTACTACTTACCTTCATGTACATGACTGATATAAAGAGGAGGATGCTTGTGAAGTATTATGTGATTACAGGGTACCCTTCACTCCCCAATTCTTGGGCTGTAGAAAACATCCTGCAGTTGCATATGCAGGGGGATCAATTTCTAACCCATATACAGTTCAAGCTCGATACTCGAGGGTACCAAGATACTCTTACACACCCCTAGATATTAGGATACTCACACAACTCATTGCTGTCAACTTGACAATTCACTGACCAACAGTGGCCAAGCCAGCACTCCTCCTCCAGTCAGTTTGACAGCCCTCCTTCTCACTCACTAATTCCCCATTCTCTCATGTTTGTTGCCTACAGGTATATATATACTACAAGTACTGATCCCTGCCTAACCTATCAGTGTAACATCAATGTATGTCATACAAGAATATCTCAGAGTATTACAACTGCTACTGCCCCTTCCAACATGTTGTCTCTCGACAAATATTCTGAATAGGGAATAGGCGATTAGTATGTGTGGCTTATACTCATTACCCGATCTGAAACTAATATCCGAATGTATTAGTGAAATGATACTACGATATTGATGTCTAAGATGAGACTAAATCTGAGCTATTGGCCATACCCTACTCGAACCATCATACTACATTTCATATCTGAACTTAAGTCCCAAGGGAACTGATCTTAGCATAAGTCCTTAGGTAATGAACACTATCAGGATTTAAATCATTAGCATATACCAGACATCCTTTCTGTGCTGCTGGAATAGCAAAAGGACCAATACCACAAAACATATCGCAAATGGTTTCCCTCTCACTTGAATACTGATACTTGGGTAATAACTGAAACATTATGGCCATTGTCATTCTAAATTTGTAACTGCTGCCAGGTAACTCAATATATGTATGACTGAACAAAATGAATATGAAGACTGATAAAACATATAAAATAGGCTAAGCTAAGGTAAGGGTTGACCTCATGTAGACTGAATAATTGTTCAGAGAACTGGACTGAACTTAAGTTAAGGACTGAAGTTAAACCGTAAGCCCTTTACTCTCCATATCTTGAACCACTATAGGCAAACTGAACGATGTTTAAAGCCAAACCTGCATATCAACTCTCCCAACCTGTACAGAATACTCTCCCCTGCCTACCCAAAACCTGTTGGTTGCACAAGTGTAGAAACAGATATACAAACACATCCAAATTGAAGATAAATGTAGTGGTGATATGTCTGCAGGATATATCTGTTAAATGCAGGGACAGTAGTGTATTGATATGCAGTGATGGATATAGGCAGATGCATGACCAAGTGGAGGGTTTGATGTTCTTGGCTGTGCGATTGGGGTACAGGGGATGCAAGGGTAATCAATATATAAATTGGACTGAACCATCATCCTCTTATGGACAAAGCCATTGGCTTGACTGAACACTAAATCAAATGGACAGCACAATCAAGGTCTGAACCTTCATTAGAAGTGAACAGAACATGAATGGATAGATACACCTGTATAGCTTGATACATGGCAATTTGGGGGACTGAATCCTATATTGAAGAAGATTTATATCTATAGGAGTATCAGTTATCTGTCAAAGAGAAAACTGGACTGGGAATTAATTTGGACTATGGTCCTGACAGTTCTAGTATGAACGACTCTCCATTCTCTAAACTTGAATACCTAATCATGCCTGTAACTAACACCAACAGATACTGTACACCCGACATGTCCACAATGACACCATGGGTATCCCATAACCGATACTACTACACCTTCAACTATGGTTTCATTTAGGAATTTACACAAACATCTACCCTCCCACTTGAACCCGTTGAAATTAACCAAGTTGAACAGAAATCACATAGCATGGTTATGTAGGAAGACCCTTACCTGATTGAAAGTGTCGAATACTCCTACTGACAGAAACTCTCGATCACCATCCTCCACGAACTCGAACTTGGGGGCGCAGGACATGTAGGGTTCTGGAGCTGAGGGGTTCGATCGAGTATAAATATAGGAAACAGTTGGATATGATCGAATTTGTTGCAGATAGAGCATGTAGTCGAAGCAAATCTGGGGTTGTATCTCCGAGTGTTGATCCTGAGGGGTCGATCATTGAATTTAAATTGAATTGGTTTATTGCACAAACCCCCTTCATAATTGGATTTTGCAAAACTCTCCTCTCTCTATGTAAATGCAAAACCTATCTTCTATTTTAACATTCATCATAAAAAGAAATATTTAGAGGAGAAAAATATTAATAAATAAAATAAAAAAAAGGAAAATTGGGCTAAGGGCTCACACCAGTTGACTGAAAGTCAACAGTTGGTCAGCATTACCCGATGGACCCGACCCAACCCGAGTTCAACCCGATCCTCCGGGCTTGGTCATGGGCTTCATATGTTGAACCCGAGGTTGGGCCGGGCTTGGGCTCGGATTAGGCTTATGATTCATCTAGTTGGGCTCGAGTTGACCTCAAGCCCGATCTAACCCGCCCGAGTTGCACCCTTACATACGGTTACCATGTCTCTCTACTATAATATACACTAGGAAGTTCAGACACTGCAAATATCGGTGTTTATTCCATGTCTATGTCTAGTGAAGGATAATTGCCTAGACTTAGTCAACTTCATCCAGTTTGACTAGTTTGTCCAAGATATTGACTTCATCAACTCAACTTCACCCAATTTGACTAGTTACTGCGCTGAACATGTGTGTCCATCTTTGCAGAATTATTTCTAAATGGATATGAATTACTACTTGCGGAATCGTTCATGGATGTACAACCGTCGTCCTGATGATATGTATGGTGTGCGGGATGAATACATAGCGGGAGTAGAGCAGTTCCTGCAGTTTACTAAGGCGTTTCTTCAGTACATGGACGACACCAAAATTAAGTGTCCGTGTGTGAAATGTCATAACGTAAAATATTATCCAGAAGTGGAAGTGACATATCATTTGTACTCGAGGGGTTTC
This sequence comes from Iris pallida, assembly GCA_029216955.1. Classification (NCBI taxonomy): domain Eukaryota; kingdom Viridiplantae; phylum Streptophyta; class Magnoliopsida; order Asparagales; family Iridaceae; genus Iris; species Iris pallida. The sequence continues at coordinate 14,747,855 of JANAVB010003400.1, read as the reverse complement.
ACTCCTAATTACTATCAGTGGACCGCACACGGAGAACTTGTGTCTTTAGCATCAGAGCCGGAGCCTTATGTTGAGCCGTATATGCATGCGGGACCTAATTTTGTTTTAGATAATCATGCATACGACGACGGGTGCATAAACATGATTTTCGACGCTGCGGGGCCTACTTTCGTTCATGATGCAGTTGAGGAGGCACCGAATGTCGATACTGCAAAGTTCATAGAGTTGCTGGAGAATGCAAGGACTCCATTGTATCCTGGTTGTGAGGATCATTCACCGTTGGAGGTGGTTACAAGACTGTTGAGCATTAAGTCAGATTTTAACATATCGCAAGAATGCTACAACCAAGTGTTGGAGTTGATTATAGAGATCTTGCCGGCGGGTGCTAAGTTACCTAAAGACTTCTATCGGTCTAAGAGGATGGTGAGATCGCTCTGGATGGGATACGAGAAAATCAATTCTTGTCGCAATGGATGCATGCTGTACTACAAAGACAACAAGGACGCAGATGTGTGCAGATTTTGTGGTGCTGATCGCTATAAGACAACTAGTACAGGAAGGTCTACCGGTGCAAGAAGATCGACCGATTCAATACACTACTTGCCTTTAACGCCGCGGTTGTAAAGATTATTTATGGTGAAAGAGACGGCCGAAAATATGAGTTGGCACATGCGAGAATAGGTTGAAGGAGTGTTGGATCACCCATCCGATGGAGAAGCATGAAAGCAGTTTGATCGAGTGTATCCTGATTTTGCTTCAGATCCGCGTGATGTAAGGTTGGGGCTATCTTCTGACGTTTTACTCCTTTTGGTCTTTCGGGATCCCAGTATTCGTGCTGGCCTGTGATTGTCACTCCGTATAACCTACCGCCTTGGATGTGCATGAAGACTCAGTACATGTTTCTAACCGTTATAATTTCTGGTCCGAACAATCCCAATAGGAACATTGATGTGTACTTACAGCCTTTGATAGATGAGTTGAATCAGTTTGGGAAGTAGGCGCCAACACGTACGATGTTTCCAGGAAGCAGAATTTTCAGATGAAGGCAACCCTTATGTGGACCATCAACGACTTTTCGGCCTATAGAATGTTATCTGGATGGAGCACTCATGGTCGTCTCTCATGTCCGTATTGCATGGACCGTACTAAGGCTTTCCGCTTGAAACACGAAGGAAAATCGTGCTTCTTTGATTGTCATCGGCAATTTCTGCCAAAAGATCATCCGTTCAGAAGGAACAGGAATACATTCCATGTCGGCGTTGTAGAGAAGGGTGATCCACCGCCAAGGTGGTACGGAGCCACGATATGGAAGAAGGTTAGAGATTTTCCAAGTGCTACCGAAGATCCTATAACTGGGTACAAGTGCGATAGATTTGGTAGAGATCATAACTGGACAAAGAGGAGCATATTCTGGGATCTGCCATATTGGAGTACCTATCTGATCAGATATAATCTTGATATCATGCATATTAAGAAGAATATGTTTGATAACATAATTAATACTTTGATAGACGTAAAGGAAAAAACGAAAGACAATCCCAAGGCCAGGTTGGACTTAGAAGAAATATACAAACATCCTGCATTGCATTTGATAGAGGAGAATGGAAAACAGTTCCTGCCGAAGTTAATTTTCTCACTGGACAAGGAGAATAAAGTGAGACTTTGTCGGTGGATCCATGGCCTAAAATTTCCAGACGGATATGTGTCAAATCTGAAAAGATGTGTCGATCTGAAGGAAAACAAATTAACGGGTATGAAGAGCCACGATTGTCACGTATTCATGGAGAGGTTAATTCCGATTGCATTTCGAGAATTCTTACCGCAAGCAGTTTAGGATCTATTGACGGAGCTTAGCATATTCTTCAGGGATCTTTGTTCTAAGAAATTGCTCGTTGATCGTCTAGAAAAGCAAGAGAAGGATATTGCGATAATACTGTGCAAGCTAGAGAGGGTGTTTCCTCCTGGATTCTTCGACTCTATAGAGCATTTGTCGATTCATCTATCCTATGAGGCACGTGTTGGTGGACCCGTCGAATATCGATGGATGTAACCGTTCGAGCGATATTTGAATCACCTAAAAAGAAAGGTGAAAAATAAGGCACGGGTCGAGGGTTCTATTTGTGAAGCCTATGTTCTTGAGGAGATTACAAACTTTTGTTCGATGTATTTCAAGCCTCATGTTGCAACTAATAGAACGAGAGCTTCCAGAAACGACGACGGAGATCATGAATGTAATGATACAATACTGAAGGTATTCAATACTCCAGAAAAGCCATCGGGTAAAATAAAGAAGAGATATCTGAACGATGATGAGCTAAGGGCTGCTCAGGTGTATGTATTACTCAACTGCGACGATGATGAAGTAGAGAAGCTGGAGGGGTAAGTAATTAATATGTCTACATTATTTTAATAGTGTTGATTATTATACTATTACATTAATTAAACGATGTTGTTTTCAGCATATTTAATGATGATGTGAGGTCAGGTAGGCCACACATAACAGAAGAAGAACTAGAACAAGAAATAAGGCATTATTTTCCATCATGGTTGAGTGCATATGTAAGACTTGAGAACTTTGTAATTACCTTTCTGTATCTGCACTTGAGAATGAGCTTAATTTATTTTTTGTGGTATTTAGGTCGATCGTCCATACGCAAGACTTACGAATGAGTCTATTAGAACGCTAGCCAAGGGACCAATTTATGCTGTAAAAATATGGCCAAGCTACTGTGTTAATGGATTTAGGTTCAAGTCAACAACTTGCCCGATCAGAGACAACTTTGTGGATCTCGATTCCACCAAAAATAGCTATTTGTGTATCAGATCTTCGAACTACAAAGATGTTGATACGGGCAACGATTTCTATGGCATCCTACGGGAGATTGTGGAGCTGACATATAGTTATATAATAGAGCCTGCTAAGATTGTGTTATTCAGGTGTGATTGGTTCGATCCGACTGAATGTCAAGGTTGAAAAGTAGACAAGCACGGTCTTGTGGATATAAACTATCGACGTCGATATCAAGCCTATGAACCATTTGTCCTATCAAGTCAGGCTCAGATCATGTACTTCACAAGTTATCCTAAACGGGAAACAACAAGGTCGAACTGGTGGGCAGTATGCAAGACCAAAGCTAGAAATACCTTTGAGGTTGACGATATAGCTTATCAAGATGATGAACTACCTCTTGTAACAAATAGTATAGAAGTGGACACGACGGAAGTTCTTCATTACACATCTAATTGTCTAGAAGAAGTAGAATTATCTGAAGAGAAAGATGCAGATGAAGTGAAGATTTAGAGGAGGAAGAAAAAGAAGAAGAAGAAGAAGATGATGATGAGCTAAACGAACTAGATGAATTTTTAGAAGAGGATTAAATCTGTACGTTTGTTTTATCATCATATTTGACACTTTAGTGACACTTTTATCATATAAATATGTAACACTTTAGTGACACTTTTATCTGTGACTATAATATTTTTCAAAAATCTGTGATGTCTATCATATAAATATGTATATTTGTTTTATTATCATATGTTATTATCAGGTATGACTAGACTAGGAGGACGACGCGGAGGATATTATATTAGGCAGTCCCGTCTGCCTCGGGCTGGGGATGCAGATTCTGTACCCTTATTCTCATCTCCGAGTACGCCAGTGTACCGTTCTGTTTCCGATCTATTACCGGGACATGACAGTTCCAGCAGGTTAGCGACTCCTCCCTCGTCGTCCAGCATTCCTGATCCCGCGTCCAGCATTCCTCCTGCCGACGGCTCCATAGGAAGAGCCGACGTCGATCATATGGAGGACGGCGATCAGACTGATCATGCCCAGACAGGAGGTGGGAACGACCCTCCATGCGCTCCCCCGGACGAGACGCGTATGGAGATTTGGACGGACGGGCCTACGAAGTAAGTTAATTAGTTAATATATTTCTCAAATGATTATATGTACATATATATTCATGAAATTTATTATTGTATAGATATTGGCCTCCTGCAGTACAGAGACATCTGGGGTTATTTCTGAGGCAGAACTATGGTGGGCCTTGGATTAACTACTCAGATGCTCCCGCAGATAGGAAGGCCTTTTGGTTGGCCCACTTCAAGGTAAAAAATTTGTTTATTTTTAAATTTTAATAATCATTTATATATATTATACAACTTTTCTATTTTACTTCTTGTAGAGGACCTATTTCTATCTACTAAACCGGACGGCGAAGATCGAGGCCCAATTTTCTGCCGTCGCAGGCAAGCTTATCCGTGATGCGATCCACGACCAGAAGTCTCGTGATCGCTCCGGAAAGTCGATCCATGGTTAGATCACGCCAGAGTAGTGGACTGCGATGAAGGCTAGATTCGGCGAGGCCAGGTACCAGGAGCGGTCTGACAAGGACAAGGTGGCACGGTTGAGCGCCATTAAGTGGTGTGGTGGCTCCATTCCTATGACGGAGCATTTTCGTCGTCTGGTACATTTCTTATGACGGACATCATTTTATATATAGTTGGATAGAATGTTTAATACTAATAATAGATAATATATTTTAACAGGTAAAAAATGGTGAGGACCCCAACATGGTGATCGTCTTCCTGGTCACCCATCGGAAGGCTGGAAAGTTCATTGACGAGAGGGCGACGCAGGTATATGTACGTTCTATTCTTTATATTAATTTACTATAATTTAGAAAACAGGAAAATAGATATCAATATAGACTTTAGCAAACACTTAGACGTTAGCAAACATTTTTCTAGGCCGAATTTTTTCGGCTACAAGAGGAGGCGGCGGCTGCTACTAGTGCGCCAGCAAAGGGAGGGGCTGGTACTTCCTCCCAGCCGCCTACAGCTCCATCGCCGAACGACCTCTAGATGACCGCCGTTGGTGGTCTTCAGAAGGATACGTACTACGGTACAGGATCCTACGGCGCCTATTTGGCTTCAGAGTCATCCCGGGCCCCCTCTGTCAGTGCGCAGTCTCCAGCTTTGCAGGCGTCATCACGAGCTCAGGATATTGGTCGTCAAATCGAGGAGCTGCATCGCGAGTTATAGCAGCAGATTTTTGATCACCATACTGCAGAGCGACGATCCGATAATCATCGAACGATTTGATGCGGTCGAGCGCAGTATACAGGAGCTGATGAGTCTGCAGCAGGCTACAGCTGCCAGCTTGCACACGCTCACCGAGTCTACGCAGCGCACAGAGCGTAGACAGGTCGAGCTGGAGGGATCGCAGAGGACCATGTCTGCCTCACTTACTCAGGTACATACTTCGATTGAGGAGAGTACTCAGAGGATGGTGAGTACCCTTGTTGTGCATGCTGAACGACTGCGAGAGCTGGTACAGATACGTCCTCCCGGTCCATCGATGGCGCCGACTCCAGACGTTGTACTGCTTCCTACTACCCCTGTGGTGCAGCTCACATAGGAGCAGTATGAGTACATGCTATCTCAGATACGCAGCAGGGGTCCTCAGTGATCCAGTAGATTTTTTATCATCTTTGTATGTATTGGCCCTATGGGCCCATTGATCATTGGTACACTGATTTTCATTCTTATTTGACTCTGTTGGACATGTATGTTTGTTGGACATGTATGTTTGTGATATTTACTTTGTTGGTATTTTCATTGAGTACATGTATGATATTTACTTGGACATGTATGTTTGTGATATCTGCGATGGGGATGACAAATATACCTACGCTGGGTTATAAGCGATGATCTGATATACAAAGGAGGTGCTGCCCAAAATTTAAAAAAATATGTTTGGTATTTTTGTGATGATGTGTGTCTGTGTAAACACAGACACACAGCATAACAAAAATATCAAACATATTTTTTTAAAATTTCATAATATCTGCGACGTATAGCGACGTTCTGCGACGTATCTAGACGTCGCTAATAAGCGCCGTCACATCGCTATCTGTCGCAATCCGTCGCTATCCGTCGCTCAGTAGCTGACGTGGCAGAGAGTTGATGTCGCTAATTTGGTCGTCGTACGTCGCTAAACTATTGACGTGGCAGGCATGCCATGTCATCACATAAAAAGAAATAACGTCGCTACGTAGTCGCACTACGTCGCTAATTTGGCGACGTTCAAATTCGTCGCCCTCCGTCGCTAATTTTGCGACGACCTAGCGACATTGGGGTGACGTCGCAAACAGCGACGGAGGGCGACGATTTTGTCATCTGCGACTAGCTTTTCCGCGACCTTCATGTTTCGTCGCTAAAGTCGTCGCTAATTACGTTTAGCGACGTATTTTTCTTAATTAGCGATGTATCCTGACGTCGCTAATTTGCCTTATTTTAGTAGTGAGATAACACAATAAAGGCTAGGAATTCTAGAACAAATCAATAAAATCAAAAACAAACCTACTCTAATAGAACAAGAATAAATTTCTTAAGGAAAAGAAGTTTTACAAGAACAAAATAAATCCTCTAATGAAGATAGATTTTTACGAAAAATGATTTATTTAAAACCCATAAATGGTATATTAACATCAATTTAATTATTAGCAATGAATATTATATTGTGGATTTAATTGCACTAGTAGATAGTGGTGCAGACTTGAATTGTGTTAAATAGGGTGTTGTTCCAATGAAATATTGTGAACATGCTACTCAAACGCTTAGTGTCGCAAATAATATTGCACTAACAACCTCATATAAAATTACAAATGTAAATATTTGAAAGAATGAAATATGTATTCCACTACATTTTATTGTGGTAAAACTTTTTGCCAGCATGTCATTCTAGGAAGTCCGTTCCTAGAAAAATTGATGCCAATACAAAAGATAAATAGAAAAGGAATTAGTACCTATGGTAAGAATCCTGAATGAAGTTAAGGAAGTTTATTTGAAAGAAAATCAAAATAAAATCTTAAAGAAGAAATTGCTCAGTTAATATATCACAACAATTTAAAAAGTCAAAAATTCATTAAAAATTAAATAAATAGAAGATGATTTTCAATTACAAACATAGAGAAATATTCCTAATGCTTTTTGGGATATGAAACAACATATTGTTTTTCTCCCTTATGAAGAATCCTTCAATGATAAGGATATATCTAACAAGGCAAGACCTTGTCAAATGACTCAAGATTATCTTGAGCTTTGTATGAAAGATATAAAAGATCTTTTAAATAAAGAACTAATACAAGAATCATACTCCTCATAGAGTTATACATCATTTTATGTTTATAAAAATGTTGAAATGGAACGAGGTGTTCCAAGATTACTTATCAATTATAAACCTTTAATAAGGTTTTAAAATGGATAAGATTTCCCATCCGGCCAGATCATAAAAGGAATTTACTTCATATAATAGTTAATGCAAAAATATATTCAAAATTTGATTTAAAATCAGATTACTGGCAAATTCAAATATCAAAAAAAGATAAGTACAAAACTACCTTTATAGTTCCATTTGGACATTACAAATGAAATGGAATGTCGTTTGGGCCTAAATATGCTCCATCCGAATTTCAAAATATTATGAATGAAATATTCCTTCAATACTTAACTTTCATTTTTATCATATATAAATGACATTCTAATCTTCTCCAATATAATAGAAGACCATTTTAAGCATTTAAATATTTTTCAGCATTTAGTCATCAATAATGCATGGCTTAGTAAATTCCAACTTTAAAATAAAATTATTTCAACAAAAAATAAGATTTTTAGGACATAATAGTACTAATAATACATTAAGTCCTGTAGATAGTAGTATTAAATTTGCGTTTAAATTTTCAGACTAAACAACTAATAATAAACAATTACAAAGGTGTTTAGGTGTCGTAAGCTATTTAGCAGAATTTTAAATTTTCTTCTAAAGGTACATAAATTTTGTATCAACGAATTAAAAGGAACCCTACTCACCGGAAGCAAGCTCATACAAGAGCAGTTAAACTAATTAAGCAAAAAGGTCAAGATTTACCTTGTCTACATTTAGCAAATGCCCAATGGAACAATATAGTTGAGACATATGCTAATGATATAGGTTTTGGTAATATCTTGAAACAACTTAACCCTAGGACCATTAAAGAAGATTAGTATGTTATCATTCCAGTAAATGGAATGATACTTAGATGAATTACTCTTCTATAAAAAAATATTTCAATAATAAAATGTCCAATATGACTTGTTGAATACGAATTGATTGTAGTTCCACTAAGATAGTCCTTCAGAAGGATGTTAAAAATTTAGTCTCTAAATAAATTTTTGCTAGATGACAATCTGAACTGGAAATATTTGATTATGATATTAAATATATTAAAAGATCTGAGAACTCTCTTCCTGACTTTTTTACTAGTGAATTTTTGCAGGGACGTGCCTAATAACAACATCCGAGCAGGTCAAGGCAAGCAACAATGGGTAATGCGGCCCATGGAATCCTTCGCCAGAAAATTATTCTTGGCATCAGGCCATCCCATTCGGGAGCTAAATCCTCTAATAGGGGACCATAAAAGGAATTCTCTAAGGTGATGGTGTTTGGAAAGGGGGAGAGAACATGGAAGAGGAAAATTTGAGAGGAAAAAGTAGGTGGGTCCCACCAAAAAAATTTTCTCCCAAATGTGGGAGGAAAATGGAGAGAGATGAGAAAAATTTGAGTGAATTTACCCCATTACCCCTAAAAAAGTTAATATTAAAGCATCATTTGAGAATACCAGGGAGGAAATAGTAATTATACCTATATCCATAAACAAATAAAAAATTATTTTTAAACTTTTCTTTTCCCTACTTTTTGTCCATCCAAGGAAGGAAAAATTAACTTTCTTTTCATTTTACTCTCCTCCATTTTCTTTTCCCTCAAATTTTCCTCTCCCTCCCCACAAATGTTCCCAAACACAGTGTAATAGCGCACCTTCGTATAAGGAAGTAATGGAAGTTGAAACAATCTATATTCAGAAAAAATACTCCAAGGAAATAATAAAATTATTAAAGTTGATCTTCCGTTAATGGATGATCCATGGAAATTGAAAGAAAAATCTCGAAACATGTTCGAAGGCCTTCTAATTCATTCAATATCAATTGAAGTAGATCATTCTTAATTACCAAAAAGCTAAGGATCCTACATCAAAATTTGTTTATATTAAAGTCATAATTCGACAGTTAATAAGTCCTCAATCATGGGGATTACATCCCTATCGCCAACCATAACGAGCAAAGATAAATCCGTAACCTACAATTATTGGGATTATTTTGATGTTTTTTTTATAAATTCTTCTATTGTGATAATTCTAAACAGAAGCATTCATGGTTTGTACGGATTTGTCCAAACATTTTAATAAAGGGTATACCATCATGGCTTAATGACTGGTGGCTAAAATTTGGTGTCACTCTTGATATTCTTCCTCAGGAACAATTTTATTTATGGTTATCTTTCTATCCATAATGCCAAACGCGGAATACTTTTTTTGAGAGGGGAGGGGGAGTACTATGTAACTTCTTTATCCATCACGAAATTTCGTACATATTTAAATGGATAATAAAATATGATTTAATGAAAATAATAGACCCATCATTGTTGGAAAATTCTTTGACTAAATGGTGCAAAAGAATTGATGAGCAAGAAAAATTGATAGAAATCATCAATGCAATCAAGAAAATAGAGTCTCAATTTTAGAAAGACTTTATTACAGATAATCCAATACAGAAAATAAAGGACTTTCAAAAAGAAAGAAAAAAAATCCAAAATCAAATTGAGAATAATTAAACAAGAAGCGTCTTCTTTACATGAAATCTCAGTTAGAAGCCAATTTTTATTTTGATATGGACACAACATCAACAAAATCAACTAGTTCACAAAAATCAACAACAATAAAAGATGTTAGTGATGCTCCAGACCCTAAGGGGGCGTTTGGTACGCGATATTTTTTTTTTAATCCCGAAAAAATTTAAGATGAGAATCTATTACCACATTTGTTTGGCTTATAAAAAATTTATTCCCGAAAATTATAAATACCCGCGTAAATAGTTTACCCACAAAACATGGGAATTCTATCCCTTGAGAATATGTGGGTATTTTTTTTTTTTCCAGACAAAAAAAAAATTGTCTAAATTTTTTTTCTTTTTTTTGATCAATTTTGATTAGTTTTGAACATTTTTTCTTTTTTTTTTTTTTCGTTTTTATCGTTTTTTTTGTCATTTTTTATCGTTTTTACCAATTTTTTGTCGTTTTAAGCGATTTTTGTCGTTTTTACCCATTTTTGTCTTTTTTGTCACTTTTTGATTTTTTTTTGTCGTTTTTATCGCTTTTTTGTCATTTTTACCAATTTTTTGTCGTTTTAAGTGATATTTTGTCGTTTTTACCCATTTTTGTCTTTTTTTTCACTTTTGGTTATTTTTTGTCGTTTTTTACCCAATTTTTTGTCCTTTTTGTCGCTTTTTTGTCAATTTTTGTCGTTTTAAGCGATTTTTTGTCGTTTTTGTAGCTTTTTTTGTTATTTTTACCATTTTTTAGTCTTTTTTGTCGTTTTTTGGTCATTTTTACTGATTTTATGGCGTTTTTTTTGTCATTTTTGTCGCTTTTACCATTTTTTGTCGTTTTTGTCGCTTCTTGGTTATTTTTTGTTGTTTTAACATATTTTTTTGTTGTTTTTAACCGTTTTTTTGTCATTTTTAACCCATTTTTTGTCGTTTTAACCGGTTTTTTGTTGTGTTTTGTCGTTTTTGCCGCATTTTAATTTTTTTTGTCGTTTTTACCGATTTTATGTCGTGTTTTCGTTATTTTTGTCGTTTTTACCCTTTTTTTGTTATTTTTTGTCATTTTTACCCTTATTTTGTTATTTTTTGTCGTTTATACATTTTTTTTTCGCTTTTTGGTCATTTTTGTCGTTTTTTAAACGATTTTTTTACCGTTTTTCATCGTTTTTGTCGTTTTTACCATTTTTTTTGTTTTTACCTATTTTTTGTCGTTTTTACCGATTTTTTTTATTTGTTCATTTTTTTTCGTTATTATTTTTTTATTTTTTTTTGGGAATATTTATATTGTCACCAAATATGGGAATGTAATTTTCCAGAAAATTTAATTTTTGGAATTTGATTTCCGAAAACATAGAATTTCTGAATATATAGTATTCCGCATACCAAACGTCCCCTAATGAGGACCTAGCAGTTGATGAAATCTACAATAAAATATTAAATAATGCTTAGACAAATACCTCAGGAGATAAGGATGACAGATGGTCAAAAGAAAAATAAGGATAAATTCTACACTAGTAGAATCTGCAGATAATAATGTTGTCAACATCATTATTGGCAAATAGATTGGTCCTACGAACCACAAAACCTCTTTGGTACGGGATACTTCTCGTCCACTCACTCTCACTTGGTGCTTTAATGATGCACTCCAGATCAATAGCAGGTGCGATGTGATAAAAAGAAAAGGCGGACTTAATAGAAGAAGATGATCACTGAAGATATAGGACAATAATTGAAGACTAACTGTTGGTCAACTTCGAGAATGATCGGAGCATCCTTTGTAATATAAATAAAGGATCGTTCCTCTTTGTAAAGGAGTGTTTTTCTTTCCAGCGGTTTGAGCGTTTGCAAGCAAATTGAGTGTGCTTTTCTTGTTGAAGAAATTTCCTATCAGCAATAAAATCCACTTCTAGTTTTTTTTTGCTTCTTGTCTTGTACAATCAACGATCCTACTATCTTTTGGTATCCGAGCCATGATGGCTCGTGTGTAAGGTACTTACTACTTCACATAAACATTATGATTAATTTGTTTCTACTAATTGTTACTATATTTTGATAATATTAGTTTTCTATAATAATTTTGTAATAAGTAGTAACGCTATGATAACTTGGATTAGGTGACATGGTGTGTCCTAGGTCTAGTATAATGACATCTAAAGTCGAGTAGGTTATTATTGATCGTTAGTCTTAGTTTACCATAAATCGTTGACAGCCGTGTTAGATTTTTATTACAATTAAATTAGTCTGACGCTACTCTATACAGCAGAATTACTGTAGCAAAGTTACTAGCAGTTACTGTAGCAATAGATTAACAGATTGGTACTTAGCATAGCAAAATAAGTGAAGTAGTTCCACTCGTAAATAAGACTTCTGTGTTATCAATAGGAGCAAATAAGAAGGCACTAAATAAAAGAAATCTGTTAAGAATGTGCAAATGTACGAATACCCTACTGAGATAGAGGAATTAAATAAGTGGACAATTCCAAAGGTTCCCGCTAAAGAAATTTATAAAATAGGCATGTTAGATTTTAGGTCAAATCATTGCAATGAACGGACTGTTCAAGTAAATGATATTGAACATATCATGAAATTAATCTGTGAAGAGGATATAGATCCTTACAGATCGTGTACATACAGGTCTAATTCAGATAGCTTAAAACCGTTAACTTTACAAGGTTTGAATGCATCTTTATTGACATCTCTAAGAGATGCTCGATGTCTAGACTGAAGCCAATCTCGAATGAGAGTTATACAGACTAGTCTGCTATGGACCAGTTTAATTAAATGTATACCATAATCTTAGTCTATCAATGATAGATACTAGTAACACTAAATATAAAAACATATGGTTATAGTTATCTTTTGATCAGAAACTATAGCAATAATCTATATGATCACTTCTAAGGTGCTAACTGTTAGTGCCGGGGCACAATTTTTCGATGAAAAACTGAGAATATGAAACAATTGTAAAAACAATGTTCCAACACAACACTTCTAGGAAGGTTGCGCAAGTATAACGAAGATCTAAAAAGATATCGTTATGATATTACGATAATCTAAAAAGATTTCGTAATCAACAGCAATCGATCGTATTACTTCTAAAAAGAAGATACAATCAGAATTACTAGAAGCAACGAAGAAGGTGACTGGCGAAAGATGGATGAAGGCTTGCTGGGGTGAATGATCACCGTTGCTCAAAGCTTTATTCGCCCTATACGAACAGCTTCCAGGAACCAGCAAGTTCGACGTAGAACTTGGAACACTTCTGCTCTTCTGACTCCTCGGACGGACATGAACTCCCGTGCAAAAGCAACGCTGGTGCGGCGCTTATCCTCTCTCTCTCGAAGGCTACTGGAAGATCAGAACTGTGTTAAAGAACACTTCTGAATACTCTGTTTACTTGCGCTAAACAACACTCGTAAACTTTCTGTGGTGGCTTCTCTTTCTATATTGTAATGAGCCTTGAGAGAGAGGATGCCTTATATAGGCCCTGCAGCAACTGGTCGGTTGCCATAAAGTTAGGGACGTGGTAATAACCACCCCGAACATGTAGCAACCGCCCAGAACATGCAAACGCACGTTCTGCTGCCAACTGCGCACACCCAGCCCTCCTTGCACTTTGCGCGACAAAGCGCGCACTGAACGGCGCACACTGTGCGCACTGCACGTACTGTGCACACTGCGCACACTGCACAACCAGCACAACCAGCGCAACCCAGCACAACCTTGCGCAACCAAGCGCACCCAAGCGCAACCTGAGCGCAACCTGGGCGCGCACCTGGGCAGCGCAACTGGGCTTGTGCACCTGGGCATGCGCAACTGACAGCGCAACTGTGCTTGCGCAACGTGGCTGCGCAAGTGGCTCGCGCAACGAGCGCAACTAAAGCGCACTATGCGTCTAGCGACGATGCTGACGTGCTAAGTGCAAAGTGCGCCAACAAAACGTCACATTACGTCTCATGAGCCCATGAGCCCGAGTCCGAGTCCGAGTCCGAGTCGCTAAGCCCCTACGGGACTTAACTCCTATGGAAATAAATTTCCCAAGAGCAAAAAGCATGAATGCTTTTATTGTTGATTTTAGCCTTTTTCCCATTAGAAAAATAACCCCACATGGCAAACCCATGTGCACCTCCACACCACATATGCATCTCCAATAATAGAAAAGATAATATATAGAGATACAAACTCTTTGGCCTATCTGATGTGGGACTAAAGTTTCTAAAGGAAAGGCCAAAACTCCAACAATCTCCTACATATCTCTATATATGGGTATAAGTGTTCCCCACAGTAACTGTCCATCATGCATTAGGAGAGATGTCGCTGACGACTTGAATCTTCCCGCATGGATCAAAAATCAGACTATAATACAAGAATGGACTAAGCCTCTTGAATTCTGCATCATAGCTAAAATTCTTTCCACTCACATAATGTAGTTACATGTGCTTCTGGCTACACATTAAAGGCCTTGTGCCAGCCTAGTTTCAATATATAATTTTGGGCGTCTACAAGTTTACCCTCAAGAGACGGCCTGATATCTCTTTGTCCATACACTATAGGTGAGTTCATTATAAAGAGACATGGCATGAAGCGCTTTGCGCTTCCCTTGCGATGCTACGCCGCCATGACATGGCTTAAAGCCGAGGCCTTACCCCGTACCGGGAACCTCATCGTAGTGTCATACTACTGTAGCATGAGGCAACCGCCTCTTTGTAGTGCCAAACTACCCAGCATGAAGCCTTAGGCTCCCTTGCGGTGTTACGCCGCAACGACATGGCTTGCAAGGCCGAGGCTTTATCCCTAACCGGGTACCTCATCGTGGTGTCGTGCCACTGTAACATGAGGAACTCCTCCTCTTTGTAGTGCTGACTACACCCCTCTTTATTTTTAACATACAACATTAGGCTAACTGCCTATTTGCGGTGCTACGCCGCTGTGACTTGGCCTGTAAAGCTGAGGCTTTATCCTATTCCTGGGCAGCACCCCACATATAGGAACCTCATTGTGGAGTCACCCCACTGTAGCATAGAGTTTTACTCCTTGTAGTGCTGCTCTACCGTGCTTCCTGTAAAGCACACCAGGCATTCACTCTGCCTGAGAACTCATTAAGGCAATTAAACCAACCTTCCCACAGAAACCGTTTTCCGCAGAAAACAACAGTAGACAACAGTGGTTATAGGTCCGTAACCTCTCCATGCCCAATAGAACATGTACCTACCATTACTGATATTCTTCCGATTAGTGGTCCTCCCTTGAACCAAAAGCTAGATGCCTAGTAGATAAATCTTTGAACTAATAGCATAAAACTTTATGGTAGGAATACAATAATACAATATCAGAATACCTTCAAGCCCATTTTACATGCTGTGTCATCGACTAGTTGGCGCTTGAGGCCCTTGGTGAACGGATCCGCCAGGTTCTCCTGACTTCGAACATCAATCACTGCAATAACACCTCTCTTGATAAGATCGTGTACTACCCTGTGCTTCAACCGCACAGTCCTCTTCTTCTCATTGAATAGGTCATTTGATGCCACCGCCGCAGTCGTCTGGTTGTCGCAGTATATCGGTATCGTCGGTATTTGCGCCCCAACCACTGGAAGATCATACATGAGCTCCCGAAGCCATTCTGCTTCCTCGGCTGCGGTATCAAGTGCAAAGAACTCAGATTCCACGGATGACCGCGAGAGCATAGTCTGCTTCTTCGACTTCTACGATATAGCAGCTCCACCCATTGTGAAAATAAATCCACCTGTGGACCTCTCGCTCTCCACCTCTGAGCACCAGCTGGCATCACTGAAGCCTTCCACTTTCGGCAGATCTCTGCTATAGTACAGTGCATATGTCTGAGTCTTCTTGAGATATCTCATAACCCGTTTCACAGCTTTTCAATGTTCAGCACCTGGGTTGCTCGTGAAACGACTCAGCATTCCTACGACGAAAGCTATGTCAGGCCTTGTGGCAGTAGTAGCATACATCAAACTTCCCATTATGCTTGCATACTCCAGCTGCCTAACGCTTTCCCCTGAATTAGGCTTCAGCTTCAGATCACACCTGTACGGCGTATCGATCCCTGGAAGATCCCGATACCCATAACGAGTGATCATTTTCTCAATATAATGAGACTGTGACAGCGCTAGTCCAGTTTCTGTCCGGATGATCATGATCTCTAAGATCACATCAGCTTCCCCCAAGTCCTTCATACTGAACTTGCTTGAGATGAATTTCTTTATCTCCGTGACACAGCTAATATCCGTACCCAGGATAAGCATGTCGTCCACGTACAGACAAACGATCACACCTCTTCCATCAGCGAACTTCGTGTAAACACACTTGTCCGTATCGCTGACCATGTAGCCATTTGACCTTATAACTTTGTCAAATTTCTCATGCCACATCTTGGGAGCTTGTTTAAGACCGTACAAGGATTTCACCAACTTGCAGACTTTGTCTTCAAGACCCCTGCTGACAAATCCCTCTGGCTGTTGCATGTAAATCTCTTCGGTCAGCTCGCCATTTAGGAAAGCCATATTCATATCTATCTGATGTATCACCATCTTATGTATTGCTGCGAGAGCAATCAACATTCTGATGGTGGTCATCCGGGCTACTGGAACATATGTGTAAAATAGTCAATCTCCTGCTTCTGAGAAAATCCCTTGGCTACCAACCTAGCCTTGAACTTGTAAATAGTTCCGTCTGCTTTTATCTTCTTCTTGAAGATCCATTTGCATCCGATGGGTTTCGCTCCTTCAGGAAGATCAACCAACACCCAAGTGTTATTTGAGATGATGGAATCAATTTTATTGTCAATCGTCTCCTTCCAGAAAATTGCGTCTCTGGTCTTCATCGCCTCATCATAGGTAAGCGGATCTGCTTCCACATGATAGGTGACAAAGTCACTTCCGAAGTCCTTCGGCCTCCTCACACGCTTAGATGACGGCTCAGCTTGTTCTGGTTCAACCGTTGTTTCAACAACAACATCTTCTTGGACCACATCTTCATTGAAGACTTCAGTTTCTTGCGCACCCTCATTATTCTCCGGAACATTCGGAAGAACAATATTCTTGTGCCTTACAAATTTGTCTTCAAAATATTCTGCATCGCGAGATTCAATGATATGATTTAACTCAATATCAAGAAATCTCTGAGCATCACTCTTCTCGGCATACCCCAAGAATATTGTCTTAGTAGACCTTGTCCCAAGCTTCTGAATCTTCAGATCTGGAAGCTTGACATATGCCAGACACCCCCACACTCGAATGACATTCAAGTTAGGTCTGACCTTGAACCAAAGTTCATGAGGAGTAACGTCTGAAGTTGCATGAGGCACTCTATTTAGAATAAAAGTGGCCGTCAATGCAGCTTCTCCCCAGTAGCACTTAGGAAGACCAGCAGTCAACAACATTGAGTTAATCATTTCTATTAACGTTCTGTTCTTCCTCTCTGCTACTCCGTTTGATTGAGAAGAGTACGGAGCCGTAGTCTCATTGACAATTCCTTATTCTTTGTAGAACGATGCAAATTCATGAGACCTGTACTCCCTACCTCGATCACTTCTTATCCTTTTGAGTTGTTGTCCAGTCTACCGCTCAGCTTCGGCTCTGAACTCCTTGAACTTCTCGAATGCTTCGTCTTTAGCCTTCAGCAAGTAGACGAACGCATACTTTGAGAAGTTATCGATGAAGGTTATGAAATACTTTCATCCCGGCCTTTGTAGAGAACTGTTTGAAATCACAGATATCGGAGTGTACCAACTCCAAAAGATCTGTACTTCGATTAACCCGAGGAAAGGGTTTCCTTGTGATCTTTGTTTGAGCACAAACTTCACATTTCTCTACCTTACCCCCATACTTGGAGATAAGTCCTAGACTAGACATTTTGTTTATTCATTTACAATGAACATGTCCTAGCCTATTATGCCACAACTCAAGAGTATAAGCAGAATGAGTGACTTTATTAATCACATTAATTACATTGGACTGATTTACAAGCTAATTTTGAACATTCCTTCGGTATAAAAATCTTTCCCGAAATATGTTCCTTTGATAGACATCACCATCTGGCCAGCATTGATGTCCATCCTGAGGCCTGCTTTACAGAGTAGGGCTCCTGAGATCAGGTTCTTGGCGATAACAGGTACGTGCTTCACTGCCTTGAAGCGTCAGAGACTTCCCCGAAGTCAGCTTCAACACCACCGTCCCGAACTCGAGCACTTCAGCTTGTGCCTGGTTTGCCATCATAACCACTTCAGAAGTAGGTGTATAGGTGGTGAACCACTCCTTACTGGAGCAGACATGGCAGGAGGCTCCAGTGTCTACCCCCCAGTCAGAGTCAGTTCTTACTACATCAACCTGTGCGATCATAGCAACTACGTCAGTGATCATAGATACCTTACTAGGCTCTCCTTGCTCTGATTGCTTGGTTTTTGCTTTGCACTTATTCTTAAAGTGGCCCTTCTTGCCACACTTGAAGCAAGGTATTTGAGACTTTGGCTTCTTTTTCTTGATAGAAGTTCCCTTGACTTTTAGATTGTCAGGGTCCTTCTTCTTGCTGTGGAAAGCCGCCTGCTTTTTCTTTGGTTCCTTGGACTGAACCAGATTGGCGTTAGCCAATTGCTTGGACAGTGTGTCCACCTTCAGTTGAGCCCGCATCTGGTCCTCAACATATATTTCCTGCAAGAGATCTTCAAGGCTGATCTCAAGCTTCTTCCTATGCATGTTTGCATAGAACTTGCTCCACCCAGCGGGGAGCTTTGAGACAATCCCTCCAACAACAAACTTGTCGGGGAGGGGCATCGCCTCGTCTTCCAGCTTCTGTCGCAGTTTCAGGAACTCCTTCACCTGCGGCAGCATAGATTTTTCCTTCTCAAAGAACCACTTGTGATATTTTTCAACCATAAATATTTTACTGCGGTTCTTGTCTTCTTCGTAGAGTTTTTCTAGAGACTCCCATATGTCTCTAGCGATATTCTTCTTAGAATAGGATTCTGCAAGGGAATCCTCCATAGCATTGAGGATAAGCAACCTGCAAATGCTATTTTCTCTTCTCCACTTGGTCTGAAGTTTAGTAGCCGCAGAGATTACGGCAGCAGACCCAGTATCTGGAACGGTAGGTTCCTCTTCAAGAAGCACGTGATCCACGTCTCTGAGTTGAAGAGTGAGAAAAACCTTCCTCTTCCAGACTTGATAATGCTCTCCATCAAATTTTTCTAATTTGCAAAAGTCAGTATTGAGGAGTGAAGCATTAACGTTTTCCATCGTAGCAACTAAAGCTTTGAGATTGTTAGTGCCGGGGCACAATTTTTAGATGGAAAACTGAGAATATGAAACAATTATAAAAACAATGTTCCAACACAACACTTCTAGGAAGGTTGCGCAAGTATAACGAAGATCTAAAAAGATATCGTTATGATATTACGAGAATCTAAAAAGATTTTGTAATCAACAGCAATCGATCGTAGTACTTCTAAAAAGAAGATACAATCAGAATTACTAGAAGCAACGAAGAAGGTGACTGGCAAAAGATGGATGAAGGCCTGCTGGGGTGAATGATCACCGTTGCTCAAAGCTTTATTTGCCCTACACGAACAGCTTCCAGGAACCAGCAAGTTCATCGGAGAACTTGGAACACTTCTGCTCTTCTGACTCCTCGGACGGACACGAACTCCCGGGCAAAAGCAATGCTGGTGCGGCGCTTATCCTTTCTCTCTCGAAGGCTACTTGGAAGATCAGAACCATTTTAAAGAACACTTCTGAATACTCTGTTTACTTGTGCTAAACAACACTCGTAAACTTTCTGTGGTGGCTTCTCTTTCTATATTATAATGAGCCTTGAGAGAGAGGATGCCTTATATAGGCCCCGCAGTAACTGGTCGGTTGCCACAAAGTTAGGGACGTGGTAATAACCACCCCGAACATGTAGCAACTGCCCAGAACATACAAACGCACGTTCTGCTGCCAACTGCGCACACCCAACGCTCCTTACACTTTGTGCGACAGAGCGCGCACTGAACTGTACACACTGTGCGCACTACACGCACTGTGCATACTGCGCACACTGTGCAACCCAGCGCAACCTGGGCGCGCACCTGGGCAGCACAACTGGGCAGCGCAACTGGGCTTGCGCAACTGGCAGCGCAACTGGGCTTGCGCAACGTGGCTGCACAAGTGGCTCGCGCAACGATCGCAACTAAAGCGCACTATGCGCCTAACGACGATGCTGACGTGCTAAGTGCAATGTGCGCCAACAAAATGTCACATTACGCTTCATGAGCTCATGAGCCCGAGTCCGAGTCCGAGTCCGAGTCGCTAAGCCCTCCTATGGAAATAAATTTCCCAAGAGCAAAAGCATGAATGCTTTTATTGTTAATTTTAGCATTTTTTCCATTAGAAAAATAACCCCACATGGCAAACCCATGTGCACCTCCATACCACATGTGCATCTCCAATAATAGCAAAGCTAATATATAGAGATACAAACTCTTTGGCCTATCCGATGTGGGACTAAAGTTTCTAAAGGAAAGGCCAAAACTCATATATATAACACTCCCACCGGTAATCGATCTCCTGACCACTTGGGCCGCATGCTTCACCACTACCACTAGGCTAGAGGGTTATTGACTATATATATATATATATATATATATATATATATATATATATATATATATATATATATATATATATTAGGGATCGACATTAGGGCCGGGCCGGGCCGCCCAAGCCCATAAAGTTCGGGGTCGGGCCGGGCTTAATTGTTATTTATGAAGCCCAAGCCCGCACACAAGATTCAGACTTTTCGGGCCAAGTCGGATCAGGTCGGGCTAGTTCTATAAAAATTGATAACTTATATGTTTTACTCTTTTAAAAAAAATTGTGCTTCAAGTAGAAATGGGATATTCTTTACTTAGGATCATGCTTCACGGACATATCATTCATTACTAGAAGCGGAAAGAGTAGAAAGAAGTCAAAGTTTGGATTTGACCTTTTTTTTCTGTCAAACGTTGAGGTCACAGTTCTGTGAATCAAAAGGTACTGGACTTTGAGTCAAAATTTCCAAACTGGATATCACTATGGTAATAGCTAAGATAAGCAATTCTGAACAAGTCTCTGTATTTTATTGGTTGTTTGAGTTTATACATACTATTCAACCATAGACACTATTACACATAAGCTGATTAATCGGACGGGCCTCGGGCCGGGCTTGGGCGGACGGATGCATGGCCCAAGCCCGACCTTAAATAATATGGACCGGGTCGGGCTACCGTAATGCTCGGCCTCTATCTGGCTCCCATCGGGCCAGACGGACTTTTCGGGCACCATGGACTTCGGGCCAAACGATGATCCCAAATATATATATATATATATATATATATATATATATATATATATATATTATATATATATATATATGTTAGCTGTAGCAAAAGCTCAACTCATTCATGTATTATTAGTCCCACATCGGCTAGCACAGTTGCTTTCAATGTGCATATATACACTCCTCCCATCTTGCTTCATTAAACCATTGAGTGGGAGCCCCATGGGCCACACGCGCGCGCCGCCGCCGTCCTCCCGGCCCGGTTCGGCTCGGTTCGGTTCGGTTCGGTTCGGCACGCGTAACGGGTGCGGGCACGTGCCCACATCTGCGGGCACCGAATGCCGATCCGATTCCTTCTTCGGGTTCGGGCTGAGACCCAAAAATCCTTTTTGCTCCTATTCATTTTTCTGACCGTTACAATCATTTAATTTCGTAACAATTACTATTCAAAATTAGTATCACATTTTTCTTTATAACGTTAAAATTTATTGTTCATTATTTCTGAACGTTACAAAGAGCCACTATCAGCCTATATAAGTCTGTGCTTCTTTCTCTTCCGAACATAGAAATTCTTCTTCTCGAAATTCTCTAAAGTTTCGTCTCCTTCGTATTACCGCTGTTGTTCTTCGTTGCTCTGGACAGAGCTAAGTCGGGGTCGCTCTCTCCGAGTGTGTGCGGCAAGGAGATTCCGGTGGAGTGGAAATTTTACCACTAGGAGCGTTCGGATATGGTCTGCACATAGACCCGAGCTAACTCTTAGGGCAGTGCTACGTGCACGACTTCCTCGGAGGTCGGTAATTTGAATTCAAAGTATTTTCTTGCACATTTTAATCCGAAGTTTTTTGAAGACAATTACAGCAATCTAAGAGTTATCTAAATTTTACAAATTAGTTATTTGTCTTCCCGTTTGTTACTGTTCATACGAAAAATAAAAATAAAATTCATTACTATTTACATATTTTGAAAACAGTTGCTTTCAAATTGGTTACTGTTTACAATTTGCTCTGTCTACATCTTTTGCTCTGTTTATACATTTGCTCTTGTATAAACAATTGGTTACTGAAGCTTCTTCTCTAAACAATTGAAAAAAAGCTTATTGTCTAAACAATTGGTTACTGTTATTGAAGAAAAAAGCTTCTTGTCTAAACAATTGGTTACTGTGTATACATTTGATCTGTTTACATCTACTTGTCTAAACATTTGCTACTTGTCTAAACATTTGATACCAGTTAATCCAAAGTTTATGTTAACAAAGCTTCTGTTAAAGTTTATTTGCAAAGCTTACTGTTGAGAAAAGTTTCTGTTGCTTAAATCCACTTGCTATTTGGTAAAAAAATTTCTTAACAAATTTTGTCTCTTATTTAATATTATTTGTTACATAATTAATATTTGTTCATTATCATTATTTGACATATCAATTATATTTCACATATCAATTAATATCCGTTCATTGTCATTATTTTTTAAATTGACATTTTAGACAAATATTATTGTGTTACTACATTTTGTCAATACTAGTTTTCTTTACAATATTTTAATTTAGGCTAAATCAAACAATTAGTTGATTTAGTAAAATTTCTTTAATTTTAAAGTTCTAAATTACGATTTGTTTGGGAACAAGCCGAAAGGGCCCTTCTGTCAACAAGGCAAAAATTCGTCTAAGCGACAGGTACTTAAGTGTTCATAGTGAACCTTCGCTTGCTGGGATCCGGCCCCTACAGCTAACCCAACCTTATCAAAACTTGAAAACAAAAAAAATTTAAAGGTCTATTACTAAAATCATTTAATTGTTAATTTTAGTTTAAAGCCATCATATTGAGTAAATATAATTTTACAGACTTTAGAAAACATGACTTCCAAGGAAGAGACCTTTTCTGCAAAGCCTGCAAAATTTACTGGCACATATTTCAAGAGGTGGCAGAGCCAGATAAAATTTTGGCTTACCACCTCAGGCCTGATTTTAGCCATTGATGGGTCCACACCCATCTCAAATGATTCTGATGAGACTGAGTCTGACGTAGGGGTTTCCAAGTCCTCCTCTTCTATCAAGCCTAAGACCCCTAAGGAAATTGACTACCACTGCTTTCACAGAATCTTAAGCGCTATGTCGGAGTCACTCTACGACATATTTTTGAGTATAAAAGCGCTAAAGAACTTTAGGATGCTTTGGAAGATGAGTATGGTTGTGATGATGCTTGAATTGATAAATTCATTTCCATAACATTCAACCAATATGTCATGGTAGATAACAAACCTATAAATGACCACATTCATGAGTTCCAAGAACACCTTAGGCATGTTCAAACCAAGGGAACCTTCTTTTCTACTCAGCACAAAATAGGATGTTTGATAGATAAACTCCCTCCTTCTTGGTCTAAAGTGGCAAAGGACCTACTACATCTACAAGGATATATTACGTACTCTCAAGCTCTACAGAGAATTAGAACAGAAGAGCAATATAGGTCCAAGACCAAAGCTAGATCTAATGCCACAGCTAAGGTAAACCTTGTAGAAAGTCATGCAAAACCTAGGTCAAACAACCATCTCAAATCCAAAAAAACTCCTTCAAAAAGAAGCAGAGTTTTCAACCTCCTCACCAAAACCATCCTCACCAAAACCATCATCACCAAAACCATCACCACCAAAACTCTCAACCCCAAAAACCTAGGAACTTTGGTTAGACTCAGGATCAAAAAAGATTTTGTTTTGTGTGTGGTAGAACCAACCATACAGCCATCAACTGCTTCTAAAGGAAGAAAGAACCTATCCAGAACTCCTTCAAAGGAAAAGACAAGCCAGAGGCTAACATGATTCTGAATGGGTCTTCCAGCTCCTTCAGGTCAGTAAGCTTTCAACCTGTAGTAAACTTATCTTTCCATTCTGAGGATTGGTGATTGAATTTTGGAGCTAATGTTCACGTTTCATTTGTTCGCTCCTGTTTTTCAACCTATCAGGAATCAGGTGGAGGAGGCGTGACTCTAGGAGATGGCTCAACGACATAAATTATAGGAAGAGGAAGAATAGATCTTAAGATGACATCAGAGAAAATTCTACCTCTCTGTCACGACCCGCACCCTAGAGTAAGGACACGAGAAGTGGGTACGTCCAGCCTACGCCGCAGTGTCGACGGTAGAATGCTGTCCTAGGTCAATCATCTAACAATATAAAGTACCTGCACAGTTTATACTCTCCGAATGGAGGTGACAAACAGAAAACAATCTCAATCACATCTAGGTAGAAGAATAAAGATAGATAGATAGACAGTAACTCAAAGAGAACAGTAGAATAGATGAAATAAGTCCAAGTGTCTAGGATAACATAACATCAGAATGACAACTCATAATACAAGTAAGTCTAAGAGTCTATACATCTCCACATCTCAAAATACAACTCAGATGTGAGACAAAATGATAATACAGAAAAGACTGTCTAGCTAAACTAGCCTAGACTACTGGGGCAACATCCTCAGCTGCAGGTGGATCCTGCTGAGGGTCCACAACATAAGTATCATCTAGTCCTGCTCCATAATAGGTAGAAACCAGGGCCTCATCCTCATCCTCTGTAATATTTTCAACAGGTCCAGTCAGGACAGGAATGAGCACAATACATCTCACGCAGTGCATAGTATGATAGAAAATAAAGCATACAATAGAGTAAAATACAGGAAACGCTGAAGGAAAATACATGTAGCAAAAGAGATAACTGTAATGAAATATCTACTATAATAGAGAACTAGCAGTGTCTAGTGAGTCAGAGTAAAATATAGACATGTGAAATGGCATAGGAGATTCATGGCTACAGCTAAGAGTGATTCATGACTATAGCTATTGGGGTAATATCCACATGACTATTTCCACTCCTCCATCCCCAATCAATACACAAGGATCCATTCAAGTTATGTTAAGATTCGTGATAAGCCCATAAATGGGAGATTCATGAGAGGCTCTGTGAACATGAGAGTACATGAGTCACAAGCGATTCGTGAACCTATGAAAGCATAGAGATACATGATGATTCGTGAAAAGCACAAACATGCTGTATCTGATGCTCCCGAGGGATAACATCTCATGAAAAGTCCATATAGTACCAATCCGTGATAACAATCGTGTCAGCATCAAGTAAAGTAATCTAGAGCAAGAATATAAATCCTGGCAAATATGAAACGGTCAGAGAATGTACTCGCCTGCTGTATGGTCTGTAGAGAATATGCTGTCTGAGGAGAGGTGTATGGCTCCTAATCAGAGCAATACAAGTCACAATGTATCCACAATGGTAAAAATAAAGTATACAATGCATACTACATGATTCTAGGTCAATCTGGTCAAAAGTCAACTCTTGGTCAACTCTAATAGTCAAACTGGGTCACAGGAAGTCATACTAGGTCACAGGAAATCAAACTAAGTCAAATAAAGTCAAACAAGGTCAAACAAGTCAAGGTTAGTCAAATCTAGGTCAAAGTCAACTCTTGGTCAACATTCTAATCAAACTAGTCAAATACTAGTCAACATGATCAATCTGGGTCAAGTCTAGGTCAAACTTAGACCAACTAAGGTATTGGTCAAACAAAGACTAGTCAGTAAGGTAATTAGGTCAAACAAAGACTAGTCAATGAGGTAATTAGGTCAAACATGGTCAGACTAGTTAAACTAGTCATTTTAGGTCAATTAGGCCATAGTTTGACCAATAGTTGACTTTAGTCAACCATGGTCAACAAAGGTCAACTAGTAGGTGTTTTTGGTCATTAGGTCAAATTGAGTTAGCCTCTAATGCCATAGGCTTGTAACCTAGGCCATAGGCTTGATAACCTATAGGTTTCCTTATAAACCTATATCTTGGAAGTCATATATATATATATATATATATATATATATCTATATATCTATATATGATATCACATCTATCTAATACCTATATACCAATATGGGATACATTATATATACAAACCCATACTCACATATATATAATGACACAGTGATCTAATGCAAAATATATATATATTTTATATATATATATATATATATATATATATATATATATATATATATATATATAGAGAGAGAGAGAGAGAGAGATAAACCTATATATAAACATATATATAGAGAGAGAGGAAAGTGAGAGAGACATAGAGTGAGAGAAAACAGTGAGAGAGAGGGAAAGACACACACAGGAAATGGGGGGGGGGGCTGTTCTCAGTTTCTGGAAACTGCAGTCCCCAAACACACACACACAGTCACATATATACATATATATGTATATATGTACACAACTACCAATATCACAACTAAACATCCCCAAAACTCACCTACACACTCATATACATATATACTACATGTATATACACTGAAATACACATATACATGCATATATCATAATCAAAATAGATTTGAAATTCATTTTTACAAAACTGGAAATTAATCCCAAATCAGGAAATAATGGGCTGTGCCTAGGAAAACAGGGTAACCCGATTTCTCACACCAACACGAGCTAAGACTCGAAACTAGTGGTTGGTAACTAATGCCCCATATGTACTCTAGTGTCCTAGGTACCTGACACGACACCACGATACGGTTTAACGTGTCCAAACTCACAAAAACTCCACTCGGGTAAACTAGGATACACAAACACGTACACAGCATCGTGCACGTGTTCACGTGTCTCGTGGACACACCACGAGACACGACACGTCTCGTGGTCACACACACGTATAGCCCACATATAGGGCTACACGATGGACACACTGTTACGTGTCCACGTGTCCTACAGCGTCGACACGAGAGCCGTATCAGTCGAGGAAACTCGACTAATACGCGGTTTTCACTGCGACGTGCAGAGATGCACACGTCTCGTGGACACGACACGAGCCACATGGGGCCTCGTGGTCATGCCCACGTGTAGCCCACGTGTTGGGCTACACACTCGTGTCACCATGAGGTGTCTTCGACTCGTGTCCATGCGACACGAGTCGCGTGTCTAAGTCGAATTTTCGACTGGACTGTGCACGTGTGTGGCCAGTGCGGCCCGGATTTCGTGTCCGATACAAAATGACATCGTGAAACTTTAGGGGCATGTTCGCAGACATTGCCCCTCGTGTCCACCAATTTTGGTGTGTCGAAGTGCCCTGTGCAGCGTGCACGAAGGGTGTGGTAGCAGGGCACTGTGCGCGAGCCTCGTGCAGTGAGTTCGTGTCCATTTTGGACACGGACACGACTCAAAACGTGTTCAGTAAGTTAGGGTTGTGACCTAGAAGTCTAGGGCTACCAGAAAATATAATTTGTTTCACATTTTAACAAAACACTTCCTTTGTGGCATTTCATCAAACAAGGTTTCTAGCTTAGGATACGTGTCCGATACAGACACCAAACCGACTCTATTTTCACCAAACTTGACCCACAGTTCCCTGGTACCTAGATGCATACAAATATGAAGAGAAAACACAATATTAACATGGTTTGAGGGTATTTACCTATTGATGCAAATCTAATGGAAAAATAAGAAGGGGGGTGTCCACTTCAACTTGGTGATGCCAAAGCTCACGAAATCCTCGATAGCAGGCCCTAACTAGTACCCTCTAGTGTAGGGGAGTCCAATGCAAGAAACTAGAGGTGATTTGGATCAAAATTGATCAAGTTATGGGTGTTTGAAGAAAAGGATTTTGTAGGATTAAATTCATGTAAAATGAAATGAATGAATACAATGGGTTAATATAGGATGGTGGGCTAGGAGGTACCCCATGGCCGGCCATAGCAAGGGGGGGTGTCCTTGGCTTTCCTTCATGGAGAAGTCAAGGACTTTGGTGTAACGGTTGGGATATTTTGAGTAATTCATGGAAATATCATATGTATAAATCTAGATATTTATCCTACTTTAACCCATGACTAAATCTATCCCCTTATCATTCTAGGTTAGTAGCTAATCTCTAGATTAGTGCTAAACTAGTTAGGGACTAACATGACACTAATCAATAATTAAATAATAATAAAAACATAAATCCAAATAATTCTAAATAAATCCTAGAAAAACCAAAATACCCTTTAGGCTAAAAAGCCCTAATTTGATGTTCTAAACCTATGGCTAGCTCACATGTCGTGGCAACTTCTAGTTTAAGGAATAACTAGGGTTACACTAAGTTATACTAACAAAATCACAAAGTCTAAGTCATGACTTTGAAATAGTTTAACTTAACTAAAATCACCCAAAAATCATATTATGACTAAAGTACCACTAATAAATAATAAAAATAATAAATTTTCAAAAATACCCCAATTTCAGAAAACTGGGTGTTACAAGTCTACCCACCTTAAAATAATTTCGTCCTCGAAATTTAGATGGTCGTACTCCTCCTAGGTCAAACCTCCAACAATCAGGCGAAGCCACTACCTAGCAACATACAAGGTCAACAAGCAAAATATGGGTAGTAGACCTATACTGGGTCATGTCCAAAAATTGGTTGGCAGTTTTAGGTCATAAGGTGTCCTTAATTCAAATCGAAATCAAAAGTAACTCTATGGGTAAATCAGGATGGAGCCTCGGGTCAGGAAAATCGTACTAAGTAAATGAAGCATACGATGGTATGCCTGAGTGGGACACTAAGGTCGTATGTCATGTCTAGGTCATGTATGTGAATCAGTTTTGAGAAAACAACTAGTCTTGTGCTCTAATTTAAAAGTCACGGTAATGTGTCTACGATGATCATAATTTAGAGTGGGAAAGTCTATGGCCTAAATTGAACCAAAAATCGTGATGAAATAGTAGTATAAAGGACAGGTTAGGTGGGACAGTCCTGGTCATAGGTATAGACTAGGAAGATAAGGAAACAATAAATCACAGGCTAAAAGGGTTACCATTCTATGGTCAGAGCTACTCTATCAAAAATAGCATATATACATTAATATTTAAGAGGAAAATTCTTGACAAGGAAGTTAGTCAAGAATTATATTAACAACTAAACTACTCCTACTCCTACTCCTACTCCTAAGTAAGAGAAAGAAACAAACAACAATCGACAAAATAAAAGAACTACCAGGTCAAAACTGATCACTAATAAGAACAGGTAGGAGCAGATGGAATTGGATTTCAAGATAGATATAATGAAGCAAGGTGGGAATGGAATTTAAAAAACAGAACCTGCAAGCACATCGCCAACTGCCTGAGCATCCTCAACTGTCATGGCGTAAGCACGCCCCTGCTGACCTCTTCCAGCCTGCTGAAACTGCAAAAATCTCTGCTGCTGTGGCTGTAACGGTCCTCTCTGCTGCTGTCCTACCGGAGCCTTGGCTCCTGCTCCTGGTGCTGCTCCCTGTGCTACTCTGCCTGTGAACTGGGAACACTCCCTGAGCTGGTGGTCCGCTGCCCCACATAGTAGGCACCAGCCCAACCTCTTCCTGCACTCTCCCCATCCATGTCCCGATTTCTTACAGTAGGGACAACTGGTAGTCTGCTGTCTCGGGGCCTGCTGCTGCTGCCTCGGCTGCTGATACTGCTGTGGCTGCCTCTGCTGATGCTGATAGTGAGGCCTCTTGGCCTGACCTCCACTGCTGCCTGCTCCCTGTGTATCACGGCCCCTCTTGAGCTTCAGCTCAAGATCATCCTCAGCTGCCATCGCTCCTGCCAGAATCTCCTCAAAGGTGGCATTCCTGTCACTCTTGGTCAAGGACTTGACTTCCTTGACCAAGCCCTTCCTGAACCTCCTCGCCTTTGCTGTCTCGCTAAGGCCCTCCACAAATCTGCTCAACCGCAAAACTCACCGGAATACTCCTCTACAGTCTGGTTCCCCTGAACCAGGTTCTCGAACTGGGTCTCCAAAGCACCGACTGCCTGATCCGGGAAAAACTTCCCTTGAAGAGCTCCTTGAAAACTCTCCATGTCTGCCCTGGAGTGCCTACTCTCGGGTCCGTCTGATACCAGGTACGGGCAAGATCCCGCATCTGGCTGGCTGCTGCCTCTATCTGTAGTCCGGCTGGTATCTCCGCCAGTCGGAAAATCTCCTCAATGTGCTCAATCCAGTCATCAGCATAAAGAATCCCCTCTGTCCCCAAGAAGTCCCTGGGGTTCATCTTCTTGAAGTCCTGAATGCCCGGAATCCTCTGCTGTCGCGGCTGTCCCAATCCTCCCTGTGGCTGGACAGCCAACCTCCCACCGTCGCTCTAGCCAGCTGATGGACCTCATC
Source organism: Iris pallida (assembly GCA_029216955.1). Taxonomy (NCBI): domain Eukaryota; kingdom Viridiplantae; phylum Streptophyta; class Magnoliopsida; order Asparagales; family Iridaceae; genus Iris; species Iris pallida. The sequence goes on along the minus strand of JANAVB010003400.1, from coordinate 14,717,675 downwards.
TATGCCCTGGTAAACTCCGTCGTATGACTGCTGCTGCTGGGCCTGCTGCGTCTCTAGGAAATGCTGGAAGTATGAAAACATCTGTGCAGCATCCACTAATCCAGATGGCATCGGCGGCTGGAACTGCTGCTGGTGCTGCTGAAACTGTGGCTGACGAAACTGCGGGGAGGCATGTCTGGGGTAGCTGGGATGGTCCCCCGAATAAGTAGAGGTGCACCCCCAAATGTGGCAGAAGCTCCCACATGAGCTGGAGTAAGGGGAGCTGTGGTCCCGGGTCCTGGTGAGCTGGACGAGAGGTGGCAGACCTCTCAGTGGTGTCACCTGGACCGAGACGCTGTGATCGTGTCTCCACCATCCTGAAGACAGATCAATAAGGAAGTCAATAACGTACAAGGATGATAGTATCAAAGGACAATATGAAATAGATTATACAGATTTGAACAAAGTCAGTAGATTCAAATCCATGGAAATTTCCTAATTGTGATTGAGTATCCACTCTCTCTAAGCCTATTCCTTAAATCCTATCACAGGCTGTAGTGATACTCTAGTTCGAATACCACTACATAAACAACCTGCATGGGCCACCACTAAAAACGTGTCACGACCCGCACCCTAGAGTAAGGGCACGAGAAGTGGGTACGTCCAGCCTACGCCGCAGTGTCGGCGGTAGAACGCTGTCCTAGGTCAATCATCTAACAATATAAAGTACCTGTACAGTTTATACTCTCCGAATGGAGGTGACAAACAGAAAACAATCTCAATCACATCTAGGTAGAAGAATGAAAGATAGATAGATAGACAGTAACTCAAAGAGAACAGTAGAATAGATGAAATAAGTCCAAGTGTCTAGGATAACATAACATCAGAATGTCAACTCATAATACAATAAGTCTAAGAGTCTATACATCTCCACATCTCAAAATACAACTCAGATGTGAGACAAAATGATAATACAGAAAAGACTGTCTAGCTAAACTAGCCTAGACTACTGGGGCAACATCCTCAGCTGCAGGTGGATCCTGCTGAGGGTCCACAACATAAGTATCATCTAGTCCTGCTCCATAATAGGTAGACACCAGGGCCTCATCCTCATCCTCTGTAATATTTTCAACAGGTCAGTCAGGACAGGAACGAGCACAATACATCTCACGCAGTGCATAGTATGATAGGAAATATAAAGCATGCAATAGAGTAAAATACAGGAAACGCTGAAGGAAGATACATGTAGCAAAAGAGATAACTGTAATGAAATATCTACTATAATAGAGAACTAGCAGTGTCTAGTGAGTCAGAGTAAAATAGACATGTGAAATGGCATAGGAGATTCATGGCTACAGCTAAGAGTGATTCATGACTATAGCTACTGGGGTAATATCCACATGACTATTTCCACTCCCCCATCCCCAATCAATACACAAGGATCCATTCAAGTTATGTTAAGATTCGTGATAAGCCCATAAATAGGAGATTCATGAGAGGCTCTGTGAACATGAGAGTACATGAGTCACAAGCGATTCGTGAATCTATGAAAGCATAGAGATACATGATGATTCGTGAAAAGCACAAACATGTGTATCTGATGCTCCCGAGGGGATAACATCTCATGAAAAGATCCATAGTACCAATCCGTGATAACAATCGTGTCAGCATCAAGTAAAGTAATCTAGAGCAAGAATATAAATCCTGGCAAATATGAAACGGTCAGAGAATGTACTCGCCTGCTGTAAATGTCTGAAGAGATATACTGTCTGAGGAGAGGTGTATGGCTCCTAATCAGAGCAATACAAGTCACAATGTATCCACAATGGTAAAAATAAAGTATACAATGCATACTACATGATTCTAGGTCAATCTGGTCAAAAGTCAACTCTTGGTCAACTCTAATAGTCAAACTAGGTCACAGGAAGTCATACTAGGTCACAAGAATCAAACTAAGTCAAATAAAGTCAAACAAGGTCAAACAAGTCAAGGTTAGTCAAATCTAGGTCAAAGTCAACTCTTGGTCAACATTCTAATCAAACTAGTCAAATACTAGTCAACATGATCAATCTGGGTCAAGTCTAGGTCAAACTTAGACCAACTAAGGTATTGGTCAAACAAAGACTAGTCAGTAAGGTAATTAGGTCAAACAAAGACTAGTCAATGAGGTAATTAGGTCAAACATGGTCAGACTAGTTAAACTAGTCATTTTTGGTCAATTAGGCCATAGTTTGACCAATAGTTGACTTTAGTCAACCATGGTCAACAAAGGTCAACTAGTAGGTGTTTTTGGTCATTAGGTCAAATTGAGTTAGCCTCTAATGCCATAGGCTTGTAACCTAGGCCATAGGCTTGATAACCTATAGGTTTCCTTATAAACCTATATCTTAGAAGTCATATATATATATAATATCTATATATCTATATATATAGATATACACATCTATCTAATACCTATATACCAATATGGGATACATTATATATATACAAACCCATACTCACATATATATAATGACACAGTGATCTAATGCAATATATATATATATATATATATATATATATATATATATATATATATATATATATATATATATATATAACAAACCTATATATATAACATATATAGAGAGAGGAAAGTTAGAGAGACATAGAGTGAGAGAAAACAGTGAGAGAGAGGGAAAGACACACACAGGAAATGGGGGGGGGGGGCTGTTCTCAGTTTCTGGAAACTGAAGACAGTCCCCAAACACACACACAGTCACTATATACATATATATGTATATGTACACAACTACCAATATACACAACTAAACATCCCCAAAACTCACCTACACACTCACATACATATATACTACATGTATATACACTGAAATACACATATACATGCATATATCATAATCAAAATAGATTTGAAATTCATTTTTACAAAACTGGAAATTAATCCCAAATCAGGAAATAATGGGCTGTGCCTAGGAAAACAGGGTAACCCGATTTCTCACACCAATACGAGCTAAGACTCGAAACTAGTGGTTGGTAACTAATGCCCCATATGTACTCTAGTGTCCTAGGTACCTGACACGACACGGTTTAACGTGTCCAAACTCACAAAAACTCCACTCGGGTAAACTAGGATAGACAAACACGTACACAGCATCGTGCACGTGTTCACGTGTCTCGTGGACACACCACGAGACACGACATGTCTCGTGGTCACACACACGTGTAGCCCATATATAGGGCTACACGATGGACACACTGTTACATGTCCACGTGTCCTACAGCGTCGACACGAGAGCCGTATCAGTCGAGGAAACTCGACTGATACGCGCGGTTTTTACTGCGTCGTGCAGAGATGCACACGTCTCGTGGACACGACACGAGCCACGTGGGGCCTCGTGGTCATGCCCACGTGTAGCCCACGTGTTGGGCTACACACTCGTGTCACCACGAGGTGTCTTCGACTCGTGTCCATGCGATACGAGTCGCGTCTAAGTCGAATTTTCGACTGGACTGTGCGCGTGTGTGGCCAGTGCGGCCCGGATTTCGTGTCCGATACAAAACAACACATCGTGAAACTTTGGAGCATGTTCGCAGACATTGCCCCCTCGTGTCCACCAATTTTGGTGTGTCGAAGTGCCCTGTGCAGTGCGCACGAAGGGTGTGGTAGCAGGGCACTGTGCGCGAGCCACGTGTAGTGAGTTCGTATCCTTTTGGACACGGACACGACTCGAAAATGTGTTCAGAAAGTTAGGGTTGTGACCTAGAAGTCTAGGGCTACCAGAAAATAATTTGTTTCACATTTTAACAAAAACACTTCCTTTGTGGCATTTCATCAAACAAGGTTTTCTAGCTTAGGATACGTGTCCGATACCGACACCAAACCGACTCTAATTTTCACCAACTTGACCCACAGTTCCCTGGTACCTAGATGCATGCAAATATGAAGAGAACACATATTAACATGGTTTGAGGGTATTTACCTATTGATGCAAATCCAATGGAAAAATAAGAAGGGGGGTGTCCACTTCAACTTGGTGATGCCCAAAGCTCACAAAATCCTTGATAGCAGGCCCTAACTAGTACCCTCTAGTGTAGGGGAGTCCAATGCAAAAACTAGAGGTGATTTGGATCAAAATTGATCAAGTTATGGGTGTTTGAAGAAAATAGGATTTTGTAGGATTAAATTCATGTAAATGAACATGAATGAATACAATGGGTTAATATAGGATGGTGTAGGGCTAGAGGGTACCCCATGGCCGGCCATAGCAAGGGGGTGTCCTTGGCTTTCCTTCATGGAGAAGTCAAGGACTTTGGTGTAAAGGTTGGGATATTT
>JANAVB010003400.1:14597873-14713350 GCA_029216955.1 Iris pallida | reverse complement strand
TGAGATAACACAATAAAGGCTAGGAATTCTAGAACAAATCAATAAAATCAAAAACAAACCTACTCTAATAGAACAAGAATAAATTTCTTAAGGAAAAGAAGTTTTACAAGAACAAAATAAATCCTCTAATGAAGATAGATTTTTACGAAAATGATTTATTTAAAACCCATAAATGGTATATTAACATCAATTTAATTATTAGCAATGAATAATATTGTGGATTTAATTGCACTAGTAGATAGTGGTGCAGACTTGAATTGTGTTAAATAGGGTGTTGTTCCAATGAAATATTGTGAACATGCTACTCAAACGCTTAGTGTCGCAAATAATATTGCACTAACAACCTCATATAAAATTACAAATGTAAATATTTGAAAGAATGAAATATGTATTCCACTACATTTTATTGTGGTAAAACTTTTGCCAGCATGTCATTCTAGGAAGTCCGTTCCTAGAAAAATTGATGCCAATACAAAAGATAAATAGAAAAGGAATTAGTACCTATGGTAAGAATCCTGAATGAAGTTAAGGAAGTTTATTTGAAAGAAAATCAAAATAAAATCTTAAAGAAGAAATTGCTCAGTTAATATATCACAACAATTTAAAAAGTCAAAAATTCATTAAAAATTAAATAAGAAGATGATTTTCAATTACAAACATAGAGAAATATTCCTAATGCTTTTTGGGATATGAAACAACATATTGTTTTTTCCCTTATGAAGAATCCTTCAATGATAAGGATATATCTAACAAGGCAAGACCTTGTCAAATGACTCAAGATTATCTTGAGCTTTGTATGAAAGATATAAAAGATCTTTTAAATAAAGAACTAATACAAGAATCATACTCCTCATAGAGTTATACATCATTTTATGTTTATAAAAATGTTGAAATGGAACGAGGTGTTCCAAGATTACTTATCAATTATAAACCTTTAATAAGGTTTTAAAATGGATAAGATTTCCCATCCGGCCAGATCATAAAAGGAATTTACTTCATATAATAGTTAATGCAAAAATATATTCAAAATTTGATTTAAAATCAGATTACTGGCAAATTCAAATATCAAAAAAAGATAAGTACAAAACTACCTTTAGTTCCATTTGGACATTACAAATGAAATGGAATGTCGTTTGGGCCTAAATATGCTCCATCCGAATTTCAAAATATTATGAATGAAATATTCCTTCAATACTTAACTTTCATTTTTCATATATAAAGACATTCTAATCTTCTCCAATATAATAGAAGACCATTTTAAGCATTTAAATATTTTTCAGCATTTAGTCATCAATAATGCATGGCTTAGTAAATTCCAACTTTAAAATAAAATTATTTCAACAAAAAATAAGATTTTTAGGACATAATAGTACTAATAATACATTAAGTCCTGTAGATAGTAGTATTAAATTTGCGTTTAAATTTTCAGACTAAACAACAATAATAAACAATTACAAAGGTGTTTAGGTGTCGTAAGCTATTTAGCAGAATTTTAAATTTTCTTCTAAAGGTACATAAATTTTGTATCAACGAATTAAAAGGAACCCTACTCACCGGAAGCAAGCTCATACAAGCAGTTAAACTAATTAAGCAAAAAGGTCAAGATTTACCTTGTCTACATTTAGCAAATGCCCAATGGAACAATATAGTTGAGACATATGCTAATGATAGGTTTTGGTAATATCTTGAAACAACTTAACCCTAGGACCATTAAAGAAGATTAGTATGTTATCATTCCAGTAAATGGAATGATACTTAGATGAATTACTCTTCTATAAAAAAATATTTCAATAATAAAATGTCCAATATGACTTGTTGAATACGAATTGATTGTAGTTCCACTAAGATAGTCCTTCAGAAGGATGTTAAAAATTTAGTCTCTAAATAAATTTTGCTAGATGACAATCTGAACTGGAAATATTTGATTATGATATTAAATATATTAAAAGATCTGAGAACTCTCTTCCTGACTTTTTTACTAGTGAATTTTTGCAGGGACGTGCCTAATAACAACATCCGAGCAGGTCAAGGCAAGCAACAATGGGTAATGCGGCCATGGAATCCTTCGCCAGAAAATTATTCTTGGCATCAGGCCATCCCATTCGGGAGCTAAATCCTCTAATAGGGGACCATAAAAGGAATTCTCTAAGGTGATGGTGTTTGGAAAGGGGGAGAGAACATGGAAGAGGAAAATTTGAGAGGAAAAAGTAGGTGGGTCCCACCAAAAAAATTTTCTCCCAAATGTGGGAGGAAAATGGAGAGAGATGAGAAAAATTTGAGTGAATTTACCCCATTACCCCTAAAAAAGTTAATATTAAAGCATCATTTGAGAATACCAGGGAGGAAATAGTAATTATACCTATATCCATAAACAAATAAAAAATTATTTTTAAACTTTTCTTTTCCCTACTTTTTGTCCATCCAAGGAAGGAAAAATTAACTTTCTTTTCATTTTACTCTCCTCCATTTCTTTTCCCTCAAATTTTCCTCTCCTCCCCACAAATGTTCCCAAACACAGTGTAATAGCGCACCTTCGTATAAGGAAGTAATGGAAGTTGAAACAATCTATATTCAGAAAAAATACTCCAAGGAAATAATAAAATTATTAAAGTTGATCTTCCGTTAATGGATGATCCATGGAAATTGAAAGAAAAATCTCGAAACATGTTCGAAGGCCTTCTAATTCATTCAATATCAATTGAAGTAGATCATTCTTAATTACCAAAAAGCTAAGGATCCTACATCAAAATTTGTTTATATTAAAGTCATAATTCGACAGTTAATAAGTCCTCAATCATGGGGATTACATCCCTATCGCCAACCATAACGAGCAAAGATAAATCCGTAACCTACAATTATTGGGATTATTTTGATGTTTTTTTTATAAATTCTTCTATTGTGATAATTCTAAACAGAAGCATTCATGGTTTGTACGGATTTGTCCAAACATTTTAATAAAGGGTATACCATCATGGCTTAATGACTGGTGGCTAAAATTTGGTGTCACTCTTGATATTCTTCCTCAGGAACAATTTTTTTATGGTTATCTTTCTATCCATAATGCCAAACGCGGAATACTTTTTTTGAGAGGGGAGGGGGAGTACTATGTAACTTCTTTATCCATCACGAAATTTCGTACATATTTAAATGGATAATAAAATATGATTTAATGAAAATAATAGACCCATCATTGTTGGAAAATTCTTTGACTAAATGGTGCAAAAGAATGAGCAAGAAAAATTGATAGAAATCATCAATGCAATCAAGAAAATAGAGTCTCAATTTTAGAAAGACTTTATACAGATAATCCAATACAGAAAATAAAGGACTTTCAAAAAGAAAGAAAAAAAATCCAAAATCAAATTGAGAATAATTAAACAAGAAGCGTCTTCTTTACATGAAATCTCAGTTAGAAGCCAATTTTTATTTTGATATGGACACAACATCAACAAAATCAACTAGTTCACAAAAATCAACAACAATAAAAGATGTTAGTGATGCTCCAGACCCTAAGGGGGCGTTTGGTACGCGATATTTTTTTTTAATCCCGAAAAAATTTAAGATGAGAATCTATTACCACATTTGTTTGGCTTATAAAAAATTTATTCCCGAAAATTATAAATACCCGCGTAAATAGTTTACCCACAAAACATGGGAATTCTATCCCTTGAGAATATGTGGGTATTTTTTTTTTCCAGACAAAAAAAAAATTGTCTAAATTTTTTTCTTTTTTTTGATCAATTTGATTAGTTTTGAACATTTTTTCTTTTTTTTTTTTTTCGTTTTATCGTTTTTTTGTCATTTTTATCGTTTTTACCAATTTTTTGTCGTTTTAAGCGATTTTTGTCGTTTTTACCCATTTTTGTCTTTTTTGTCACTTTTTGATTTTTTTTGTCGTTTTTATCGCTTTTTTGTCATTTTTACCAATTTTTTGTCGTTTTAAGTGTATTTTCGTTTTTACCCATTTTTGTCTTTTTTTTTTTTGGTTATTTTTTGTCGTTTTTACCCAATTTTTTGTCCTTTTGTCGCTTTTTTGTCAATTTTTGTCGTTTTAAGCGATTTTTTGTCGTTTTTGTAGCTTTTTTTGTTTTTTACCATTTTTTAGTCTTTTTGTCGTTTTTTGGTCATTTTTACTGATTTTATGGCGTTTTTTGTCATTTTTGTCGCTTTTACCATTTTTTGTCGTTTTTGTCGCTTCTTGGTTATTTTTTGTTGTTTTAACATATTTTTTTGTTGTTTTTAACCGTTTTTTGTCATTTTTAACCCATTTTTTGTCGTTTTAACCGGTTTTTTGTTGTGTTTTGTCGTTTTTGCCGCATTTTAATTTTTTGTCGTTTTTACCGATTTTATGTCGTGTTTTCGTTATTTTTCGTTTTTACCCTTTTTTTATTTTTTTTGTCATTTTACCCTTATTTTGTTATTTTTTGTCGTTTATACATTTTTTTTCGCTTTTTGGTCATTTTTGTCGTTTTAAACGATTTTTTACCGTTTTTCATCGTTTTTGTCGTTTTACCATTTTTTTTGTTTTTACCTATTTTTTGTCGTTTTTACCGATTTTTTTTATTTGTTCATTTTTTTCGTTATTATTTTTTATTTTTTTTTGGGAATATTTATATTGTCACCAAATATGGGAATGTAATTTTCCAGAAAATTTAATTTTTGGAATTTGATTTCCGAAAATAGAATTTCTGAATATAGTATTCCGCATACCAAACGTCCCCTAATGAGGACCTAGCAGTTGATGAAATCTACAATAAAATATTAAATAATGCTTAGACAAATACCTCAGGAGATAAGGATGACAGATGGTCAAAAGAAAAATAAGGATAAATTCTACACTAGTAGAATCTGCAGATAATAATGTTGTCAACATCATTATTGGCAAATAGATTGGTCCTACGAACCACAAAACCTCTTTGGTACGGGATACTTCTCGTCCACTCACTCTCACTTGGTGCTTTAATGATGCACTCCAGATCAATAGCAGGTGCGATGTGATAAAAAGAAAAGGCGGACTTAATAGAAGAAGATGATCACTGAAGATATAGGACAATAATTGAAGACTAACTGTTGGTCAACTTCGAGAATGATCGGAGCATCCTTTGTAATATAAATAAAGGATCGTTCCTCTTTGTAAAGGAGTGTTTTTCTTTCCAGCGGTTTGAGCGTTTGCAAGCAAATTGAGTGTGCTTTTCTTGTTGAAGAAATTCCTATCAGCAATAAAATCCACTTCTAGTTTTTTTTGCTTCTTGTCTTGTACAATCAACGATCCTACTATCTTTTGGTATCCGAGCCATGATGGCTCGTGTGTAAGGTACTTACTACTTCACATAAACATTATGATTAATTTGTTTCTACTAATTGTTACTATATTTTGATAATATTAGTTTTCTATAATAATTTTGTAATAAGTAACGCTATGATAACTTGGATTAGGTGACATGGTGTGTCCTAGGTCTAGTATAATGACATCTAAAGTCGAGTAGGTTATTATTGATCGTTAGTCTTAGTTTACCATAAATCGTTGACAGCCGTGTTAGATTTTTATTACAATTAAATTAGTCTGACGCTACTCTATACAGCAGAATTACTGTAGCAAAGTTACTAGCAGTTACTGTAGCAATAGATTAACAGATTGGTACTTAGCATAGCAAAATAAGTGAAGTAGTTCCACTCGTAAATAAGACTTCTGTGTTATCAATAGGAGCAAATAAGAAGGCACTAAATAAAAGAAATCTGTTAAGAATGTGCAAATGTACGAATACCCTACTGAGATAGAGGAATTAAATAAGTGGACAATTCCAAAGGTTCCCGCTAAAGAAATTTATAAAATAGGCATGTTAGATTTTAGGTCAAATCATTGCAATGAACGGACTGTTCAAGTAAATGATATTGAACATATCATGAAATTAATCTGTGAAGAGGATATAGATCCTTACAGATCGTGTACATACAGGTCTAATTCAGATAGCTTAAAACCGTTAACTTTACAAGGTTTGAATGCATCTTTATTGACATCTCTAAGATGCTCGATGTCTAGACTGAAGCCAATCTCGAATGAGAGTTATACAGACGTCTGCTATGGACCAGTTTATTAAATGTATACCATAATCTTAGTCTATCAATGATAGATACTAGTAACACTAAATATAAAAACATATGGTTATAGTTATCTTTTGATCAGAAACTATAGCAATAATCTATATGATCACTTCTAAGGTGCTAACTGTTAGTGCCGGGGCACAATTTTTCGATGAAAAACTGAGAATATGAAACAATTGTAAAAACAATGTTCCAACACAACACTTCTAGGAAGGTTGCGCAAGTATAACGAAGATCTAAAAAGATATCGTTATGATATTACGATAATCTAAAAAGATTTCGTAATCAACAGCAATCGATCGTATTACTTCTAAAAAGAAGATACAATCAGAATTACTAGAAGCAACGAAGAAGGCTGGCGAAAGATGGATGAAGGCTTGCTGGGGTGAATGATCACCGTTGCTCAAAGCTTTATTCGCCCTATACGAACAGCTTCCAGGAACCAGCAAGTTCGACGTAGAACTTGGAACACTTCTGCTCTTCTCCTCGGACGGACATGAACTCCCGTGCAAAAGCAACGCTGGTGCGGCGCTTATCCTCTCTCTCTCGAAGGCTACTGGAAGATCAGAACTGTGTTAAAGACACTTCTGAATACTCTGTTTACTTGCGCTAAACAACACTCGTAAACTTTCTGTGGTGCTTCTCTTTCTATATTGTAATGAGCCTTAGAGAGAGGATGCCTTATATAGGCCCTGCAGCAACTGGTCGGTTGCCATAAAGTTAGGGACGTGGTAATAACCACCCCGAACATGTAGCAACCGCCCAGAACATGCAAACGCACGTTCTGCTGCCAACTGCGCACACCCAGCCCTCCTTGCACTTTGCGCGACAAAGCGCGCACTGAACGGCGCACACTGTGCGCACTGCACGTACTGTGCACACTGCGCACACTGCACAACCAGCACAACCCGCAACCCAGCACAACCTTGCGCAACCAAGCGCACCCAAGCGCAACCTGAGCGCAACCTGGGCGCGCACCTGGGCAGCGCAACTGGGCTTGTGCACCTGGGCATGCGCAACTGACAGCGCAACTGTGCTTGCAACGTGGCTGCGCAAGTGGCTCGCGCAACGAGCGCAACTAAAGCGCACTATGCGTCTAGCGACGATGCTGACGTGCTAAGTGCAAAGTGCGCCAACAAAACGTCACATTACGTCTCATGAGCCATGAGCCCGAGTCCGAGTCCGAGTCCGAGTCGCTAAGCCCCTACGGGACTTAACTCCTATGGAAATAAATTTCCCAAGAGCAAAAAGCATGAATGCTTTTATTGTTGATTTTAGCCTTTTCCCATTAGAAAAATAACCCCACATGGCAAACCCATGTGCACCTCCACCACATATGCATCTCCAATAATAGAAAAGATAATATATAGAGATACAAACTCTTTGGCCTATCTGATGTGGGACTAAAGTTTCTAAAGGAAAGGCCAAAACTCCAACAATCTCCTACATATCTCTATATATGGGTATAAGTGTTCCCCACAGTAACTGTCCATCATGCATTAGGAGAGATGTCGCTGACGACTTGAATCTTCCCGCATGGATCAAAAATCAGACTATAATACAAGAATGGACTAAGCCTCTTGAATTCTGCATCATAGCTAAAATTCTTTCCACTCACATAATGTAGTTACATGTGCTTCTGGCTACACATTAAAGGCCTTGTGCCAGCCTAGTTTCAATATATAATTTTGGGCGTCTACAAGTTTACCCTCAAGAGACGGCCTGATATCTCTTTGTCCATACACTATAGGTGAGTTCATTATAAAGAGACATGGCATGAAGCGCTTTGCGCTTCCCTTGCGATGCTACACCGCCATGACATGGCTTAAAGCCGAGGCCTTACCCCGTACCGGGAACCTCATCGTAGTGTCATACTACTGTAGCATGAGGCAACCGCCTCTTTGTAGTGCCAAACTACCCGCATGAAGCCTTAGGCTCCCTTGCGGTGTTACGCCGCAACGACATGGCTTGCAAGGCCGAGGCTTTATCCTAACCGGGTACCTCATCGTGGTGTCGTGCCACTGTAACATGAGGAACTCCTCCTCTTTGTAGTGCTGACTACACCCCTCTTTATTTTTAACATACAACATAGGCTAACTGCCTATTTGCGGTGCTACGCCGCTGTGACTTGGCCTGTAAAGCTGAGGCTTTATCCTATTCCTGGGCAGCACCCCACATATAGGAACCTCATTGTGGAGTCACCCCTGTAGCATAGAGTTTTACTCCTTGTAGTGCTGCTCTACCGTGCTTCCTGTAAAGCACACCAGGCATTCACTCTGCCTGAGAACTCATTAAGGCAATTAAACCAACCTTCCCACAGAACCGTTTTCCGCAGAAAACAACAGTAGACAACAGTGGTTATAGGTCCGTAACCTCTCCATGCCCAATAGAACATGTACCTACCATTACTGATATTCTTCCGATTAGTGGTCCTCCCTTGAACCAAAAGCTAGATGCCTAGTAGATAAATCTTTGAACTAATAGCATAAAACTTTATGGTAGGAATACAATAATACAATATCAGAATACCTTCAAGCCCATTTTACATGCTGTGTCATCGACTAGTTGGCGCTTGAGGCCCTTGGTGAACGGATCCGCCAGGTTCTCCTGACTTCGAACATCAATCACTGCAATACACCTCTCTTGATAAGATCGTGTACTACCCTGTGCTTCAACCGCACAGTCCTCTTCTTCTCATTGAATAGGTCATTTGATGCCACCGCCGCAGTCGTCTGGTTGTCGCAGTATATCGGTATCGCGGTATTTGCGCCCCAACCACTGGAAGATCATACATGAGCTCCGAAGCCATTCTGCTTCCTCGGCTGCGGTATCAAGTGCAAAGAACTCAGATTCCACGGATGACCGCGAGAGCATAGTCTGCTTCTTCGACTTCTACGATATAGCAGCTCCACCCATTGTGAAAATAAATCCACCTGTGGACCTCTCGCTCTCCACCTCTGAGCACCAGCTGGCATCACTGAAGCCTTCCACTTTCGGCAGATCTCTGCTATAGTACAGTGCATATGTCTGAGTCTTCTTGAGATATCTCATAACCCGTTTCACAGCTTTTCAATGTTCAGCACCTGGGTTGCTCGTGAAACGACTCAGCATTCCTACGACGAAAGCTATGTCAGGCCTTGTGGCAGTAGTCATACATCAAACTTTCCATTATGCTTGCATACTCCAGCTGCCTAACGCTTTCCCCTGAATTAGGCTTCAGCTTCAGATCACACCTGTACGGCGTATCGATCCCTGGAAGATCCCGATACCCATAACGAGTGATCATTTTCTCAATATAATGAGACTGTGACAGCGCTAGTCCAGTTTCTGTCCGGATGATCTGATCTCTAAGATCACATCAGCTTCCCCCAAGTCCTTCATACTGAACTTGCTTGAGATGAATTTCTTTATCTCCGTGACACAGCTAATATCCGTACCCAGGATAAGCATGTCGTCCACGTACAGACAACGATCACACCTCTTCCATCAGCGAACTTCGTGTAAACACACTTGTCCGTATCGCTGACCATGTAGCCATTTGACCTTATAACTTTGTCAAATTTCTCATGCCACATCTTGGGAGCTTGTTTAAGACCGTACAAGGATTTCACCAACTTGCAGACTTTGTCTTCAAGACCCCTGCTGACAATCCCTCTGGCTGTTGCATGTAAATCTCTTCGGTCAGCTCGCCATTTAGGAAAGCCATATTCATATCTATCTGATGTATCACCATCTTATGTATTGCTGCGAGAGCAATCAACATTCTGATGGTGGTCATCCGGGCTACTGGAACATATGTGTCAAAATAGTCAATCCCCTGCTTCTGAGAAAATCCCTTGGCTACCAACCTAGCCTTGAACTTGTAAATAGTTCCGTCTGCTTTTATCTTCTTCTTGAAGATCCATTTGCATCCGATGGGTTTGCTCCTTCAGGAAGATCAACCAACACCCAAGTGTTATTTGAGATGATGGAATCAATTTTATTGTCAATCGTCTCCTTCCAGAAAATTGCGTCTCTGGTCTTCATCGCCTCATCATAGGTAAGCGGATCTGCTTCCACATGATAGGTGACAAAGTCACTTCCGAAGTCCTTCGGCCTCCTCACACGCTTAGATGACGGCTCAGCTTGTTCTGGTTCAACCGTTGTTTCAACAACAACATCTTCTTGGACCACATCTTCATTGAAGACTTCAGTTTCTTGCGCACCCTCATTATTCTCCGGAACATTCGGAAGAACAATATTCTTGTGCCTTACAAATTTGTCTTCAAAATATTCTGCATCGCGAGATTCAATGATATGATTTACTCAATATCAAGAAACTCTGAGCATCACTCTTCTCGGCATACCCCAAGAATATTGTCTTAGTAGACCTTGTCCCAAGCTTCTGAATCTTCAGATCTGGAAGCTTGACATATGCCAGACACCCCACACTCGAATGACATTCAAGTTAGGTCTGACCTTGAACCAAAGTTCATGAGGAGTAACGTCTGAAGTTGCATGAGGCACTCTATTTAGAATAAAAGTGGCCGTCAATGCAGCTTCTCCCCAGTAGCACTTAGGAAGACCAGCAGTCAACAACATTGAGTTAATCATTTCTATTAACGTTCTGTTCTTCCTCTGCTACTCTTCGTTTGATTGAGAAGAGTACGGAGCCGTAGTCTCATTGACAATTCCTTATTCTTTGTAGAACGATGCAAATTCATGAGACCTGTACTCCCTACCTCGATCACTTCTTATCCTTTTGAGTTGTTGTCCAGTCTACCGCTCAGCTTCGGCTCTGAACTCCTTGAACTTCTCGAATGCTTCGTCTTTAGCCTTCAGCAAGTAGACGAACGCATACTTTGAGAAGTTATCGATGAAGGTTATGAAATACTTCATCCCGGCCTTTGTAGAGAACTGTTTGAAATCACAGATATCGGAGTGTACCAACTCCAAAAGATCTGTACTTCGATTAACCCGAGGAAAGGGTTTCCTTGTGATCTTTGTTTGAGCACAAACTTCACATTTCTCTACCTTACCCCCACACTTGGAGATAAGTCCTAGACTAGACATTTTGTTTATTCATTTACAATGAACATGTCCTAGCCTATTATGCCACAACTCAAGAGTATAAGCAGAATGAGTGACTTTATTAATCACATTAATTACATTGGACTGATTTACAAGCTAAATTTTGAACATTCCTTCGGTATAAAAATCTTTCCCGAAATATGTTCCTTTGATAGACATCACCATCTGGCCAGCATTGATGTCCATCCTGAGGCCTGCTTTACAGAGTAGGGCTCCTGAGATCAGGTTCTTGGCGATAACAGGTACGTGCTTCACGCCTTGAAGCGTCAGAGACTTCCCCGAAGTCAGCTTCAACACCACCGTCCCGAACTCGAGCACTTCAGCTTGTGCCTGGTTTGCCATCATAACCACTTCAGAAGTAGGTGTATAGGTGGTGAACCACTCCTTACTGGAGCAGACATGGCAGGAGGCTCCAGTGTCTACCCCCCAGTCAGAGTCAGTTCTTACTACATCAACCTGTGCGATCATAGCAACTACGTCAGTGATCATAGATACCTTACTAGGCTCTCCTTGCTCTGATTGCTTGGTTTTTGCTTTGCACTTATTCTTAAAGTGGCCCTTCTTGCCACACTTGAAGCAAGGTATTTGAGACTTTGGCTTCTTTTTCTTGATAGAAGTTCCCTTGACTTTTAGATTGTCAGGGTCCTTCTTCTTGCTGTGGAAAGCCGCCTGCTTTTTCTTTGGTTCCTTGGACTGAACCAGATTGGCGTTAGCCAATTGCTTGGACAGTGTGTCCACCTTCAGTTGAGCCCGCATCTGGTCCTCAACATATATTTCCTGCAAGAGATCTTCAAGGCTGATCTCAAGCTTCTTCCTATGCATGTTTGCATAGAACTTGCTCCACCCAGCGGGGAGCTTTGAGACAATCCCTCCAACAACAAACTTGTCGGGGAGGGGCATCGCCTCGTCTTCCAGCTTCTGTCGCAGTTTCAGGAACTCCTTCACCTGCGGCAGCATAGATTTTTCCTTCTCAAAGAACCACTTGTGATATTTTTCAACCATAAATATTTTACTGCGGTTCTTGTCTTCTTCGTAGAGTTTTTCTAGAGACTCCCATATGTCTCTAGCGATATTCTTCTTAGAATAGGATTCTGCAAGGGAATCCTCCATAGCATTGAGGATAAGCAACCTGCAAATGCTATTTTCTCTTCTCCACTTGGTCTGAAGTTTAGTAGCCGCAGAGATTACGGCAGCAGACCCAGTATCTGGAACGGTAGGTTCCTCTTCAAGAAGCACGTGATCCACGTCTCTGAGTTGAAGAGTGAGAAAAACCTTCCTCTTCCAGACTTGATAATGCTCTCCATCAAATTTTTCTAATTTGCAAAAGTCAGTATTGAGGAGTGAAGCATTAACGTTTTCCATCGTAGCAATAAAGCTTTGAGATTGTTAGTGCCGGGGCACAATTTTTAGATGGAAAACTGAGAATATGAAACAATTATAAAAACAATGTTCCAACACAACACTTCTAGGAAGGTTGCGCAAGTATAACGAAGATCTAAAAAGATATCGTTATGATATTACGAGAATCTAAAAAGATTTTGTAATCAACAGCAATCGATCGTAGTACTTCTAAAAAGAAGATACAATCAGAATTACTAGAAGCAACGAAGAAGGTGACTGGCAAAAGATGGATGAAGGCCTGCTGGGGTGAATGATCACCGTTGCTCAAAGCTTTATTTGCCCTACACGAACAGCTTCCAGGAACCAGCAAGTTCATCGGAGAACTTGGAACACTTCTGCTCTTCTGACTCCTCGGACGGACACGAACTCCCGGGCAAAAGCAATGCTGGTGCGGCGCTTATCCTTTCTCTCTCGAAGGCTATTGGAAGATCAGAACCATTTTAAAGAACACTTCTGAATACTCTGTTTACTTGTGCTAAACAACACTCGTAAACTTTCTGTGGTGGCTTCTCTTTCTATATTATAATGAGCCTTGAGAGAGAGGATGCCTTATATAGGCCCCGCAGTAACTGGTCGGTTGCCACAAAGTTAGGGACGTGGTAATAACCACCCCGAACATGTAGCAACTGCCCAGAACATACAAACGCACGTTCTGCTGCCAACTGCGCACACCCAGCGCTCCTTACACTTTGTGCGACAGAGCGCGCACTGAACTGTACACACTGTGCGCACTACACGCACTGTGCATACTGCGCACACTGTGCAACCCAGCGCAACCTGGGCGCGCACCTGGGCAGCACAACTGGGCAGCGCAACTGGGCTTGCGCAACTGGCAGCGCAACTGGGCTTGCGCAACGTGGCTGCACAAGTGGCTCGCGCAACGATCGCAACTAAAGCGCACTATGCGCCTAACGACGATGCTGACGTGCTAAGTGCAAAGTGCGCCAACAAAATGTCACATTACGCTTCATGAGCTCATGAGCCCGAGTCCGAGTCCGAGTCCGAGTCGCTAAGCCCTCCTATGGAAATAAATTTCCCAAGAGCAAAAAGCATGAATGCTTTTATTGTTAATTTTAGCATTTTTTCCATTAGAAAAATAACCCCACATGGCAAACCCATGTGCACCTCCATACCACATGTGCATCTCCAATAATAGCAAAGCTAATATATAGAGATACAAACTCTTTGGCCTATCCGATGTGGGACTAAAGTTTCTAAAGGAAAGGCCAAAACTCATATATATAACACTCCCACCGGTAATCGATCTCCTGACCACTTGGGCCGCATGCTTCACCACTACCACTAGGCTAGAGGGTTATTGACTATATATATATATATATATATATATATATATATATATATATATATATATATATATATTAGGGATCGACATTGGGCCGGGCCGGGCCGCCCAAGCCCATAAAGTTCGGGGTCGGGCCGGGCTTAATTGTTATTTATGAAGCCCAAGCCCGCACACAAGATTCAGACTTTTCGGGCCAAGTCGGATCAGGTCGGGCTAGTTCTATAAAAATTGATAACTTATATGTTTTACTCTTTTAAAAAAAATTGTGCTTCAAGTAGAAATGGGATATTCTTTACTTAGGATCATGCTTCACGGACATATCATTCATTACTAGAAGCGGAAGAGTAGAAAAGAAGTCAAAGTTTGGATTTGACCTTTTTTTCTGTCAAACGTTGAGGTCACAGTTCTGTGAATCAAAAGGTACTGGACTTTGAGTCAAAATTTCCAAACTGGATATCACTATGGTAATAGCTAAGATAAGCAATTCTGAACAAGTCTCTGTATTTTATTGGTTGTTTGAGTTTATACATACTATTCAACCATAGACACTATTACACATAAGCTGATTAATCGGACGGGCCTCGGGCCGGGCTTGGGCGGACGGATGCATGGCCCAAGCCCGACCTTAAATAATATGGACCGGGTCGGGCTACCGTAATGCTCGGCCTCTATCTGGCTCCCATCGGGCCAGACGGACTTTTCGGGCACCATGGACTTCGGGCCAAACGATGATCCCAAATATATATATATATATATATATATATATATATATATATATATATATATATATATATATATATATATATATGTTAGCTGTAGCAAAAGCTCAACTCATTCATGTATTATTAGTCCCACATCGGCTAGCACAGTTGCTTTCAATGTGCATATATACACTCCTCCCATCTTGCTTCATTAAACCATTGAGTGGGAGCCCCATGGGCCACACGCGCGCGCCGCCGCCGTCTCCCGGCCCGGTTCGGCTCGGTTCGGTTCGGTTCGGTTCGGCACGCGTAACGGGTGCGGGCACGTGCCCACATCTGCGGGCACCGAATGCCGATCCGATTCCTTCTTCGGGTTCGGGCTGAGACCCAAAAATCCTTTTGCTCCTATTCATTTTTCTGACCGTTACAATCATTTAATTTCGTAACAATTACTATTCAAAATTAGTATCACATTTTTCTTTATAACGTTAAAATTTATTGTTCATTATTTCTGAACGTTACAAAGATCCACTATCAGCCTATATAAGTCTGTGCTTCTTTCTCTTCCGAACATAGAAATTCTTCTTCTCGAAATTCTCTAAAGTTTTCGTCTCCTTCGTATTACCGCTGTTGTTCTTCGTTGCTCTGGACAGAGCTAAGTCGGGGTCGCTCTCTCCGAGTCGTGTGCGGCAAGGAGATTCCGGTGGAGTGGAAATTTTACCACTAGGAGCGTTCGGATATGGTCTGCACATAGACCCGAGCTAACTCTTAGGGCAGTGCTACGTGCACGACTTCCTCGGAGGTCGGTAATTTGAATTCAAAGTATTTTCTTGCACATTTTAATCCGAAGTTTTTTGAAGACAATTACAGCAATCTAAGAGTTATCTAAATTTTACGAATTAGTTATTTGTCTTCCCGTTTGTTACTGTTCATACGAAAAATAAAAATAAAATTCATTACTATTTACATATTTTGAAAACAGTTGCTTTCAAATTGGTTACTGTTTACAATTTGCTCTGTCTACATCTTTTGCTCTGTTTATACATTTGCTCTTGTATAAACAATTGGTTACTGAAGCTTCTTGTCTAAACAATTGAAAAAAAAGCTTATTGTCTAAACAATTGGTTACTGTTATTGAAGAAAAAAGCTTCTTGTCTAAACAATTGGTTACTGTGTATACATTTGATCTGTTTACATCTACTTGTCTAAACATTTGCTACTTGTCTAAACATTTGATACCAGTTAATCCAAAGTTTATGTTAACAAAGCTTCTGTTAAAGTTTATTTGCAAAGCTTACTGTTGAGAAAAGTTTCTGTTGCTTAAATCCACTTGCTATTTGGTAAAAAAATTTCTTAACAAATTTTGTCTCTTATTTAATATTATTTGTTACATAATTAATATTTGTTCATTATCATTATTTGACATATCAATTATATTTCACATATCAATTAATATCCGTTCATTGTCATTATTTTTTAAATTGACATTTTAGACAAATATTATTGTGTTACTACATTTTGTCAATACTAGTTTTCTTTACAATATTTTAATTTAGGCTAAATCAAACAATTAGTTGATTTAGTAAAATTTCTTTAATTTTAAAGTTCTAAATTACGATTTGTTTGGGAACAAGCCGAAAGGGCCCTTCTGTCAACAAGGCAAAAATTCGTCTAAGCGACAGGTACTTAAGTGTTCATAGTGAACCTTCGCTTGCTGGGATCCGGCCCCTACAGCTAACCCAACCTTATCAAAACTTGAAAAACAAAAAAAAATTTAAAGGTCTATTACTAAAATCATTTTAATTGTTAATTTTAGTTTAAAGCCATCATATTGAGTAAATATAATTTTACAGACTTTAGAAAACATGACTTCCAAGGAAGAGACCTTTTCTGCAAAGCCTGCAAAATTTACTGGCACATATTTCAAGAGGTGGCAGAGCCAGATAAAATTTTGGCTTACCACCTCAGGCCTGATTTTAGCCATTGATGGGTCCACACCCATCTCAAATGATTCTGATGAGACTGAGTCTGACGTAGGGGTTTCCAAGTCCTCCTCTTCTATCAAGCCTAAGACCCCTAAGGAAATTGACTACCACTGCTTTCACAGAATCTTAAGCGCTATGTCGGAGTCACTCTACGACATATTTTTTGAGTATAAAAGCGCTAAAGAACTTTAGGATGCTTTGGAAGATGAGTATGGTTGTGATGATGCTTGAATTGATAAATTCATTTCCATAACATTCAACCAATATGTCATGGTAGATAACAAACCTATAAATGACCACATTCATGAGTTCCAAGAACACCTTAGGCATGTTCAAACCAAGGGAACCTTCTTTTCTACTCAGCACAAAATAGGATGTTTGATAGATAAACTCCCTCCTTCTTGGTCTAAAGTGGCAAAGGACCTACTACATCTACAAGGATATATTACGTACTCTCAAGCTCTACAGAGAATTAGAACAGAAGAGCAATATAGGTCCAAGACCAAAGCTAGATCTAATGCCACAGCTAAGGTAAACCTTGTAGAAAGTCATGCAAAACCTAGGTCAAACAACCATCTCAAATCCAAAAAAAACTCCTTCAAAAAGAAGCAGAGTTTTCAACCTCCTCACCAAAACCATCCTCACCAAAACCATCATCACCAAAACCATCACCACCAAAACCCTCAACCCCAAAAACCTAGGAACTTTGGTTAGACTCAGGATCAAAAAAGATTTTGTTTTGTGTGTGGTAGAACCAACCATACAGCCATCAACTGCTTCTAAAGGAAGAAAGAACCTATCCAGAACTCCTTCAAAGGAAAAGACAAGCCAGAGGCTAACATGATTCTGAATGGGTCTTCCAGCTCCTTCAGGTCAGTAAGCTTTCAACCTGTAGTAAACTTATCTTTCCATTCTGATGATTGGTGATTGAATTTTGGAGCTAATGTTCACGTTTCATTTGTTCGCTCCTGTTTTTCAACCTATCAGGAATCAGGTGGAGGAGGCGTGACTCTAGGAGATGGCTCAACGACATAAATTATAGGAAGAGGAAGAATAGATCTTAAGATGATATCAGAGAAAATTCTACCTCTCTGTCACGACCCGCACCCTAGAGTAAGGACACGAGAAGTGGGTACGTCCAGCCTACGCCGCAGTGTCGACGGTAGAATGCTGTCCTAGGTCAATCATCTAACAATATAAAGTACCTGCACAGTTTATACTCTCCGAATGGAGGTGACAAACAGAAAACAATCTCAATCACATCTAGGTAGAAGAATAAAAGATAGATAGATAGACAGTAACTCAAAGAGAACAGTAGAATAGATGAAATAAGTCCAAGTGTCTAGGATAACATAACATCAGAATGACAACTCATAATACAGTAAGTCTAAGAGTCTATACATCTCCACATCTCAAAATACAACTCAGATGTGAGACAAAATGATAATACAGAAAAGACTGTCTAGCTAAACTAGCCTAGACTACTGGGGCAACATCCTCAGCTGCAGGTGGATCCTGCTGAGGGTCCACAACATAAGTATCATCTAGTCCTGCTCCATAATAGGTAGAAACCAGGGCCTCATCCTCATCCTCTGTAATATTTTCAACAGGTCCAGTCAGGACAGGAATGAGCACAATACATCTCACGCAGTGCATAGTATGATAGAAAATATAAAGCATACAATAGAGTAAAATACAGGAAACGCTGAAGGAAAATACATGTAGCAAAAGAGATAACTGTAATGAAATATCTACTATAATAGAGAACTAGCAGTGTCTAGTGAGTCAGAGTAAAATATAGACATGTGAAATGGCATAGGAGATTCATGGCTACAGCTAAGAGTGATTAATGACTATAGCTATTGGGGTAATATCCACATGACTATTTCCACTCCTCCATCCCCAATCAATACACAAGGATCCATTCAAGTTATGTTAAGATTCGTGATAAGCCCATAAATGGGAGATTCATGAGAGGCTCTGTGAACATGAGAGTACATGAGTCACAAGCGATTCGTGAACCTATGAAAGCATAGAGATACATGATGATTCGTGAAAAGCACAAACATGCTGTATCTGATGCTCCCGAGGGAGATAACATCTCATGAAAAGTTCCATATAGTACCAATCCGTGATAACAATCGTGTCAGCATCAAGTAAAGTAATCTAGAGCAAGAATATAAATCCTGGCAAATATGAAACGGTCAGAGAATGTACTCGCCTGCTGTATGAATGTCTGTAGAGAATATGCTGTCTGAGGAGAGGTGTATGGCTCCTAATCAGAGCAATACAAGTCACAATGTATCCACAATGGTAAAAATAAAGTATACAATGCATACTACATGATTCTAGGTCAATCTGGTCAAAAGTCAACTCTTGGTCAACTCTAATAGTCAAACTGGGTCACAGGAAGTCATACTAGGTCACAGGAAATCAAACTAAGTCAAATAAAGTCAAACAAGGTCAAACAAGTCAAGGTTAGTCAAATCTAGGTCAAAGTCAACTCTTGGTCAACATTCTAATCAAACTAGTCAAATACTAGTCAACATGATCAATCTGGGTCAAGTCTAGGTCAAACTTAGACCAACTAAGGTATTGGTCAAACAAAGACTAGTCAGTAAGGTAATTAGGTCAAACAAAGACTAGTCAATGAGGTAATTAGGTCAAACATGGTCAGACTAGTTAAACTAGTCATTTTAGGTCAATTAGGCCATAGTTTGACCAATAGTTGACTTTAGTCAACCATGGTCAACAAAGGTCAACTAGTAGGTGTTTTTGGTCATTAGGTCAAATTGAGTTAGCCTCTAATGCCATAGGCTTGTAACCTAGGCCATAGGCTTGATAACCTATAGGTTTCCTTATAAACCTATATCTTGGAAGTCATATATATATATATATATATATATATATATATATATCTATATATCTATATATATAGATATACACATCTATCTAATACCTATATACCAATATGGGATACATTATATATACAAACCCATACTCACATATATATATAATGACACAGTGATCTAATGCAAAATATATATATATATTTTATATATATATATATATATATATATATATATATATATATATATATATATATATATATATAGAGAGAGAGAGAGAGAGAGAGATAAACCTATATATATAAACATATATATAGAGAGAGAGGAAAGTGAGAGAGAGACATAGAGTGAGAGAAAACAGTGAGAGAGAGGGAAAGACACACACACAGGAAATGGGGGGGGGGGGCTGTTCTCAGTTTCTGGAAACTGAAGACAGTCCCCAAACACACACACACACAGTCACATATATACATATATATGTATATATGTACACAACTACCAATATACACAACTAAACATCCCCAAAACTCACCTACACACTCATATACATATATACTACATGTATATACACTGAAATACACATATACATGCATATATCATAATCAAAATAGATTTGAAATTCATTTTTACAAAACTGGAAATTAATCCCAAATCAGGAAATAATGGGCTGTGCCTAGGAAAACAGGGTAACCCGATTTCTCACACCAACACGAGCTAAGACTCGAAACTAGTGGTTGGTAACTAATGCCCCATATGTACTCTAGTGTCCTAGGTACCTGACACGACACCACGATACGGTTTAACGTGTCCAAACTCACAAAAACTCCACTCGGGTAAACTAGGATACACAAACACGTACACAGCATCGTGCACGTGTTCACGTGTCTCGTGGACACACCACGAGACACGACACGTCTCGTGGTCACACACACGTATAGCCCACATATAGGGCTACACGATGGACACACTGTTACGTGTCCACGTGTCCTACAGCGTCGACACGAGAGCCGTATCAGTCGAGGAAACTCGACTAATACGTGCGGTTTTCACTGCGACGTGCAGAGATGCACACGTCTCGTGGACACGACACGAGCCACATGGGGCCTCGTGGTCATGCCCACGTGTAGCCCACGTGTTGGGCTACACACTCGTGTCACCATGAGGTGTCTTCGACTCGTGTCCATGCGACACGAGTCGCGTGTCTAAGTCGAATTTTCGACTGGACTGTGCACGTGTGTGGCCAGTGCGGCCCGGATTTCGTGTCCGATACAAAATGACACATCGTGAAACTTTAGGGGCATGTTCGCAGACATTGCTCCCTCGTGTCCACCAATTTTGGTGTGTCGAAGTGCCCTGTGCAGCGTGCACGAAGGGTGTGGTAGAAGGGCACTGTGCGCGAGCCTCGTGCAGTGAGTTCGTGTCCATTTTGGACACGGACACGACTCAAAAACGTGTTCAGTAAGTTAGGGTTGTGACCTAGAAGTCTAGGGCTACCAGAAAATATAATTTGTTTCACATTTTAACAAAAACACTTCCTTTGTGGCATTTCATCAAACAAGGGTTTCTAGCTTAGGATACGTGTCCGATACAGACACCAAACCGACTCTAATTTTCACCAAACTTGACCCACAGTTCCCTGGTATCTAGATGCATACAAATATGAAGAGAAAACACAATATTAACATGGTTTGAGGGTATTTACCTATTGATGCAAATCTAATGGAAAAACAATAAGAAGGGGGGGTGTCCACTTCAACTTGGTGATGGCCAAAGCTCACGAAATCCTCGATAGCAGGCCCTAACTAGTACCCTCTAGTGTAGGGGAGTCCAATGCAAGAAACTAGAGGTGATTTGGATCAAAATTGATCAAGTTATGGGTGTTTGAAGAAAATAGGATTTTGTAGGATTAAATTCATGTAAAATGAACATGAATGAATACAATGGGTTAATATAGGATGGTGTAGGGCTAGGAGGTACCCCATGGCCGGCCATAGCAAGGGGGGGGTGTCCTTGGCTTTCCTTCATGGAGAAGTCAAGGACTTTGGTGTAACGGTTGGGATATTTTGAGTAATTCATGGAAAATATCATATGTATAATATCTAGATATTTATCCTACTTTAACCCATGACTAATATCTATCCCCTTATCATTCTAGGTTAGTAGCTAATCTCTAGATTAGTGCTAAACTATGTTAGGGACTAACATGACACTAATCAATAATTAAATAATAATAAAAATACATAAATCCAAATAATTCTAAATAAATCCTAGAAAATACCAAAATACCCTTTAGGCTAAAAAGCCCTAATTTGATGTTCTAAACCTATGGCTAGGCTCACATGATCGTGGCAACTTCTAGTTTAAGGAATAACTAGGGTTAACACTAAGTTATACTAACAAAATCACAAAGTCTTAAGTCATGACTTTGAAAATAGTTTAACTTAACTAAAATCACCCAAAAATCATATTATGACTAAAGTACCACTAATAAATAATAAAAATAATAAATTTTCAAAAAATATCCCAATTTCAGAAAACTGGGTGTTACAAGTCTACCCACCTTAAAATAATTTCGTCCTCGAAATTTAGATGATCGTACTCCTCCTAGGTCAAACCTCCAACAATCAGGGTCGAAGCCACTACCTAGGCAACATACAAGGTCAACAAGCAAAATATGGGTAGTAGACCTATACTGGGTCATGTCCAAAAATTGGTTGGCAGTTTTAGGTCATAAGGTGTCCTTAATTCAAATCGAAATCAAAAGTAACTCTATGGGGTAAATCAGGATGGAGCCTCGGGTCAGGAAAATCGTACTAAGTAAATGAAGCATACGATGGTATGCCTGAGTGGGACACTAAGGTCGTATGTCATGTCTAGGTCATGTATGTGAAGTCAGTTTTGAGAAAACAACTAGTCTTGTGCTCTTAATTTAAAAGTCACGGTAATGTGTCTACGGTGATCATAATTTAGAGTGGGAAAGATCTATGGCCTAAATTGAACCAAAAATCGTGATGAAATAGTAGTATAAAGGACAGGTTAGGTGGGACAGTCCTAGTCATAGGTATAGACTAGGAAGATAAGGAAACAATAAATCACAGGGCTAAAAGGGTTACCATTCTATGGTCAGAGCTACTCTATAAAAAAAATATAGCATATATACATTAATATATTTAAGAGGAAAATTCTTGACAAGGAAGTTAGTCAAGAATTATATTAACAACTAAACTACTCCTACTCCTACTCCTACTCCTAAGTAAGAGATGAAGAAACAAACAAACAATCGACAAAATAAAAGAACTACCAGGTCAAAACTGATCACTAATATAGAACAGGTAGGAGCAGATGGAATTGGATTTCAAGATAGATATAATGAAGCAAGGTAGGAATGGAATTTAAAAGAACAGAACCTGCAAGCACATCGCCAACTGCCTGAGCATCCTCAACTGTCATGGCGTAAGCACGCCCCTGCTGACCTCTTCCAGCCTGCTGTTGAAACTGTAAAAATCTCTGCTGCTGTGGCTGTAACGGTCCTCTCTGCTGCTGTCCTACCGGAGCCTTGGCTCCTGCTCCTGGTGCTGCTCCCTGTGCTACTCTGCCTGTGAACTGGGAACACTCCCTGAGCTGGTGGTCCGCTGCCCCACATAGTAGGCACCAGCCCAACCTCTTCCTGCACTCTCCCCATCTATGTCCCGATTTCTTACAGTAGGGACAACTGGTAGTCTGCTGTCTCGGGGCCTGCTGCTGCTGCCTCGGCTGCTGATACTGCTGTGGCTGCCTCTGCTGATGCTGATAGTGAGGCCTCTTGGCCTGACCTCCACTGCTGCCTGCTCCCTGTGTATCACGGCCCCTCTTGAGCTTCAGCTCAAGATCGTCCTCAGCTGCCATCGCTCCTGCCAGAATCTCCTCAAAGGTGGCATTCCTGTCACTCTTGGTCAAGGACTTGACTTCCTTGACCAAGCCCTTCCTGAACCTCCTCGCCTTTGCTGTCTCGCTAAGGCCCTCCACAAATCTGCTCAACCGGCAAAACTCACCGGAATACTCCTCTACAGTCTGGTTCCCCTGAACCAGGTTCTCGAACTGGGTCTCCAAAGCACCGACTGCCTGATCCGGGAAAAACTTCCCCTTGAAGAGCTCCTTGAAAACTCTCCATGTCTGCCCTGGAGTGCCTACTCTCGGGTCCGTCTGATACCAGGTACGGGCAAGATCCTGCATCTGGCTGGCTGCTACCTCTATCTGTAGTCCGGCTGGAATCTCTGCCAGTCGGAAAATCTCCTCAATGTGCTCAATCCAGTCATCAGCATAAAGAATCCCCTCTGTCCCCAAGAAGTCCCTGGGGTTCATCTTCTTGAAGTCCTGAATGCCCGGAATCCTCTGCTGTCGCGGCTGTCCCAATCCTCCCTGTGGCTGGACAGCCAACCTCCCCACCGTCGCTCTAGCCAGCAGATGGACCTCATCTATGCCCTGGTAAACTCCGTCGTATGCTGCTGTTGCTGGGCCTGCTGCGTCTCTAGGAAATGCTAGAAGTATGAAAACATCTGTGCAGCATCCACTAATCCAGATGGCATTGGCGGCTGGAACTGCTGCTGGTGCTGCTGAAACTGTGGCTGACGAAACTGCGGGGGAGGGCATGTCTGGGGTAGCTGGGATGGTCCTCCGAATAAGTAGAGGTGCACCCCCAAATGTGGCAGAAGCTCCCACATGAGCTGGAGTAAGGGGAGCTGTGGTCCCGGGTCCTGGTGAGCTGGACGAGAGGTGGCAGACCTCTCAATGGTGTCACCTGGACCGAGACGCTGTGATCGTGTCTCCACCATCCTGAAGACAGATCAATAAGGAAGTCAATAACGGTACAAGGATGATAGTATCAAAGGACAATATGAAATAGATTATACAGATTTGAACAAAAGTCAGTAGATTCAAATCCATGGAAAATTTTTCCTAATTGTGATTGAGTATCCACTCTCTCTAAGCCTATTCCTCAAATCCTATCGCAGGCTGTAGTGATACTCTAGTTCGAATACCACTACATAAACAGGACCTGCATGGGCCACCACTAAAAACGTGTCATGACCCGCACCCTAGAGTAAGGGCACGAGAAGTGGGTACGTCCAGCCTACGCCGCAGTGTCGGCGGTAGAACGCTGTCCTAGGTCAATCATCTAAAAATATAAAGTACCTGTACAGTTTATACTCTCCGAATGGAGGTGACAAACAGAAAACAATCTCAATCACATCTAGGTAGAAGAATGAAAGATAGATAGATAGACAGTAACTCAAAGAGAACAGTAGAATAGATGAAATAAGTCCAAGTGTCTAGGATAACATAACATCAGAATGACAACTCATAATACAATAAGTCTAAGAGTCTATACATCTCCACATCTCAAAATACAACTCAGATGTGAGACAAAATGATAATACAGAAAAGACTGTCTAGCTAAACTAGCCTAGACTACTGGGGCAACATCCTCAGCTGCAGGTGGATCCTGCTGAGGGTCCACAACATAAGTATCATCTAGTCCTGCTCCATAATAGGTAGACACCAGGGCCTCATCCTCATCCTCTGTAATATTTTCAACAGGTTCAGTCAGGACAGGAACGAGCACAATACATCTCACGCAGTGCATAGTATGATAGGAAATATAAAGCATACAATAGAGTAAAATACAGGAAACACTGAAGGAAGATACATGTAGCAAAAGAGATAACTGTAATGAAATATCTACTATAATAGAGAACTAGTAGTGTCTAGTGAGTCAGAGTAAAATATAGACATGTGAAATGGCATAGGAGATTCATGGCTACAACTAAGAGTGATTCATGACTATAGCTACTGGGGTAATATCCACATGACTATTTCCACTCCCCCATCCCCAATCAATACACAAGGATCCATTCAAGTTATGTTAAGATTCGTGATAAGCCCATAAATAGGAGATTCATAAGAGGCTCTGTGAACATAAGAGTACATGAGTCACAAGCGATTCGTGAACCTATGAAAGCATAGAGATACATGATGATTCGTGAAAAGCACAAACATGTTGTATCTGATGCTCCCGAGGGGGATAACATCTCATGAAAAGATCCATATAGTACCAATCCGTGATAACAATCGTGTCAGCATCAAGGAAAGTAATCTAGAGCAAGAATATAAATCCTGGCAAATATGAAACGGTCAGAGAATGTACTCGCCTGCTGTATGAATGTCTGTAGAGAATATGCTGTCTGAGGAGAGGTGTATGGCTCCTAATCAGAACAATACAAGTCACAATGTATCCACAATGATAAAAATAAAGTATACAATGCATACTACATGATTCTAGGTCAATCTGGTCAAAAGTCAACTCTTGGTCAACTCTAATAGTCAAACTGGGTCACAGGAAGTCATACTAGGTCACAAGAAATCAAACTAAGTCAAATAAAGTCAAACAAGGTCAAACAAGTCAAGGTTAGTCAAATCTAGGTCAAAGTCAACTCTTGGTCAATATTCTAATCAAACTAGTCAAATACTAGTCAACATGATCAATCTGGGTCAAGTCTAGGTCAAACTTAGACCAACTAAGGTATTGGTCAAACAAAGACTAGTCAGTAAGGTAATTAGGTCAAACAAAGACTAGTCAATGAGGTAATTAGGTCAAACATGGTCAGACTAGTTAAACTAGTCATTTTTGGTCAATTAGGCCATAGTTTGACCAATAGTTGACTTTAGTCAACCATGGTCAACAAAGGTCAACTAGTAGGTGTTTTTGGTCATTAGGTCAAATTGAGTTAGCCTCTAATGCCATAGGCTTGTAACCTAGGCCATAGGCTTGATAACCTATAGGTTTCCTTATAAACCTATATCTTAGAAGTCATATATATATATATATATATATCTATATATCTATATATATAGATATACACATCTATCTAATACCTATATACCAATATGGGATACATTATATATATACAAACCCATACTCACATATATATATAATGACACAGTGATCTAATGCAATATATATATATATATATATATATATATATATATATATATATATATATATATATATATATATATATATATATAGACAAACCTATATATATAAACATATATATAGAGAGAGAGGAAAGTTAGAGAGAGACATAGAGTGAGAGAAAACAGTGAGAGAGAGGGAAAGACACACACAGGAAATGGGGGGGGGGGGGGGCTGTTCTCAGTTTCTGGAAACTGAAGACAGTCCCCAAACACACACACACAGTCACATATATACATATATATGTATATATGTACACAACTACCAATATACACAACTAAACATCCCCAAAACTCACCTACACACTCACATACATATATACTACATGTATATACACTGAAATACACATATACATGCATATATCATAATCAAAATAGATTTGAAATTCATTTTTACAAAACTGGAAATTAATCCCAAATCAGGAAATAATGGGCTGTGCCTAGGAAAACAGGGTAACCCGATTTCTCACACCAATACGAGCTAAGACTCGAAACTAGTGGTTGGTAACTAATGCCCCATATGTACTCTAGTGTCCTAGGTACCTGACACGACACGGTTTAACGTGTCCAAACTCACAAAAACTCCACTCGGGTAAACTAGGATAGACAAACACGTACACAGCATCGTGCACGTGTTCACGTGTCTCGTGGACACACCACGAGACACGACATGTCTCGTGGTCACACACACGTGTAGCCCATATATAGGGCTACACGATGGACACACTGTTACATGTCCACGTGTCCTACAACGTCGACACGAGAGCCGTATCAGTCGAGGAAACTCGACTGATACGCGCGGTTTTTACTGCGTCGTGCAGAGATGCACACGTCTCGTGGACACGACACGAGCCACGTGGGGCCTCATGGTCATGCCCACGTGTAGCCTACGTGTTGGGCTACACACTCGTGTCACCACGAGGTGTCCTCGACTCGTGTCCATGCGATACGAGTCGCGTGTCTAAGTCGAATTTTCGACTGGACTGTGCGCGTGTGTGGCCAGTGCGGCCCGGATTTCGTGTCCGATACAAAACAACACATCGTGAAACTTTGGAAGCATGTTCGCAGACATTGCCCCCTCGTGTCCACCAATTTTGGTGTGTCGAAGTGCCCTGTGCAGTGCGCACGAAGGGTGTGGTAGCAGGGCACTGTGCGCGAGCCACGTGTAGTGAGTTCGTGTCCGTTTTGGACACGGACACGACTCGAAAATGTGTTCAGAAAGTTAGGGTTGTGACCTAGAAGTCTAGGGCTACCAGAAAATATAATTTGTTTCACATTTTAACAAAAACACTTCCTTTGTGGCATTTCATCAAACAAGGTTTTCTAGCTTAGGATACGTGTCCGATACCGACACCAAACCGACTCTAATTTTCACCAAACTTGACCCACAGTTCCCTGGTACCTAGATGCATGCAAATATGAAGAGAAAACACAATATTAACATGGTTTGAGGGTATTTACCTATTGATGCAAATCCAATGGAAAAATAAGGAGAGGGGGGTGTCCACTTCAACTTGGTGATGCCCAAAGCTCACAAAATCCTTGATAGCAGGCCCTAACTAGTACCCTCTAGTGTAGGGGAGTCCAATGCAAGAAACTAGAGGTGATTTGGATCAAAATTGATCAAGTTATGGGTGTTTGAAGAAAATAGGATTTTGTAGGATTAAATTCATGTAAAATGAACATGAATGAATACAATGGGTTAATATAGGATGGTGTAGGGCTAGAGGGTACCCCATGGCCGGCCATAGCAAGGGGGGTGTCCTTGGCTTTCCTTCATGGAGAAGTCAAGGACTTTGGTGTAAAGGTTGGGATATTTTGAGTAATTCATGGAAAATATCATATGTATAATATCTAGATATTTATCCTACTTTAACCCATGACTAATATCTATCCCCTTATCATTCTAGGTTAGTAGCTAACCTCTAGATTAGTGCTAAACTAGGTTAGGGACTAACATGACACTAATCAATAATTAAATAATAATAAAAACACATAAATCCAAATAATTCTAAATAAATCCTAGAAAATTACCAAAATACCCTTTAGGCTAAAAAGCCCTAATTTGATGTTCTAAACCTATGGCTAGGCTCACATGATCATGGCAACTTCTAGTTTAAGGAATAACTAGGGTTAACACTAAGTTATACTAACAAAATCACAAAGTCATAAGTCATGACTTTGAAAATAGTTTAACTTAACTAAAATCACCCAAAAATCATATTATGACTAAAGTACCTCTAATAAATAATAAAAATAATAAATTTTCAAAAAATACCCCAATTTCAGAAAACTGGGTGTTACACTCTCCATGATGTGCTTCATATACCGTCTGTTACGAGAAATCTTGTTAGTGGATCCTTCCATGTAGCCTCAGGATACAAAATTGTTATGGAGGCAAATAAAGTAGTTTTCTCTAAGAATGATTTGTTTGTGGGGAAAGTATTTGTGAAAGATGGACTCTTTATTTTAAGTACCATGAATAAAATTTCAAATCCCTCTTTTGTTGCAAATATTGAATTATCAAATGTTTGGCATGGTAGATTAGGTCATGTGAACTTAGGATCTATTAAAAGGATGATGAACTTAGATCTTATACCTAAGACTTCTATAGATGATGAACACAAATGTGAGATTTGTGTTCAAGCCAAACACACAAGATTATCTTTCAAATCTGTCTATAGAGATTCTAAACTCCTAGAACTTATCCATAGTGATATTTGTGATTCCAATAGGGTCTTGACCCGAGGCGGTAGGAAATACTTTGTTACTTTCATAGATGATCATTCAAAGTATTGTTACACCTACCTTTTTAAGACTAAAGATGAAGTTCTAGACAGATTCAAGATTTATAAATCTGAAGCTGAGAACCAGTTGGATAGGAAGATTAAGATCCTTAGATCAGATCGTGGTGGAGAGTATACCTCAAATGAAATGACTAACTTCTATGAAGAGCACTGAATTATTCATGAGGTAACTGCTTCTTATTCACCACAATCCAATAGAGTTGCTGAAAGGAAGAATTGCACTCTTTTAGACATGGTCAATGCCATGCTTCTTAGCTCAGGTACCCCTGATAATCTTTGGGGAGAAGCCTTATTGTCAGCCTGTTATATTCTTAATAGGATATCCAGTAATACTAATGATAAGACCCCATATGAATTATGGAAAGGTCGGACCCCTAGGATTAATCACCTCAAAGTTTGGGGATGCTTAGCTAAAGTAGGAATTCCTGAACCTAAAAATAGGAAGATAGGACCTAAGACTGTAGATGCTGTATTCATATGATATGCCCTAGATAGTAATGTCAATAGATTTCTTGTAACCCATTCTGAAGTAAATAAAATCTTTAATAACACAATTATTGAAGCTAGAGATGCAGTTTACTTTGAGAACATTTTTCCTTTCAAAGATAGAACCCCTTCATCTTCCTTTAACCCTTCTTTTATTCCATCTACTAGTTCTCATGATCCAGTACCCAGTTCTTAATCTGAACAAGTCATAGAACCTAGAAGGAGTAAAAGAGAAAGGATTGAAAAGAATTTAGGAGAAGGATTCTTCACATTTTTGATAGAGGGTGATCCCTCAACTTATGAAGAAGCCATATCCTCTCCTGATGCCCTTCTGGAAAGAACCTATCAACAATGAGTACAACTCCATCATGGAGAACAATACTTGGTTTTTAGCAGACCTTCCTTTAGGTAGCAAATCCATAGGTTGTAAGTGGATTTTCAAAAGAAAACTTAGAGCCGATGGCACCATAGAAAATATAAGGCTAGATTAGTAGCCAAAGGTTTTACCCAGAAGAAAGGATTAGATTATTTTGATACCTACTCTCCTGTAGCTAGAATATCTTCTATTAGAACCCTTCTAGCTTTCGCATCCATTCATGATATGCTGATCCATCAAATGGATGTAAAGACAGTATTTCTAAATGGAGATTTAGAAGAAGAGATATATATGGAGCAACCTGAAGGTTTTATTACTAAAGGTCAAGAAAAGAAGTTTTTCAGATTAGTAACATCTCTTTATGGCCTAAAGCAAGCTCCCAAGCAATGGCACAACAAATTTGATAAAGTCATTATAGAATTTGGTTTTGTGCCAAATGAATATGACAAATGTTTGTATTCTAAAAATACAAATAAAAGTTGTGTTATTTTATGCTTGCATGTTGATGATATTCTTATTCTAGGATCTTCACTGGAACTGATAAATAACACTAAAAATTATTTATCTAACCAGTTTGATATGAAAGACCTAGGTGAGGCAAATCTGATCCTAGGAATGCAAAGTGTCAAAAAAGAAAGAGGGCTATACTCTATCCTTAGCACATTCAATTGAAAAAATGCTAAGGAAGTTTGAGTATTTTGACAAGAAACCTGCCCTTACCCCTTATGACAGTAATGTTGTTCTCAAGAAGAATGAAGGATTACCTATAGAACAACATAGATATTCACAAATGATTTGGTCCCTTATGTACATAACAAACAGGACTAGACCTGAAATTGTATTTGCTATTAGGAGACTAAGTAGGTACACTAGTAACCCAAATCAATCACATTAGACTGCTTTGGACAGAGTATTTAGATATCTTAAGGGAACTCTATATTATAAACTTCATTATACTAGACACCCTGATATCATAGATGGTTACTCTGATGCAAATTGGGTAACTGATTCACATGATGTGAAATCCACTACTGGATATGTTTTTACCCTAGAAGGAGCTGCAATCTCCTGGGGATCATGTAAACAAACTATCATAGCCAGAAGTACAATGGACTCTAAAATGATAGCTATGGATACTACCTGTACAAAAGCCGAATGGCTCAGAAATCTTATTATGCATATACCTGTTTATATTCATCCTATTCCTGCAATCTCTATAAACTATGATAATAAATCTGTTATAGAACTACTAAAGCATGATTCTGTGAATGCTAAGATGAACCGGCACCTGCAGCTGCGCTTCAAGTCAATAAAGAGCCTATTGGGCAAATATGTGGTTCTTGAATATATAAAGTCAGAAAAGAACCTTGCAGACTACTTGACGAAGGGTCTGTCTAGGACATTGATCCTAGAATCATCGAGGGGGATGGTGTTAAGCCCATAGTATAGTCACCAGCAGTGGCAACCCAACCGAGCCTGACTGGAGATCCCAAGAAGCCGGTTCAATGGATAGAAACAAGCTGGACTAGGTGACTATTATAGAACACTGACCTTGAGATTAAATTCTTTTTAAAATAAAATACCAAGAGGCTGTACATGTGTACATTGATATCCCATCCCTATGGTGACAGTGTTCCTTTTGTGATATGGATAGGGTGAGTTTAAACTCTTAATAAGTTCAAGTATGATATGCAGGGTTGATTCCTATCACCAACCCTTAAGGACTTACCTATATGAGAGGTCGTGAGGGCCGCGACTATAGGACAAGACGATCCTAGACAACTCTCATGAATGTGTAAAAGTGCACATGGCCAACCAAACGCGCCACCCGATAGACCAAAGTACCTCTAGCGTACTATGTGTGCTATAGTCTGAATCTGGTTCAAGAAGACTGATTCAAGGCGTAGTCCATCAAGCTCTTCTTCAGACAAAGATAATAGTCACTACGTGAGATTCAAGGCTATAGTCCATCTCATTTATGCATAGTATACAACTGCCCAAAAATTCTCTTATTCTTGTCTCTCTTTCTTCCCCTCTATCATCTTGAAAGTTGACCTTTTGGGGGGATTGTTAGCTGTAGCAAAAGCTCAACTCATTCATTTATTATTAGTCCCACATCGGCTAGCACAGTTGCTTTCATTGTGTATATATACACTCCTCCCATCTTGCTTCATTAAACCATTGAGTGGGATCCCCATGGACCACACGCGAGCACCGCCGCCGCCGCCGTCCGGCCCGGCTCGGTTCGGTTCGGTCCGGCGCCCGTAACGGGTGCGGGCACGTGCCCACATTTGCGGGTGCCGAATGCCGATTCGATTCCTTCTTCGGGTTCGGGCTGAGACTCAAAAATCCTTTTTGCTCCTATTATTTTTTCTGACCGTTATCATTTAATTTCGTAACAATTACTATTCAAAATTACGTCCAGATACATTGTATTACGTTTCTTTATAACGTTAAAATTTATTATTCATTATTTCTGAACGTTACAAAGAGCCACCATCAGCCTATATAAGTCTGTGCTTCTTTCTCTTTCGAACACAGAAATTATTTTTCTCGAATTTCTCTAAAATTCTCGTCTCCTTCGTATTATCGTTGCTGTTCTTCGTTGCTCTGGGCAGAGCTAAGTCGGGGTCGCTCTCTCCGAGTCGTGTGCGGCAAGGAGATTCCGATGGAGCGGGGATTTTACCACTATGAGCGTTCGGATACGGTTGCACATAGACCCGAGCTAACTCTTAGGGCAGTGCTACGTGCACGACTTCCTCGGAGGCCGGTAATTTTAATTCAAAGCATTTTCTTGCACATTTTAATCCGAAGTTTTTTGAAGACAATTACAACTATATATATATATATTTTTTTTATATATACAACTATATATACAACTATATATATATATATTACAACTATATATATATATATATATATATATATATATATATATATATATACACACGAAAATGGGTTTTTCTTAGTTCGATTTGGTATGGATGAGGATGTAGAGAAAATCCTTCATGGAGGGCCCTAGATGTTCGACGGAAGGCTGATTATTCTAAAGAAGTGGACCGTAGACACTCAATACGAAAGATATATACTTTTATTAGCCTCAATTTGGATGAAAATTTCTAAGATACATGTCCAATATTGGAGCATCCAAATGCATATGAAGCTGGCTAGCCATATTGGCATGCCTATCAAAGTAGACAACATAACGTCACAGAAATTGAGATTGTCTTATGCGCGAATGTTTATATATATATATATATATATATATATATATATATATATATATATATATATATATATGACCACTATTACTGATATATAAATTATATATAATCTAATCTACAAATACCCTTTTATATCTAATCTAATTTTCTATTCCACAAATACCCTTGTATATATAATCTAATTACAATTGATTTTTTCTACTATTCTATTCTACTATTTAATTCCAAAACATAGGCTTCATCGTGGAATTTTCTATTCCACAAATACCTTTGCATATCTAATCTAATTAAAATTGATTCTTTCTACTAATATGGGTAATTATGGAATTTCAAAATCGTCCTTTAGTATTCCTAAATATATTATATAAATATAAAATAATATATACATATCTTGGTGTAATTCCATGTATGCATTAAATATCTAAATTTAGTCTAAATATAATCCCAAAGTAAACTCACTGTCCACCAATCTTTCATGCATGCATATCTAAGTATTTTTTCAGGCATGGCCACTATTGAGCGGCTATTATTAGCTGCAATGCATGGCCACTATTGAAGTGAGAGGAGCGGTTGTTTTTTCAAAGGGCGACTGTTAGAGCATCTCCAACCCTATTGTTTATTAAGTGTTGTGAGTCTTAGGTGGCTTCTATGTGGCATGAGCCACAAGACAATGTTTTGTTTATGTGGCAAAATTATATCTCAAAAGACAATGAGATAGAAAAACTCTCTCCAATGCAAAAGTATTAAGGAGACAATAGAAAATATTTTTTCTAACTTCCAATACAACTTTTAAGACAACTAATCATCTTATTTCTTTTTTCTAATATTTTTTATTCATAATTGATGACATGGAAGAGAAGACATTGTCAAGTACATTGTCTAGAACAAGACAATCAACTTCACAATGTCTTCTTTAATTTTTGCCACATAAGCTTCACAATTGACTTGACAATTGCATTGGAGAAAAACTTTTGAATAAAATTTGTCTTTCCTATGTGGCAACAACTTTTTTCGAAAGTCACAATAGGGTTGGAGATGCTCTTAGTATTTGGACACATGAATATCATTCCTGTCTAGAATATTATGTCTTTATAACCAAATGTCTTTAAATTCAAAGACATTGCTTCTAACAGGTTTGCATCTGTTAGAGAAAAGCTGATGGACAGCAGAAATCTGATGCTGTTTACACTCTAATATACAATATATTAGAGCATTTCACTGGACATATTTTTGATGGGGGAGAATTAGAACCCTATTACAGAATTTACGAAGTCCAACCTTGACTCATTTTAGATGGTATAAGGATACCTTTCTGAGTAGAGTCATGGCACTGGATGATGCAAATGCGTCACATTGGAAATCCAAATTTATTGATGGATTACCCAATCTTTTTGCTGAGAAAATACGGAAAAAGTTAAAGGAAAAGAATAATGGTGAAATACCATATCAAAATTAAACCTATGGAGCATTAATCAATGCTTGTGTCCAAGAAGGCTTAGCTTTATGTAATGCTCAAAAGCTAAGGAATCAACTGAAATCGCAAAGGCTTTCGGAGAGAAAGC
Organism: Iris pallida; assembly: GCA_029216955.1. NCBI lineage: Eukaryota > Viridiplantae > Streptophyta > Magnoliopsida > Asparagales > Iridaceae > Iris > Iris pallida. The sequence goes on along the minus strand of JANAVB010003400.1, from coordinate 14,678,473 downwards.
AATTAGGTGAATATTGTAGCCAATTCACTGTAGATAATTATAAGCCTTATGATAAGAAGGAAAAGGCTAAGAAGGATTATAGTAGAGAAAAGGGAAATAAGCCCTACTATAGGAGAAAAAGGAAAAAGAAATATTCCCAACAATACAAAGAGGGAGAGAAGGGGAAGGAGAAGAAATCTTCTCAAAAAAGGAAATCCTCTAAAGAAATAAAATGTTATAAATGTGAAAAAATTGGCCATTATGCTAATAGGTGTTATACCAAAAAGAAAATCCAAGAAATAGAGGATGAAGGGTTAAAGAAAACCCTGTATAAAATACTGATAAATTCTGATTAAGAATTAGATTCATCAGACGAGTCTAGTGATGATGAGTCGATTAATATGTGTGAAAATGATAGTGAATGTAGCTGTGAGGAATGTTCCAATGAACATGATCATGAGTATTATAAGTCCATAGTCGAAATGAATGGATTATCAATTAATGTATTGACTGCTCAAAATAAAGGAGAGATAATAAAATCTCTATTATCTACTGGAATCAGTAGAGATGCTAGGGAAAAACTAATAGATTTTCTTAGTATAGAAGAAAAGTCAACTAGTAGTTCTTTGAATGAGGAAGGAACTAATAAGAAAGAGGAATTTTATAGCATGGATGAAGTCCTCCGACGATATAGAAATAAGGAGGTAAAAGCTGTTACAATACAAGATCTCCAAAATAAGATTAAGGTATTGAAAAGAGAAATAAAAGAGCTAAAATCTCAAGATGAGATGAATCAAATAAGATTGTCTAATCTTGAGACAGTAGCAAAGAATATGATAATCCATACTACCGAGCAAGGGGAAAGCTCAAAAAGAAGTAATACTTCTACCCTTGAAGTTTCTGATGAGGAAACTGAGCCTCAACAGAAATTAGAGAAAATAGATCTCTATGTTACCCAAAAATGGTACATTCAAATAGATTTACTTATTAATAATGAGTATTATATTAAGAATTTGATTGCACTAGTAGATAGTGGTGCATATCTTAATTGTGTTAAAGAGGGTGTGATTCCAATCAAGTATTGTGAACGCACAACTCAAACACTGAGTGATGCAAACAATAAAGCAATGACAGCACCTTATAAGGTTACAGATGTTAATGTCTGTAAAAACTCTGCAACCATACCACTGCAATTTATGGTAGTTAAGGAAATAACTCAGCATGTTATTCTAGGGACTCATTTTCTAGAAAAACTTATGCCAATAAAGAATATTAATTTAAAGGGAATTTCTACTGTTTATAAAGGCAGAAAAGTAACCTTTGAATTTATTCGTAATCCAATGATCAAGATACTAAATGAAATAAGAGAAATTGATTTTAAAGAAAATTAAATCAATTTTCTCTGGGAGGAAATAAGGCAAATATAAATCTCTGATCAATTAAATAAGCCAGAGATTAAGGATAAAATAAAACAAGTTGAAGAGGAATTTAAACTTCAGACTTGTAGCAATCTTCCAAATGCATTTTGGGATAGAAAACAGCATATTATTTTACTCCCTTATGAGGATAACTTTAATGAGAAAGATATCCCAACCAAGGCAAGACCTTGCCAGATGAATCAACAATATCTGGAAATATACAAAAAAGAAATATATGATTTAATAGATAAGAAGTTAATATGAAAATCCTACTCTCCATGGAGTTGCACAGCATTTTATGTAATGAATAATGCTGAGAGGGAGAGAGGTGTACCAAGATTGGTAATTAATTATAAACCTCTCAATAAGGTTTTGAAATGGATCAGATATCCAATCCCTAATAAGAGGGATCTGCTCAATAGAATTGTTAGAGCAAGAATTTTTTCTAAATTTGATTTAAAATCAGGTTACTGGCAAATCCAGATACCTGAGCAGGATAGATATAAGACTGCTTTTATAGTTCTATTTGGGCACTATGAATGGAATGTTATGCCCTTCGGACTGAAGAATGCTCCGTCCGAATTTTAGAATATAATGAATGAAATATTCAATAATTATTCTGAATTTATTCTATCCTATATTGATGATATATTAATATTTTCTAATTCTTTTGATGAACATTTTAAACACTTGATGATTCTCAAGCATTTAGTCATCAAGAATGGGTTGGTGATATCTGCACCAAAAATGTAATTGTTCCAAACAGAAATAAGATTTTTGGGACATAATATAGCAAATAGGACAATAATTTCTCTCGATAGATGTATTGAATTTGCTTCTAAGTTTTCCGATGAAATAACCGATAATAAGCAGTTACAAAGATTTCTAGGGGCATTGAACTATGTTTCTGATTTTTACAAGAACATAGCTCAGGATACAAATATTTTGTATCAAAGATTGAAGAAGAATCCCATTGCCTGGACAGAAGATCATACTAAGGCTGTTAGGATAATAAAGCAAAAGGTTAAAAATTTACCTTGCTTGCATTTAGCCAATGCTGAATGGTTTAAAATAGTGAAGACAGATGCCAGTTATATTGGCTATGGTGGCATCTTAAAGCAGAGAAATCCTGAGACTAATAAGGAAGTCCTAGTCAGGTTCTGCTCGGGTAAATGGAATGATATCCAAATAAATTATTCCACAATCAAGAAAGAAATTCTTTCTATAATAAAATGCATTCATAAGTTCCAAGATGATCTGTTTAATCAGAAGTTTTTGCTTAGAATAGATTGTAGTTCTGCAAAAAATAGTCTTGGAAAAAGATGTTAAAAATCTAGCGTCAAAACAAATATTTGCTAGATGGCAAGCTGAATTAGCTATTTTTGATTTTGATATTGAATATATTAAAGGAGAAGAAAATAGTCTTCCTGATTTTCTAACTCGCAAATTTTTACAGAATGAGCAGGCGAGATAAGGGCAAACAGCCCTGGGAGCCTCCCAAATGGGAGCAGCCCAAAAGTCGCAAAACTCATCGGAGACAGGCCCAAATTCCTGTACGAAGAAATATTATTGTTTCAGCTGATAATGCAACCAATGAGCAACAGAAGGAAAAATTTTCCTATCAAGAGGCGGCGACTCTTGTAGAAGTTGAGACAATATATACTCAGAAATCAGCAGAGGAAGCCATAATATGTCTAGACAGGAATGATATTCCTGTGTCCAATAACACTTGGGACCCTTGGCAGCTCAAAGAAAAATACTTTGAGAGGAATTTTTATCCAATAAAAATGAGGGCGAGGAGTCATTATGAAGGAATGCTTCTCTCTACTAATTCGGCAGAAATAGAGCACTTTAGGCAAAATCCTAAAGATCCACATTCGGAGATTGTATATAGTAAAATTACTATATATAAAATCCTTACCCCTCAATCATGGGGTTTGCATCCAAATTTTGAGATAGCAATGCTTTTCAGGAATAATACAACTTCAATGAAGTTTACCTACTGGGATTACATAGATGCCTTCTTCTACATATTTTATTATAAGAATGAGAGAAGAAAGCACTCCTGGTTTATCAAAATATGTCCAAAAATATTAGAACAGGACATTCCCACCTGGTTCAATAAGTGGTGGAATTATTTTGGAGCAAACCTGGAAATACTGTCAGGACCTTTGCTCAACATGTTCGATGAATGGGTCGAAAAGGCAAAAGTTTGCCTAAAAAAACAAAAATTTTATGATGAAGAAACAACTATGCACTTCTTCGTCTCTAATAATGTTTCCCATATAATGAAGTGGTCTCTCAAATGTGCAGAGGAAGAATTTGAAATATACAAATTAAAAAGAATTTTTCTCATCAAATGGTGGAACAGAATTGATGAGAAAGAAAAAATAGCAGAAATCAAGGCATCTCTTGCAGCAGAAGCCAAAGAATCAGAAAGGTTGCAAGAAGAAAAGATAATGGATTATGAGGATAATTACCTGAGAAAATTTAAAGATTATATGAACATGAAAAATCCCAAAATATCCAAAGAAGAATTAAAAAATCGCTGTCGAAAATATATTCATTCCCAAATGAAAGAAATATTTGGAGATACTATCTTCCTAGATCTTGATGATGATGATTCAATGAAGTCATCAGAGGCGTCAGTTGCAGCCCACGGCGTTGAGGATGAATCTTCCTCTGAAAGCAATAAGGAGGTGGTGGTAGAATCGTCCGCTAGTCATGCGCCACGAAGGAGGCCCAGGAACAGTAAAGATGAAAAATAGAGGACATCTGTGCGACAGCAGAATAAAGGAGGAAATGACAAAGACAACCACAAATAGCAATAATGGTGGTAGTGGGGCCTACAATCCATTATCAGGCCACATTCAAGATAAGAAGGAATCACCTTTAAAAAAGCAAAAGGAGATGTGAAATAAAGTTGCAGAGACACGTAGGTGACTAATCCACTACGTGTAACTTTAATGATATGCTCGAGGCGGTTCTGCTGGACAGTTGGCTTTTCAATAACAGGATGTTGTCGATTTGCTTCGAGTGTTTCTGTATTATAAATAGAGGCCACTTGCCTCGTTTGTGGGTGTGCTAAGTTTTACTTTCTTCTGTAAGAGTGTGTGCTTGTGTGCTTCTGTACTACTACTACTATCAATAAAAGTTCAAGTTTGCTATTTTCAATCTTCTCACTCTACTTCTGGCCTTGTTGAAGATCCTGCTAAATATTGTTTCACTCCCTTATGAGGATAACTTAAATGAGAAAGATATCCCAACCAAGGCAAGACCTTGTCAGATGAATCAGCAATATCTGGAAATATGCAAAAAAGAAATACAGGATTTAATAGATAAGAAGTTAATACGAAAATCCTACTCTCCATGGAGTTGCACAGCATTTTATGTAATGAATAATGCTGAGAGGGAGAGACGTGCACCAAGATTGGTAATTAATTATAAACCTCTCAATAAGGTTTTGAAATGGATCAGATATCCAATCCCTAATAAGAGGGATCTGCTCAATAGAATTGTTAGAGCAAGAATTTTTTTTCTAAATTTGATTTAAAATCAGGTTACTGGCAAATCCAGATAGCCGAGCAGGATAGATATAAGACTGCTTTTAAAGTTCCATTTGGGCACTATGAATGGAATGTTATGCCCTTCGGACTGAAGAATGCTCCGTCCGAATTTCAGAATATAATGAATGAAATATTCAATAATTATTCTAAATTTATTCTATCCTATATTGATGATATATTAATATTTTCCAATTCTCTTGATGAACATTTTAAACACTTGAAGATTCTCAAGCATTTAGTCATCAAGAATGGGTTGGTGATATCAGCACCAAAAATGAAGTTGTTCCAAACAGAAATAAAATTTTTGGGACATAATATAGCAAATAGGACAATAATTCCTATCGATAGAAGTATTGAATTTACTTCTAAGTTTTCCGATGAAATAACCGATAATAAGCAGTTACAAAGATTTCTAGGGACATTGAACTATGTTTCTGATTTTTACAAGAACATAGCTCAGGATACAAAAATTTTGAATCAAAGATTGAAGAAGAATCCCATTGCCTGGACAGAAGATCATACTAAGGCAGTTATGATAATAAAGCAAAAGGTTAAAAATTTACCTTGCTTGTATTTAGCCAATGCTGAATGGTTTAAAATAGTAGAGACAGATGCCAGTGATATTGAAGAAGAACCTGACTAGGACTTCCTTATTAGTCTCAGGATTTCTCTGCTTTAAGATGCCACCATAGCCAATATCACTGGCATCTGTCTCTACTATTTTAAACCATTCAGCATTGGCTAAATGCAAGCAAGGTAAATTTTTAACCTTTTGCTTTATTATCCTAACTGCCTTAGTATGATCTTCTGTCCAGGTAATGGGATTCTTCTTCAATCTTTGATACAAAAAATTTGTATCCTGAGCTATGTTCTTGTAAAAATCAGAAACATAGTTCAACACCCCTAGAAATCTTTGTAACAGCTTATTATCGGTTATTTCATCGGGAAACTTAGAAGCAAATTCAATACTTCTATCAATTGGAATTATTGTCCTATTTGCTATATTATGTCCCAAAAATCTTATTTCTGTTTGGAACAATTTCATTTTTGGTGCTGATATCACCAACCCATTCTTGATGACTAAATGCTTAAGAATCTTCAAGTGTTTAAAATGTTCATCAAGAGAATTGGAAAATATTAATATATCATCAATATAGGATAGAATAAATTCAAAATAATTATTGAATATTTCATTCATTATATTATGAAATTTGGACGGAACATTCTTCAGTCCGAAGGGCATAACATTCCATTCATAGTGCCCAAATGGAACTGTAAAAGCAGTCTTATATCTATCCTGCTTAGCTATCTGGATTTGCCAGTAACCTGATTTTAAATCAAATTTAGAAAAATATCTTGCTCTAACAATTCTATTGAGCAGATCCCTCTTATTAGGGATTAGATATATGATCCATTTCAAAACCTTATTGAGAGGTTTATAATTAATTACCAATCTTGGTACACCTCTCTTCCTCTCAGCATTATTCATTACATAAATTGCTGTGCAACTCCATAGAGAGTAGAAATTTTGTATTAACTTTTTATCTATTAAATCCTGTATTTCTTTTTTGCATATTTCCAGATATTGATGATTCATCTGGCAAGGTCTTGCCTTGGTTGGGATATCTTTCTCATTAAGTTATCCTCATAAGGGAGTGAAACAATATTTAGCAGGATCTTCAACAAGGCCAGAAGTAGAGTGAGAAGATTGAAAATAGGAAACTTGAACTTTTATTGATAGTAGTAGTAGTACAGAAGCACACAAGCACACACTCTTACAGAAGAAAGTAAAACTTAGCACACCCACAAACGAGGCAAGAGGCGTCTATTTATAATACAGAAACACTCGAAGCAAACCGACAGCATCCGGTTATTGAAAAGCCATCTGTCCAGCAGAACCGTCTCGAGCAGATCATTAGAGTTACACGTAGTGGATTAGGTACCTACGTGTCTCTGCAACTTTATTTCACATCTCCTTTTGCTTTTTTTAAGGAGATTCCTTCTTATCTTGAATGTGGCCTGATAATGGATTGTAGGCCCCACTACCACCATTATCGCTATTTGTGGCTGTCTTTGTCAATTCCTCCTTTATTCTGCTGTCGCACAGATGTCCTCAATTTTTTATCTTCACTGTTCCTGGGCCGCCTTCGTGGCGCATGACTGGCGGACGATTCTACCACCACCTCCTTATTGCTTTCAGAGGAAGATTCATCCTCATCGCCGTGGGCTGCAACTAACGCCTCTGATGACTTCATTGAATCATCATCATCAAGATCTAGGAAGATAGTATCTCCAAATATTTCTTTCATTTGGGAATTAATATATTTTTGACAGCAATTTTTTAATTATTCTTTGGATATTTTGGGATTTTTCCTGAGCATATAATCTTTAAATTTTCTCAGGTATTTATCCTCATAATCCATTATCTTTTCTTCTTGCAACCTTTCTGATTCTTTGGCTTCTACTGCAAGAGATGCCTTGATTTCTGCTATTTTTCCTTCTCATCAATTCTGTTCCACCATTTGATGAGAAAAATTCTTTTTAATTTGTATATTCCAAATTTTCCCTCTGCACATTTGAGAAACCACTTCATTATATGGGGAACATTATTAGAGACGAAGAAGAGCATAATTATTTCTTCATCATAAAAATTTTGTTTTTTCTGGCAAATTTTTGCCTTTTTGACCGATTCATCGAACATGTTGAGCAAAGGTCCTGACAGTATTTCCAGGTTTGCTCCAAAATAAATCCACCACTTATTGAACCAGGTGGGAATGTCCTGTTATAATATTTTTGGACATATTTTGATAAACCAGGAGTGCTTTCTTCTCTCATTCTCATAATAAAATATGTAGAAGAAGGCATCTATGTAATCCCAGTAGGTAAACTTCATTGAAGTTGTATTATTCCTGAAAAGCATTGCTCTCTCAAAATTTGGATACAAACCCCATGATTGAGGGGTAAGAATTTTATATATAGTAATTTTACTATATACAATCTCCGACTGTGGATCTTTAGGATTTTGCCTAAAGTGCTCTATTTCTGTCGAATTAGTAGAGAGAAGCATTCCTTCATAATGACTCCTCACCCTCATTTTTATTGGATAAAAATTCTTCTCAAAGTATTTTTCTTTGAGCTGCCAAGGGTCCCAAGTGTCATTGGACACAGGAATATCATTCCTGTCTAGACATATTATGTCTTCCTCAGCTGATTTCTGAGTATATATTGTCTCAACTTCTGCAAGAGTAGCCGTCTCTTGATAGGAAAAATTTTCCTTCTGTTGCTCATTGGTTGCATTATCGGCTGAAACAATAATATTTCTTCATACAGGAATTTGGTCCTGTCTCCGATGAGTCTTGCGACTTTTGGGCTGCTCCCATTTGAGAGGCTCCCAGGGCTGTTTGCCCTTATCTTGCCTGCTCATTCTGCAAAAATTCGCGAGTTAGAAAATCAGGAAGACTATTTTCTTCTCCTTTAATATATTCAATATCAAAATCAAAAATAGCTAATTCAGCTTGCCATCTAGCAAATATTTTTTTGACGCTAGATTTTTAACAACTTTTTCCAAGACTATTTTTGCAGAACTACAATCTATTCTAAGCAAAAACTTCTGATTAAGCAGATCATCTTGGAACTTATGAATGCATTCTATTATAAAAAGAATTTCTTTCTTGATTGTGGAATAATTTATTTGGGTATCATTCCATTTACCCGAGCAGAACCTGACTAGGACTTCCTTATTAGTCTCAGGATTTCTCTGCTTTAAGATGCCACCATAGCCAATATCACTGGCATCTGTCTCCACTATTTTAAACCATTCAGCATTGGCTAAATGCAAGCAAGGTAAATTTTTAACCTTTTGCTTTATTATCCTAACTGCCTTAGTATGATCTTCTGTCCAGGCAATGGGATTCTTCTTCAATCTTTGATACATAATTTTTGTATCCTAAGCTATGTTCTTGTAAAAATCAGAAACATAGTTCAATGTCCCTAGAAATTATTATAACTGCTTATTATCGGTTATTTCATCGGAAAACTTAGAAGCAAATTCAATACTTCTATCGATAGGAATTATTGTCCTATTTGCAAGATTATGTCCCAAAAATCTTATTTCTGTTTGGAACAATTTTATATTTGGTGCTGATATCACCAACCCATTCTTGATGACTAAATGCTTGAGAATCTTCAAGTGTTAAAATGTTCATCAAGAGAATTGGAAAATATTAATATATCATCAATATAGGATAGAATAAATTTAGAATAATTATTGAATATTTCATTCATTATATTCTGAAATTCGGACGGAGCATTCTTCAGTCCGAAGGGCATAACATTCCATTCATAGTGCCCAAATGGAACTGTAAAAGCAGTCTTATATCTATCCTGCTCAGGTATCTGGATTTGCCAGAAACCTAATTTTAAATCAAATTTAGAAAAAATTCTTGCTCTAACAATTCTATTGAGCAGATCCCTCTTATTAGGGATTGGATATCTGATCCGTTTCAAAACCTTATTGAGAGGTTTATAATTAATTACCAATCTTGGTACACCTCTCTCCCTCTCAGCATTATTCATTACATAAAATGATGTACAACTCCATGGAGAGTAGGATTTTTTTCGTATTAACTTCTTGTCTATTAAATCCTTTATTTCTTTTTTGCATATTTCCAGATATTGCTGATTCATCTGGCAAGGTCTTGCCTTGGTTGGGATATCTTTCTCATTAAAGTTATCCTCATAAGGGAGTGAAACAATATGCTGTTTCCTATCCCAAAATGCATTTGAAAGATTACTACAAGTCTGAAGTTTAAATTCCTCTTCAACTTGTTTTATTTTATCCTTAATCTCTGGCTTATTTAATTGATCAGAGATTTGTATTTGCCTTATTTCCTCCCAGAGAAAATTGATTTGATTTTCTTTAAAATCAATTTCTCTTATTTCATTTAGTATCTTGATCATTGGATCACGAATAAATTCAAAGGTTTTTTCTCTACCTTTATAAACAGTAGAAATTCCCTTTAAATTAATATTCTTTATTGGCATAAGTTTTTCTAGGAAAGGAGTCCCTAGAATAATATGCTGAGTTATTTTCTTAACTACCACAAATTGCAGTGGTATGGTTGCAGAGTTTTTACAGACATTAACATCTGTAACCTTATAAGGTGCTGTCAATACTTTATTGTTTGCAACACTCAGTGTTTGAGTTGTGCGTTCACAATACTTGATTGGAATCACACCCACTTTAACACAATTAAATCTGCACCACTATCTACTAGTGCAATCAAATTCTTAATATAATACTCATTATTAATAAGTAAATATATTTGAATGTACCATTTTTGGGTAACATAAAGATCTATTTTCTCTAATTTTTGTTGAGGCTCAGTTTCCTCATCAGAAACTTCAGGGGTAGAAGTATTACTTCTTTTTGAGCTTTCCCCTTGCTCGGTAGTATAGATTATCATATTCTTTGCTACTGTCTCAAGATTAGACAATCTTATTTGAGTCATCTCATCTTGAGATTCTAACTCTTTTATTTCTCTTTTTAATACCTTAATCTCATTTTAGAGATCTTGTATTGTAACAGCTTTTACCTCCTTATTTTTATATCGTCGGAGGACTTCATCCATGCTGTACAATTCCTCTTTCTTATTAGTTCCTTCCTCATCCAAAGAACTACTAGTTGACTTTTCTTCTTTACTAAAAAAATCTATTAGTTTTTTCCTAGCATCTCTACTGATTCCTGTAGATAATAGAGATTTTATTATCTCTCCTTTATCTTGACCAGTCAATACATTAATTGATAATCCATTCATTTCGATTATGGACTTATAATACTCAAGATCATGTTCATTGGAACATTCCTCACAGCTACATTCACTATTATTTTCACACATATTAATCGACTCATCATCACTAGACTCGTCTGATGAACCTAATTCTTCATCAGAATTTATCAATATTTTATACAGGGTTTTCTTTAACCCTTCATCCTCTATTTCTTGGATTTTCTTTTTGGTATAACACCTATTAACATAATGGCCAATTTTTCCACATTTATAACATTTTATTTCTTTAGATGATTTCCTTTTTTGAGAAGATTTCTTCTCTTTCCCCTTCTCTCTTTCTTTATATTGTTGAGGATATTTTTCCTTCCTTTTTCTCCTATAGTAGGGCTTATTTCCTTTTTCTCTACTATAATCCTTCTTAGCCTTTCCCTTCTTATCATAAGGCTTATAATCATCTACAGCGAATTGACTACCAAATTCACCTAATTGCTTTCTCTCCGAAAGCCTTTGCAATTTCAATTGATTCCTTAGCTTTAGATCATTACATAAAGCAAAGCCTTCTTGAACACAAGCATTGATTAATGCACCATAGGTGTAATTTTGATATGGTATTTCGCCATTATTCTTTTCCTTCAACTTTTGCCGTATTTTTTCAGCAAAGAGTTTAGGCAATCCATCAATGAATTTGGATTTCCAATGTGATGCATTGGCATCATCAAGTGCCCTAACTCTACTCAGAAAGGTATCCTTATACCATCTGAAATGAGTCAAAGTTGGACATCGTAAATTTTGTACTAGGGTTCTAATTCTCCCCCCATCAGAAATATGTCCTGTGAAATGTTCTAATATATCGTATATTAGAGTATAAACAACATCAGATTTCTGATGTCTGTCTTCTGTCTTGGTGACATTTATTATTTCCATCCGTTGCTCATTACTCAGGCAATGACCCCACCATCCTCGTAGGATACCTGTAAATCCACTAGCGACAAATAAAGCAATTTGTCGATCATTATTACCAGCGACTTTAGCAACATTGGAGTACATCAATATTCGATGCAATTGATCATGAATTTGTTTATCAGAAAGACCATCTATGTTCCATTCATAGATTTCTCCAGCACAATAATGATTCTGAATTATAGAATCATTCTCCTCATATAAAACATCCATTAGAGAAGGACTTTTGTTGTAATATTTAATCAAATTGGGTTTATCATATTTGACAATATTAACTCTTTCTCGATTCATATCCTTCTGAACCGCTTCTAAAGAGTTATGAACTGAATTAAAAGAATTATACATTTCCGCTAATTCAATAGGATTAACTTGTTCATCCTGAGTAGAGCAAGTTTCCCTAGAGTCAGATTCAGACTCTTGACCATTCTGGGTCGAGGATTCTCTTTGTAGCACATTAAGGTGGTTCGGTATATCCTTAGCCTTATTAGGATCATAATTCAGAAATTCCTCTTTAAGACGTTCGTACTCCAATTCTTCTTCAGAGAGTACATTAACGCTTTAATTTCTGAATTGTTCGACTAACTATTTCAGATCTTCCTTGCTAAATTCTGACTTAGATCTGAACTTGTAGTCAGCAACTTCTATTGGAGGTCTAATTGGAATCCTACTTGTTTCCATTTGGGTTTAACGATAGGACTCTCATGAAGCTCTACTCCTTTAAGCGAATTAAATTTATCATTTAACTTCTGAATATTTTCCTCTATTCGGGTTAATTGTTTATCCATGACTTGAATAAAGGTATTAGTATAATTATTTTGCAGTATTATTTTTTGTATCTCCTTTATTGTGGCTTTCTCATGTTCTATAGCCTTATAGAACGAATTAGCCTCAATATTAGAATTAAATGGAGCAGATATTTTAAGAGATTCATTAGGAGGATATAACGATTTTATTTTCTGTCCTCCCTTAGTGGTCCAAATCTTAAATTGCTCATCTATTATATTTATATGTCTTATTCTTCTACTAAGGTATTCTTCAAGGAACCAATCTCGGAACCATCGCACCCTCTGCATATTTGGAAGGTGTTCTTCATACATTTTTCTATATTCTCTACGCTGATGAACTTTGAATTGATGTTGGAACCATTCTCTAAACTCTCTATTTTTTTTGCTGTAATATTCTTTCTGACAGCATTCAATCATAGCAGGTGAGAGTCTATAATCCATTAAAAATTAAATGCCATTTCCGACATTGTCGGTTCCTCATCTAATTTAGATGACTGAGAATCTGATTTGGAAGCATATATTGGGTGAACGACATTAGATTCATTTATTTGAATCTTTTCTATTTTATTTTCTTCTATATTAGAAGATTCACCTTCTGATTGCTTATCTGAGATAGATTTCTCAGTTATGAATCTCCTAGAGCTTGATGTAGAGATTCTAGCTTTTATTTGTGGAGTAAACCTAACTTCCACATCTCCATCTGGAGTCTGAATTATTTGATCTATTTCCGAATCCATTATGGATTTCGGTGGTACGACCATATTCAGGGTCCATTAATTAGGAAAGTTTATTTCTTTCCATTTAATTATTCTATTAGTAGCTACCTTAGTAGTCAGGAGATTAGTCTCTACTAAAGTAGTATGTCCTGGTTTAGTAAGGTGTTTAGCCGTTGGGGCTAAAGTATTTAACACCTTAAAATGAACTCTATAGATTATTGCTACAGTTTCAGATCCAGGAAGAAAATTATAACCAAATGTCTTTAAATTCAAAGACACAGCTTCTAACAGGTTTGTATCTGTTAGAGATAGGCTTAAATTGGGATAAACATTAAAATATACTTGACCATGACAGAGACTTGTCTGCATGACTCCCATTAGGGATTGTGCCCAGTCCAAACACCGACCATCTCTTAGAGATGTCAGTAAAGAAGCATTTAACCTTGAAGTGTTAAAGGTTTTAATGCTACCTGTATTAGTCCAATATGAATGAAATTATATTTATCTCTGTAATTAGAGATATCATCTTCAGATAATAGCTTAATTATTTGTTCATTATCTGAGACTTGGATAGTTCTTTCCATTGTTTTAATTGCAAAGGAAGACTTGAAATCAAACGTACCTATTTGGTATATTTCCTTAGGTTGAACTTTTGGAATTGTCCATTTGTTCAACTCCTCTAATTCCGAAGGGAATTCATACAGATTGGTATTCTTAACTGATTTACCCTTATTAAGGGTCTTCTTATACGAACCTATTAGGTTTGCCAGTTGGTCACTCATCTCTTTTTGGGGATCTATCTTGCTATTTCCTTCATGTAAACTATTAACCTGCAACATGCTGTTAATAACAACACTACGATTGCTAATATCTAAATGGTTTAGATTTAATTCTTCTGGTAGTAAAAAGGTTGCACGGCTGTCAACGATTTACGGCTAAACAAGGCACTCTCTGCCATCAAACGCCTATGCGACTTTGATGCCGTCCCACAACACATAGACACACCATACAAACTATCCCTAAGCATTCAGATATAGCAATAAACAGTAATAGAACAATAGCAGATTACATTTTAATAGTCACATAAAGACCATAGCAAGATAGAACGCACCTACTCACGAGCCATCATGGCTCTGATACCAATTGTTAGCAGGATCTTCAACAAGGCCAGAAGATCAATTGTTAGCAGGATCTTCAACAAGGCCAGAAGTAGAGTGAGAAGATTAAAAATAGCAAACTTGAACTTTTATTGATAGTAGTAGTAGTACAGAAGCACACAAGCACACATGATATATATATTTTCACATATATATATGTATATATATACATATATATGTGAATATATATATATATATATATATATATATATATATATATATTATATATATATATATATATATATATATATATATGTGTGTGTGTGTGTGTGTGTGTGTGTGTGTGTGTGTGTGTGATAAAAGCAATTATTCATGTCCTATGCTATTTCTTTGGAAGAGAAGCACTGGTTATTAAGCAGTTTACTCCAGACATTGCAAGCCTGGAGGAGAGGATCAACATAGTAGTTACTTTCAGACTCGTTAACCACTTTATGCTACTGGCAACATTTTTTTGGGTCTAGTATGCTTAGAAATTATCTCACTAATATTAGACTTAGTGTTCCCCTGGGGTTCATTGTAGCTAGCTACTAGTGCACTTTTCAATTTGAAAGAACACAACATGCCAAATTTGTAACTAGTTAGGTCCAAACGTTCATATGATGCGAACAAGTAACAACTCTCACGTACTCATTGTGTAATGGTGTTATTTGCTTAGTTCCTACAAACCTTTCTACAGCAAAATCTGTTTGTGCTAGTACATAAATCTTCCTTAGGAGCTGCTCTCTAATGTTAATGGAGCTTTTTTATATATAACTGTATTCAATATCTATGCACTTATGTTCGAGATTAGTAAGGAAAGGAAGCTGATTGTATTTCTTTATTTAGGGAGATTGCAATCCTTGTTTATTTATCTTTGATTGTACATATTTGTCTACTGGGCAGCTGCTCTCTAATGTTTGTGCTAGTGCAAAAATCTTCATATAGGAGCTGCTTTCTAATGTTAATGGAGCTTGTTTTTTATAACTATGCACTTGTGTTCGAGATTAGTAAGGAACACAACTATTGGTTAAGGAAGATTTTGAAAGATAGGTGGAGGAAAAATAAGTATAGACAGGAGTACGAACACTAGGCAAGTGGTTATAAAAAGTAGACAAAACCTACATTAAATAGGAAGCCATAAGACATACGCTTGGATTCTTGACTACTAGCAGGGAGCGTATTTGTTCTTACAAAAAACTAGACAGTCCTTGACTACTAAGAGGGAGCACATTTGTTCTCGTCAAAAGCTAGCATTTGAGATTTTGCAATCTACTCAAATGACTACTAACTGTGCAACTTGAAAATCATTTCAATTTAGTGTTGATTGCAGTTTAATGTTGATTTTAGTTTAGTGTCGATACCATGGTTTTCGATACAATATAAGATAATTAATAATTAGTTTTGATTTCAGTTTAACTTATCAAAATGTAGTATCAAAAATACTAATAACTTATCAAAACATACTATCAATATGTGTTTTTAACTGATGGTAAAATGATTTATGATAAGTGTATTTGAAATGGTATACTGCTAACTGATGGTAAGTATTTTTAACCGATTATCAATAGCAGTTTTTTTGATGCTGCATGGGTCACACTGCACTACAAGAAAAAGCATATTTTACAACAACGTCTTACGGCAACATAAAATGTTGCCATATAACATAGTCATAATATGGCAACATTAATATTGCCTTAATACACAAGTTTGTTTATGGCAACAAATAATGTTGCCTATAATTGACACACTTTATATGGCAATAAGGATGCATGCCATATTTATTGGAAACGTTTATGGCAACAATAACGCGTGCCATATTTGATCGCAATATATTATGGCAAGCTGGATTTGTGACATAATTTATTACAATCAAATATGGCAATATTTTACATTGCCAGAAAATATTTAGTTTATGAAAAAAATGCTGCCCCAAAATATGTAATATATTTTTCCTCCATGAACAAAATAAATATGGCAATATTTTATTTGTTTACTTATGGAAACTTTTTTGTGGTTTAATGAGAATAAAATTTTTTTTTGTGTCAATACATAAGACCGGCGGGAACATAAAAAGTTGAAATATTTTCCCTCCTTTATTATTTTGCCAAATCCTAATTCCTATTCTATCTCAATCTAGGCCTCTATTTAAACTTTGGTTCTCTTTACCCCTTCAACCTAGATCTCTCTTCCCCTTCTTCAACATAGTTATTTCTTTAACCTCTCTATTTTGTTTTTGTTTTTTTTTTTCTTTCTTTCATTTGTAGATTTCTTTTGGAAACGAGAAGTTTTGGATTTTGGGTTCTGAGCACCTCTAGTAGAAGGTCTCTGCTGTCATCGAGTCCGAGAGATCGACAACTAATCGCTATGGATAATTATTTAAAATGTTGCTTTATTTTGTGTTCTCATTTTTGGTTAACAAATGCGTTAACGTTGATCAAATTGTGAAATTTTTATCCAGCTAAATTACTCTGAAACACATGATGAAATTTTTCTCCTTAGTTTTCTATATTACTCATGGACCCTGAACCTTCAAATCTTCTATTATCACTTCTTCTAAAAAGATTTAGAGGAAATAAGATTTGATAAATTTTCTATTTTTTTTTTATAATGAGTTTGTAAATATTTTTCTAAATATTAATTAGGTTTGTTTTCTACTTGATTATCATCCTAATAGTTCTACAATATACTATTGAATATTTTACCATATATTCATGAAGATAAAATAAATCTTTTCTTTGTTTAGGATTCGTTTCACTAGAATCAAAATATTCTTTTAATTATCTATGGAAGGTTAAGATTTTTTTTTTACATCCATATATGAAAGGTTGAGAACCATATATGCATATAATATTCTTTTCATTATCTATGGAAGATTTTTTTAGAGCCCTCTTTGGAAGGTTGAGAACCATATATCCATAGAATATTATTTTAATTATCTATGGAAGATTTTTTTTACAGCCACCTGTGGAAGGCTGAGAACCATATATGCATGTAATATTATTTTAATTATCTATGGAAGATTGTTTTAGATCCATCTATGGAAGGTTGAGAAGCATATATGCACATAATATTATTTTAAATAATCTATGGAAGATTTTTTTTTTAAACCATCTATGGAAGGTTGAGAACCATATATGCATGCATGAGAATAAACTTGAAAAATATTTATAATGATGAGATTGTATATATTTCACAAACATATTTATATAAATGTGAGGTTGTCATTGCAAATAGAACAGTTTTAGGCCAATGAATAAGTTTGGTTGTAAATAGATTATTTCAATTAGTTTTTATTCTTAAAATAAAATATTTATACAAGTTTCATCTGTTGTAACCATTCATATAAAACAAATAAAACAAAAAATTTGCACTACCTTAAAATATAATTTTGTATTAACACAATTTGGTCTATAGGCTAATTTTATTGTTAATCCATACCAGGGTATATAAAGATTGTATTGCTGTGAATTGGCGCACCATAACTGTCAAAGAAATCTTTACAGACATGTTATATATGTGGAGGGAACAAGGAGGCAACAAATTTAAGTTTAAGTTGGGGGTGTCAAGTACCTATTTGAATTTTGAACCTCATATAAAAGAGGAATTGTGCCTCATAATGTTGGATATGATAAGTATGGATTCCTGGTGTAGTTGGTTTTATGTAATATTAATGATGTAGTACTGAATCTACCATATTTAATTAGAAGTTATTTTTTTATTTGAAGTGTACAAATTGAATTATTATCTATATTTAATATTTTGTTAATGATCTACTTAAATTTTGGCAATTGAATTTAGTTGATATTTCAAATATTGGCATCTATTACTTGTCACATTTTGTCGATCATGGAAATAAATAGTAAAAATTAATTTTTTAAATATGGAATCCGGCAGTTGCCTTACGTTCTCAAACATGACAATAAAGACATGCCTAACGAAGAATTGCCATATGGGATTGCAATATATGGCAATATATAATGCCATATAATACTAGTAGTTTACGACAACAAAATATTGCATTAAAATAAATACAATATTTTGCAACATAATCTTGCCATTTATGGACTGATGATATATGACAATAATATATTGCCATTGTAGGAGCGTAAAAAGTGCTTTATAGACTAAGTCAAAGGAATTGAGGATTTTACGCAAGCAACTCTTTATGAGCTATTTTACGCCAAGGCTATTTGCATTGGACTTTACGCGAGCTATTTTACGCCAAGACAGTTCATTGAGTTTTACGCCTAGAGACAAACTGTCAGACCGCATTTAAAGTAGAAGATTTGATTTGACAGAATAATTTTGCTGACAACATGTAAACACAGAAGTCGAGAAGATCGG
Organism: Iris pallida; assembly: GCA_029216955.1. Lineage (NCBI taxonomy): Eukaryota > Viridiplantae > Streptophyta > Magnoliopsida > Asparagales > Iridaceae > Iris > Iris pallida. Next base: position 14,659,780 of record JANAVB010003400.1, on the reverse strand, counting down.
ATTGTGACCAAACCCGATACTTGTCGTATGGTGTGCAGAGAAGGCTATTTTACGCTCAATAAAAATACTTCTTTTTACGCACTATAGTTATTCGAGCCTTTACGCTCAAAGCTATTGTGAGCGTAAAAGTCTATTTGGGCTAAGTTTACGCTCAAGGCTATTTTAGCCACTTTACGCTGGAAAGTTTATTTTAAGCTGTTTTTACGCCAATTTGCCACTTTACGCTCAGGGCATATTTTGGGTTATTTTTACGCCCGATCCTTCCTGATTACTTTAAAACGTGGTTTTCCCACGTGGCTTTCATGCCACACTTATCGAGGGACGTGTATACGTGCCCTCCTTATTTTGTTGAAGTAATGGGACATGTGTCGTCCCACGATGACGGTTGCTAGCGTAAAACCCCAGTTTGGATGCTTTTTACGCATGACGTATTTTAGTCTATAAATAGACTGATTTTCAGAATAGAAAAAATCACAAAAAGGCAGGAGAGAATACAAAAAAGATCAGAGCCCAGAGACTTTGATTTTCTAGAGCATTCTTCTTCAATTTTCCAGAACGGAGTGAAGCAAAGCAGGAAAGCATTCGACCTCGCCATCAGTGCCCAAGTGCATCGATACCTTTCTGGTGACTTAGTTCTTCCGGCTGTTCATCTTCTAGCAGTGATCTTCATCATCATCGTATGGTCCAAGGAACAAAGTGATCGCCTTCAGATCAGACTTCCATAGCAATACTTCCCAGAACAATTTGTACTTCTTGTACTTTTTCTTGTTTTATTTTCAAAGGCCAAATTTAGGCATTTTGTTAAGTGAAACAAAATGGCGACTCTGCTGGGGATTTCCTTCTCCGCTGACGAGGAGGCAATTGCTCAATATGATGATGTGTCGATTGGATCGACAAAGAAGAATCTGGTCGTGCACTTCGACTAGACTGCCTACGAAGAAATGCTCCGAATTGGGGGTGGTACTCGCTGCTCCAATATTCAGAAATCGAGGAAGGCGCAAAAAGTTTGGATTCCCAAATCCAAAGCGTCCTCGGATTTCCCTAATGTCTCTGAAGATAAAGAAATTCTTCCTACTCCTGTTGTAGAGGCTCCCGTTTGTAACGAGGCAGTCTTTACTTCAGTGTTGCGCCCTGAGTGTAACAAACAATCTCCTGTCTGTGATGGGGAAGATTCCCAAGTTTTACGCTCAGCGCGTAAAAACCAAGTTTTACGCACAGCGCGTAAAAATCAAGTTTTACGTCCAGCGCGTAAAAACCAAAATTTACGTTCTGTGCATAAGAGAAAGTCCCCCGTTTGTGACGAGGTAGACCCCAATGCTTTACATTCTGAGCGTAAAAATAAGTCTCCCGTCTGTGACGCGGTAGACACACAAAATTTACGTTCCACACGTAAAGGAAAATCTCCCGTCTATGACGTGGCAGATACTCATGTTTTGCGCTCTATGCGTAAAAGTAAATCTCCTGTCTGTGATAGTGTAGATAAAATTCACAATAATGCTTCTGCATCTAAAGTGAATTTACCTGCATGCATGAAGCATAAAAACATAGTTGGTAAAACTTCTATTTTTAACCAACAACCTTCTTATACTGTTGTACGCAAAGTACCAAACCTTCAAATTACGCGCAATGCTAATGGAGTCTTTTGTGCTAAAAAATCTCAGGATTTACGCACACAACTCCAAGCACATAAAAATGTACAGTTTGGTTCTGCAAATGCATCCAGTAATCTTCTTTATACAAAAGGGACTAAATGTTTCTCTACCCCGAATATAATAAAGAAGACTACTCCCTCTACTTCTTCTGATTTACGCGAGTTGCTAATGCAAAAGCGTAAAAATAGACAATCCCCTGTGACACTCCCCCAAGAGAATCATCACTGTGAGTGTCACCAGATTGTAATCAAATGTTGTTGTTCGACTTCTAAACGGTCAGTTTTTGACCGGTTAAGTTTCAATACGCCTCAACAACAAGTTGATGACCAAGAACATGAGTTGTCCTATGCATCAGTTAACATGGCATCTCATACCAACAGAGGGCGACGTCCAAGATGCAACACGTCCCAAACTCCAGGTCAACAATAATTCAATAGACTTCTTGATTCCATTGAAGGAGTATTGTCACGATCCACACCCAGTGTAAGGGCACGAGAAGTAACGAATGCCCAGCCTACGTCGCAGTGTCGGCAGTAGAACGCTGTCCTGAGTCACCATATCTAACACAATCTAAATAAGCTATGAATAGAGAGTAAAATAATACGTAACTCAATCACAATACTAAGATGGAATAGAAGAAGAATCTCAAGAGAGTCACAATAAAAGTCTAGGTGTAAACCACCAGAAATAATCTGAAGTACAACTCATAAAGTCTCAACAGTAAATACAAAATAAAGTACTAAGTCTCAGCTAGACTATGGGCAAGTCCTCAGCGACTGTGGGATCCTCCTGTGGGTCCACGTCGACAGTGTTATCTAAGACAATGCCATAATAAGTAGGACAGTACTCCTCATCATCACCTGTAAAATTTTCAACATGCCCAGTCAGGACAGAATGAGCACATATCTCTCACAACAGTTCATATCAGGAATGGACATATAAAGCAAGCTATAGAAAACTATACATGAATCGCTGTAAAGAGAAATCAACAAGAGAGAAGATATAAGCTGAGATATAATATGATAAATAAAGAATGTAACCTTCTACGTGAATCAGAGCATGAATTGGTTATGTAAACAGCTTGGGTTGCACATGAATACAGCTATGGAATGCACATGGATATCTACTGGGGATAATGATCACATAACCAACTACACTCTCCCTGTCCCCAACCAATACTCAAGGCTCAAAGCATGTTATGTTATTGCACATGGATAACAACTACTGTATACATAGAACTCATATGGTCATGAGTGTACATGAATAACATATGAGTGCACATGGATAAATATGAATACATGGAGTACATAATAACCATGATAAAGTACATGAACATGACATACTCGATGTATCCGAGGGGATAACATCGCATGAAAAGATCCATAGGGTACTAATCCGTGTGAACGTCGTGTCAGCATCAAGTATACTAGTCTATAACAAGAGTATATATCCAAAGAAGCATAAAAAGATCAGAGAATGTACTCGTCTGGCAATCCGAACTGCTGATAATAAAAAGTGACTGGACTGGAGTAATAAGATCCTATTTAAAACAACCACATGTCATAATACAGTCTAAAATATCATAAGTAAAACCTTCAATGCAAATTCTATATGATTTGGATCAATCTAAGTCAAAGTCAACCTTGGGTCAACTTTGGTCAACCAAATTAGTCAACTAGGTCAAAGTTAGGTCAACTAGCCTATAAGTCAAATTTTAGGTCATTACTAGTCCTAGTGTTGATTTTGGGTGTTGAGTTGGTGTTAACTTAGGTCCAAGGAAGCATAAGCCTAACAACCAATGAAATTCAAATAATACTACCTTAACCCACAATACCCTATGTCTAGTATCCATACTTAGACTAATATCTACCAAAACTCTAGGCTAGGGTATCTCTTAGGAAATTTTCTAGTTTAAAATAAGGCAATCTCAATGCTAGATCTTCACAACTCAACCCAATGTATCCACATACTTGGACACATGTACATAGGCCAAGGCCTACTGCTACTGTCACTGCAGTTGCCTATTACCTGAATTCTTCATCACCAAACACCCCCATATCTGTTCAGCCTACCTAACTAATACACACATACCTATGTATATTTCAAAACCAATTTCTATCCTAACTACAACAACTAATCCTTAGTAACATCTAAACTGGACTGGACATTACTAATTCTTTACTAACCAACAAGCTAAACTTGGTATTAACCACATCTCATCCAATCCAGTAAACTGAACTTTAGCATTACTGAAATCAATCCTAAATCAACCCAAATATCAGTTATAGGCATGATACCCTATATTGATACATACCCGAGCAATCCTATGGCTAACCCAAACTTGAACACAGCCCTCTCTACTATGCAAACTAGTAGGTATCCTCTAGGTAGGGTTATATAGGATCTGTAGGTTTGGTTTACACAGAAAATTATATTCGAAAATAACAGAACAAAAGGAAAAAAAACTGAAACAGGAAAACAAACTGAAACCTAAACCCAATCCAACCCCTAACATGACCTAAAAACATTCGAAAACCAAATGATGATCGAAACTAAAGGTTGGTAATGTGTCTCGTGTATGAACATGAGGTTCAGGTGCAGTTGTGTCCAAGAAATAGGACACGAAGTGTCCAGGATACGCGAGTATCAAAACTGGAACCCAGTCCTCGTGCACGCGTGTCACGCGACCTAGGGCTCGACACAGAACAAACTACGACACGTGGCCGCTTCTTACATGTAGCCCACATGTAGGGCTACTAGCCCACGTGTCTGTACTGGCCACATGATGCGTGTCCGAGTTGCACGACACGCGTATCCGATGCCAAAACTGGGCACGTGCGCGATAGTGCAAAACCCGTGCCGTGTGGATTTCTCTCTCGACTCTCCACGAAACCTAACCAAATTTGTTGGGCATCACGACAGTCGTTGCCCCTACCCACAACCCAAAAATCATGCGTCGAGTCGCCGTGTCCAGCGAGAACGGACACAGCAGCAGCAGGGCATCGAGACGCAGTCCCGTTCTGCGTGTCCAACCCAAATTTAGGACACAAGACAACACAGAAACCCTACATAAAATATATATATGCAATCTACATCTAAAGGCCTACAGGATCATGTAATTAGTTAACCTAAACAACAATATTGAATTCTAAGTGGCAATTCGTCGAACACCTTAAACCCTAATCCGATACGTGTCCGACACGCCTATCAAATAGACACGAAATTTAACCAAACTACATGGGTGGGTCGAGGGTACCTAGATGCATGCTACCATGAAGAAAAATCAGGAAAAACAATAGTGTTTAGGTGTTTACCTATTGAGAGTTGAAATATCAATGAAACTGACTCCTCGAACAATGAGACGACCAGTTTCCACTAAGCAAATGCCTCCAACTCCTTGCTAGCAATGCTCCAGCAAGTTCTCCTCCTTCCCACGATCACAACGCACTTCATTTGAGGTAAAACGGAGGTCGGATGAGAAAGTTAGGGTTTTGGAGAGCTGGAAACTAGGGTTTTGTAAAAGGGGTGTCAAAACCAATGCAATTGTTTATATAGGGAGGGGGTTTCCTGTTTGGCCGGCCATGCTAGTCCTTCTAGGGTTAGGGTTGGTTCATGGGCCCCTCTTCTCTATCTAAGTTGAGTTTAAGTCCACTAACAGAAAGGCTTAAAAGGCCAATTAATTAAATAGCCTAAAATGGTCAAATGGCCTTCTAAATTTAACCAAAGCCTAGAATAAATTCTTATTAGCTAAATGATCCTCATATATCATGTTTAGCCTCTAATATGGATTTTCTAAGGTTAAACCAAATGCTAAATCAAACACAAGTCAATAGTATCTAGAAAATCACAAAATGACTAAAATGACTAAAATACCCTTATTTCTAAAAAGTGGGTGCTACAAGTCTACCCTCCTTAAAAATAATTTCGTCCTCGAAATTAAGATGATCCTACTCCTTCTAGGTCAAATCTCCAACAATCATGGTCTTAAGAAAACTTATCTAAATCATGTAGTTGGAAAGATATCATACATGATTATGGCAGGTAATATCAGTCTGGGGTCTCATCATCTAGCCATTATAGTCATACTAGATCAAAAGTAGTCATAAGGAATCAAGCATACAATCATTATGGTAGGGTACAGTAATCACCAAGATAGGATAAGGTATGGGTCAAGAACTCACCTCTACTTGGTCTGGTAGCTGGAACTCTCTCCCGGAGGTAGGCCTCGACTAGGGGCAAGTGTAGTAGGACAGTCTCGTATCTTATGTGCAGCTGACCCACAAAATAGGCACAATCCTAGTCTCTTCCTACAGTCCTTCCATACGTGCCCAAGCTTCTTACAGAAAGCACAGGTAGGCACTCGCTCAATTGGCCTCTGCTGGACAGGAATCTGAACTGGATAGGCTGGTCTAGGTTGAAAGCCTGGGTACTCCTGAGGCTCTGGGTATAAACTGCTCCTCGCTCTCTTGGGACTAGGCTCCTCCCTCGAATGCATGTAATCCCACAATAGTTGGATATTGAGACTCTGCTCTCTCATAAGCTCAGCCTGAAGTCTCTGTACCTCCCGCAAATCCTGAAAAAATCTGTGAATATGAGCTCCAATAGGAATGGCATGGGGTACCACTCCAGGAGGCAAAGGAAGGCCCTCAGTCTCCGGCTGAACTGCAGTCCTCTCCTGAAGGATAGGAGATGGAGGAAAATTCTCCGGTGAGGCTACTAACAACTTCTGAGCAATAGCATGGGAAAGTACAATCTCGGTCTCATCCGGAATTGCAGCTGTGCACTGGGGACAAACTCTGGTCATGGGTACCATTCTGGAAAAGGTAAGGAAAAATAATAAATCATCAGGTTGTAAGGAAATCTATCATCCTATACAAATACTGGTGATAAAAAAAATAACTGAAATTAACCATAAAGCGTTAATATTCTAGAGATGATCAAAATCGAAAGTTTAAAGCACGACTGTCAATAACACTGAAATCCAAGCACACTATATATATCTATAAGACATTTTAGTCTCGATATGATCTAAGTTGATCCAATCTAGGATGAATCGAGGTTTGGCAAGATGGAGAACGAGGTCATTGAAGTCTGGGCATGAGTATCCAAGACTTGAAATCTATGTCATAATTGAATTAATTCGATTGAATAAGATTCCAAACATTGGATGATAAGGGAATGACCAAGTCGACTGGTCGTGATCAAGGGTTTAGAATTCAACACTATTAAAATCCTAAAGAATACTGCGAGGATATAGAAATAAGTCAATATCCTCCTTTGGATAAGGAAGTTAAACGTGATACCTTGGGTTGACCTATTAAGTACAGTACCTTGTCTTTCTGAAATATGTTAAAGACAAAAGCAAAAAGAGTTCAAAGACGATGCTATTGAGTACAATACGTGGTTCATAGACGACAAAAATAATTCAAGAAGAATTGCCAAAGCTGTCGTGGATGAGACATATGCCCTAGAGTCTCATCCACGTAGAGTAATATATGAAAGCGAACCAAAGTGCACTAGGTGTCAGACCATCATACACTGGTTCTGATTAGACAATATGTTAGTGGGTTGACCCAATAAAATATGTCATGATCAAGCTCGAAAAAAAAGATAAGCTTGTAAAACTAAGGCTAAATTAACAACATAAGGTAGTCAAAATATAAGTAAGGGAGGTAATGATGAAGAAGAAAAAATAGTCCAAAATCATTAACTAAGCTGGTCAAGCAATCAAGATAAGGTACAAGTTAAGCATTTAAGGAAACAAGAAGAACACCATCACATGTCAGGTCGAAAGATTTGAGTCATGATTGAATCTCGAATTTAAGTCAGAAAGTAATTTAGTATCATGGTAAGGGTTCAAGAAGTGACAACTAATACAATAATAAAGGAAATCAAGTTGAAGCATGAAATAAATTTAATTAAGAATCCAGTGAAATAATTTAGGGACACAGTTCTAAAGACGAATACTGTTAAGGAACGATCAAATACAAACGGTTAGAAAGTCTCAATAAAAATCTAGATTTGAGGGAAGGTTGAGTAAGTCAAGATTGAGATACAGTCCCATAGTTTGGCAGACGACTAAGAACACTGGAGTATATACTACTATCATAGTCATGAGTGATATGGCAATTAGTGTGGAACACTTCTATCTCATTAAGGTTACCTTGATGGCCTACCATTGCATTCCTTTAAAAAAGAAATTTCAAAATAACTACCTCAATTTGTATTCACTCTAAGCCATCCAATCTAATCACGACTAATATTTAAATCCTTTTCATAAATCTCACAGTAACCTTTATCACATTACTACTAACCTTTCCAAAATTTAACATTTCAATCCAACTTTAAACTCCAGAGTTAATGAATCATGAATCCATAAAATTCTATATCACTTCATGACTTTAAAAAAACTCCCTATCGTCTCAAATAATCCTCAAATTAGACACTCAGCATATGACGGCAATCTAGCATTTATAGCTCAGTATTTTAACGTACTTATCAACCATAATCTCTCTTTCTAAGTCATTGAAACATAATCACTACTTCTTAAACCAAAATCTAAATAAATTTTTAAATCTTCAATCAATTGACATGATTCCAAATTTAAGATTTTTTTCTTCCTCCAAAACAATCGTTTTTATATCTTCCCAATCTTTTAAGCAAAAGTTTTAATTTCATTGCTTCCACTTAAATTGAAATTCAATCGCAACTTGTACGACTCAATTTAATAGTTCATACTGCCACCCCTTTTTTTTTATTATCAAACCACTCTATATACGTTCAAAGATGTATAATCATAATCCAATAATTCATGAATCATATCAATTCCTGAAATCGACTTATATAGATTCTAACTATTTTTCTCCAGTATCAAAATATAATTTTATAATCCTCTGGTGATTACTACATAGAATCTCAAGATAAATTTCCTTGGTAATATCCCAACTTACAAACTACCAATCATTAAATCAACCTTTTAGAAAAAGCTCTTATAACTTAGTTAAAGTATCCGTGTATTCCAATTTCTTAATGTAATCCTTCTAGCCTTGTATTTGACCAATGAGTATATAGCAGTGTAGCCATCTTCCTAACCAATATTAAGCACAAGAAAGTAAGGGTATTGGTGAAAAGAGTTCAAACAAGATGCAAGAATCAAGGGAGGAAGGTGGATTAAAATTAAGGGAAAGGGAATTTAAATCGAAGCTCAAAATGAGATTCTCAAGGGTCGTCCCAGGAATCTCTCAGGAAATTCTAATAATGATTGAGTATCCTCTCATTCTAACACCTTACTTCCTATACTCTATAGCAGGCTCATAGTAATACAATTAAATTGCCGTACTACCACGACATCGCACTAATGCGAATCTGGACCTGCATAGACCGGAGGGATAAAATCGTGTCTCCTTAACTATCTTGAAGACAGATCGAACAAGGAATCAATTTCTGAAAAAGAAGCAAAATTATCAAAGGAGGACAGTTGTTTTCAAAAGGAGACAATTAACAGCAAGAATTCATAAGAGTTTTCCTATTGTGATTGAGTACCTTAACTTATCCTATATCCTACTGCAGACTGTAATGATACTCTAGTTCGAGTACCACTACGAATCACACTAGTTGTGATTGTGATCGACCTGTATGGACCACCACTAAAAACGTGTCAAGTCCCGCACCCAGTGTAAGGACACGAGAAGTAACGAACGTCCAGCCTACGCCACAGTGTCGGCGGTAGAACGCTGTCCTGAGTCACCATATCTAACACAATCTAAATAAACTATGAATAGAGAGTAAAATAATACGTAACTCAATCACAATACTAAGATAGAATAGAAGAAGAATCTCAAGAGAGTCACAATAAAAGTCTAGGTGTAAACCACCAGAAATAATCTCAAGTACAACTCATAAAGTCTTAACAGTAAATACAAAATAAAGTACTAAGTCTCAGCTAGACTATGGGCAAGTCCTCAACGACTGTGGGATCCTCCTGTGGGCCCACGTCGACAGTGTCATCTAAGCCAATCCCATAATAAGTAGGACAGTACTCCTCCTCATCACCTGTAAAATTTTTAACATGCCCAGTCAGGATGGAACGAGCACATATCTCTCACAACAGTTCATATCAAGAATGGATATATAAAGCAAGCTATAGAAAACTATACATGAATCGCTGTAAAGAGAAATCAACAAGAGAGAAGATATAAGCTGAGATATAATATGATAAATAAATAATGTAACCTTCTACGTGAATTAGAGCATGAATTGGTTATGTAAACAGCTTGGGTTGCACATGAATACAGCTGTGGAATGCACATGGATATCTACTGGAGATAATGATCACATAACCAACTACACTCTCCCTGCCCCCAACCAATACTCAAGGATCAAAGTATGTTATGTTATTGCACATGGATAACAACTACTGTATACATAGAACTCATATGGTCATGAGTGTACATGAATAACATATGAGTGCACATGGATAAATATAAATACATGGAGTACATGATGACCATGATAAAGTACATGAACATGACATACTCGATGTATCCGAGGGGATAACATCGCATGAAAAGGTCCATAGGGTACTAATCCGTGTGAACGTCGTGTCAGCATCAAGTATACTAGTCTATAACAAAAGTACATATCCAAAGCAGCATGAAAATATCAGAGAATGTACTCGCCTGGCAATCCGAACTGCTGATGATGAAAAGTGACTAGATTGGAGTAATAAGATCCTATTTAAAACAACCACATGTCATAATACAGTCTAAAATATCATAAGAAAAACCTTCAATGCAAATTCTACATAATTTGGGTCAATCTAAGTCAAAGTCAACCTTGGGTCAACTTTGGTCAACCAGACTAGTCAACTAGGTCAAAGTTAGGTCAACTAGCCTATAAGTCAAATTTTAGGTTATTACTAGTCCTAGTGTTGATTTTGGGTGTTGAGTTTGTGTTATCTTAGGTCCAAGGAAGCATAAGCCTAACAACCAATGAAATTCAAATAATACTACCTTAACCCACAATACCCTATGTCTAGTATCTATACTTAGACTAATATCTACCAAAACTTTAGGCTAGGGTATCTCTTAGGAAATTTTATAGTTTAAAATAAGGCAATCTCAATGCTAGATCTTCACAACTCAACCCAATGTATCCACATACTTGGACACATGTACATAGGCCAAGGCCTACTGCTACTGTCACTGCAGTTTGCCTATTACCTGAATTCTTCAACACCAAACACCCCCATATCAGTTCAGCCTACCTAACCAATGCACACATACCTATGTACATTTCAAAACCAATTTCTATCCTAACTACAACAACTAATCCTTAGTAACATCTAAACTGGACTGGACATTACTAATTCTTGACTAACCAACAAGCTAAACTTGGCATTAACCAAATCTCAACCAATCCAGTAAACTGAACTTTAGCATTACTGAAATCAATCCTAAATCAACCCAAATATCAGTTATAGGCATGATACCCTATATTGATACATACCCGAGCAATCCTATGGCTAACCCAAACTTGAACACAACCCTCTCTACTATGCAAACTAGTAGGTATCCTCTAGGTAGGGTTATATAGGATATGTAGGTTTGGTTTACACAGAAAATTACATTCGAAAATAATAGAACAAAAGGAAAAAAAACTGAAATAGGAAAACAAACTGAAACCTAAACCCGATACTCATCCCAACCCCTAACATAACCTAAAAACATTCGAAAACCAAATGATGATCGAAACTAAAGGTTGGTAACGTGTCTCGTGTATGAACATGAGGTTTAGGTGCAGTTGTGTCCAAGGAATAGGACACAAAGTGTCCAGGATACGCGAGTATCAAAACTGGAACCCAGTCCTCGTGCACGCGTGTCATGCGACCTAGGGCTCGACACAGAACAAACTACGACACGTGGCAACTTCTTACATGTAGCCCACATGTAGGGCTACTAGCCCACGTTCCTGTACTGGCCACACGACGCGTGTCTGAGTCGTACGACACGCATATCCGACGCCAAAACTGGGCGCGCGCGTGACAGTGCAAAACCCGTGTCGTGTCGATTTCTCTCTCGACTCTCCACAAAACCTAACCAAATTTGTTGGGCATCACGACAGTCATTGCCCTACCCACAACCCAAAAATCACGTATCGAGTCGCCGTGTCCAGCGAGAACGGACACAGCAGCAGCAGGGCATCGAGACGCAGTCTCGTACTGCATGTTCAACCCGAATTTAGGACACGAGATGACACAAAAACCCTACGTAAAATATATATATGCAATCTACATCTAAAGGCCTACAGGATCATGTAATTAGTTAACCTAAACAACAATATTGAATTCTAAGTGGCAATTCGTCGAACACCTTAAACCCTAATCCGATACGTATCCGACACGCCTATCAAACAGACACAAAATTTTACCAAACTACATGGGTGGGTTGAGGGTACCTAGATGCATGCTACAACGAAGAAAAATCAGGAAAAACTATAGTATTTAGGTGTTTACCTATTGAGAGTTGAAATATCAATGAAACTGACTCCTCGAACAATGAGACGACCAGTTTTCACTGAGCAAATGCCTCCAAATCCTTGCTAGCAATGCTCCAGCAAGTTCTTCTCCTTCCCACGATCACAATGCACTTCATTTGAGGTGAAACGGAGGTCGAATGAGAAAGTTAGGATTTTGGAGAGCTGGAAACTAGGGTTTTGTAAAAGGGGTGTCAAAACCAATGTAATTATTTATATAGGGAGGGGGGTTTCCTGTTTGGCCGACCATGCTAGTCTTTCTAGGGTTAGGGTTGGTTCATGGGCCCCTCTTCTCTATCTAAGTTGAGTTTAAACCCACTAACAGAAAGGCTTAAAAGGCCAATTAATTAAATAGCCTAAAAATGGTCAAATGGCCTTCTAAATTTAACCAAAGCCTAAAATAAATTCTAATTAGCTAAATGATCCTCATATATCATGGTTAGCCTCTAATATGGATTTTCTAAGGTTAAACCAAATGCTAAATCAAACACAAGTCAATAGTATCTAGAAAATCACAAAATGACTAAAATGTCTAAAATGACTAAAATACCCTTATTTTCAAAAAGTGGGTGCTATAAGTATATCAGAATACTCGATCAAGAAGACAAAGACAGTTGTAAACTTCTGATTCAGAAGCTGGGGGTACTCAATCTGTCGAGTCCGAAACTGATAGCGTCGATTCATACCTCTATACCAATCCCTCTGTATCTTCAAGAGAGGTTGAATCCTATGCTATTGGAGATGAACCGGAGACGTCATCTGCTAATACAGAACAACGTCTTACTGCCGTTGAGCAATCCTTAAAGGACATGCTTACTATGGTGCAAAGCATGCACCAGATAATAATGACTTAGCAAACTGCTCAACCGGCAGTAATAACACCGGCGCAAGTAGCAACACAAACTCAAGATAGTCAAGGGGTTGACATACCTTTGAATAATCAAGAGCCTGTTGTTAATCAAAATTTTGTATCTCTAGATCCTATCATTCCAGAAGATGTACCACCTCCGGCGGGGGTCACGGTACTTCCAACAACTATTCAATCAAATGTGCTTCCTCAAACCAGTGAAGCTATTCAAGCAGTGCGTGAATTAAAAGCACAGTTTGAATTTTTGAAGCACAAAGATCAGCTCCAGAGATTAGGGATTAAGCAACCTCATCCTCCTCATTGGAATGATGTACCCTTTCCTCCGAAATTCAAGCCACAATCGATGGTGTTGTTTGATGGAAAGGCTTCTCCTAGTCAGTATATCAATTACTTTGATATTATGACTGTGCATCTGCAGAAAAATGATGCTCTTCTCACTCGAGTGTTCATCGGATGCTTGACGGGTTCAGCTTACGACTGGTATCGTAGTTTATCCGACAATTACATTTCGTCTTTTGACGAATTTAAAGCAATATTTCTCTCCCGCTTCTATGAAGGAGGTATGGATATGAATATGTCCTCCTTAATAGAGATCAAACAAAAGGAGAAGGAAGATACTCGGACGTTCATCGAACATTTTTTACAGGCAACTTTGAAAATGCCTCCTGGTATGCCAGATTCAGCGTTGATTGATACATGCAAGATGAATCTGCGACCATCCATTGCTATCTTCACGGGTTCCCAATTCACAGACTGGGCCTCGTTTATTATAGCAGCAGTTTCCGCCGAGACCAATGGTAGGTTGGCTCGTGAACATGGGATGATTTTTGCCTCAGAGGACAAAGAAAAGAAAGGCTCTCCTGGTAATAATTTCGGTAATCGTAATGGGAAAGGAAAGGATACCCTTATGGTTAATCTTTCCAAGAACAAAACGACGCCGAATAATCAGGAGTCTTCTAAGCCAGAAGAAGAATACTCTTTTGATGAGAGCGATATCCTAGGGATATTTTAATGTCTGGTAAAGAGTGGCAAACTCCAGATTCCGGAGCCAAAAAGGCCTAATGACGTGAATCTGACTGACAATCCCAAGTATTGTCTCTATCACAGATACATAAATCATCCCACCAGATCTTGTTATGTCCTAAAGAAGAAAATCCAGGAGTTGATAAATGCTAATGCCATCGCTTTAACTAACGATGAGCATACAGTTACAACCAATATGGTTTCTCTTCAATTCCGAGATTTTTCTCCACAGCAAGTTCCAGATGGGATTGTCCCCATTCCGAAGGCGACGATGAAGATTGTAAATATCCCACCTGCCAGAGAGGAAAATGAAGGATTGTTGCCTCTCACACTAAAGAATGGTGAAATCATGTGGGTACATCCTGGAGGATGAAGGTAAAACTTTAAGATCCGAAAAAGGTAAAAAAATGAAAACCTGTAACATGATTTCTCATGTTATTCCAGATCCTGATGATTTGGTTCATCTTTGGGATGGCATTCCTTTGGAAGATAGGCTAAAAGGTTTAAACATATGTCCTCCAAGTTTAGCTCCTCCTATCAAGCTCAAACTTACTCATCATCAGTGGTTAGCTATGAACAGTGTTCCCTTATACAGGACACAATAAGTTTTTGCTGCTTATGAAAAAGCTCCTACAGGAATTCTTCCTCATGTCCCGAATACTCATGTTCCTGTGGTTACAGAGGTTTCTGTCTCTTCTTCCTCTGTTAAACCATCCACTGAAAGTCCATTGCCCGTTCATTTGTACAGTCCACAATCAGTCCATCTCATGAAAAAGATGGGCTATGACTTTCAAAAAGCAGAGGGTTTAAACTATGATAAAGGAATGCAATTTCCTTTACAGATTCAAAGTCAAAAATCTACTGTTCGGTTGGGTTCTGAACCCCCTCTTAACAATCCTCGTAAGAAGAAGGGAAAGAAGACTAAATCCTGCAATATGGTACTTCCTTCTCATGAGTCTGAACAAGAAAGCTTTGCTGGTACGAGATCTGGGAAAGAGTACCACAAAGATTATGAGGGATCTTCTAAAGAAGCAGAAGACATTATTGAAACACCACCAATCCAATCATCTCATATTCCTCCTAAACCAACGGTGGTTGAGAAAGGAAAACAAAAAGTAGTACGCTTTGACGTTCCTTTGAAATCTGCTTAAAGTCAAGGGATGGTGATAAAACCCTACAAATTTGATATTCTAGCCCAGTTAGCCAATATTTCGGCTAGACTATCTATATTTGAACTGCTTCATCTTTCTAAAGAAAGCAGAGAGACTCTGAGTGAAGCTTTGCTACAGGCAGATTCATGCTTAGTTCAACTCAAGAGTCCTGATAATACACCAGTGTCTTGTCCATAATGTCATAGTGTGATGGAGGCAATTCCTAACATTACTTTCACACAAGAAGACATGTTGTTGAAGCATAACAAGCACGACAGGCCTTTGTGCTATACTGGATATATTGAATCCACTGAAATTGACAGGATTTACATTGATCCTGGATCTTCTATTAGCATTATTCTTCAGAGTATGCTAAGACCGCCGAGGATTCCTACTAGTGATTTGACTTACACTAGTACTACGATAGTTGGTTTCAACTCTGAAAAGAGTAAACCACTGGAGAAGATTCGTCTGAAGATTCAGATTGGTGATCTTCGAACTATGGCAACCTTCTATGTTATTAACTCAGATGTATCCTACAACATCCTTCTCGGGAGACCGTGGATACATGAGCATAACATCGTGCCATCAACTCTCCACCAATGCTTCAAGTACGTAGATTCCAAAGGGGTTATGAAAACTGAATTTGCTGATATCAATCCTTTCAAAGGTATTGAAGCCTATTTTTCTGATTCAATACTCTACAAACAAGAGCATGTGAAGGAGATATCGGATATGGCTGAAGATCAATCACCTGCTGAAGATCATTCTGTCAATGAAGATCCTCCGGAAGAGCAACCTTTGAAGATCAAGGTTAAAGGTCGAATCCAACCCCAACCTGTCAATGATCAACCTCTCATGATCAAGGTCAAAGGAAGAACTTGATCTTCATCTGAGGAATCAGTGAGCATTCCTGCCAAAAGCTAAGATCAACCTCTTATGATCAAAGTCAAGGGACGTACTTCTCGTACGAATGATCCAGAACCACCATTGGTCATCAACCTTGACAAGTCTACGCAGAAGATGGATGACGGTCCGTTAATAATCAATCCGAAGCACAGTAGTCAAATTGTAAATGATGTATTGATCATTTTGTACTTTCTGATATCAATGAAGATTTCCTTTTTGAGTATATGGCTGTCAAATTGGTGAAAGAATGACTTTATCTCCTGAAGATCAAAGTCATCAATATAAAGACGACATAGATACTGAGGAAACTTTATACATTGACCATAAGGAAAATTCTTTTCCTCCTCATGTCGATGTAGGACCTTATGCTCAAAAGTTCCTAACATCTTCTCCCTATCTTCTTCTTGTAGCTGCTCCATCACAAGCTTGTGTAACTTTTAGACGTCATGAAGAATCTTATTTCGTGATTCCGTCTGATAAGAAAAACAAGCACCAAATTATTTTTGGCCTGGCTAGAAATATCCCTGTTGTTTAGACAGATGATCTTAGAGATAAAGATAAAGAAAAAAATCTGAACTGACAAATATAGTCAACAATCTCTCAAGATTATCCAGAAAATGGGATATGATTTGAAAACTATGCAAGGTCTTAATCAAGGCAAAGGTAGACGATTACCATTATGTGGTGTTCCGTTTTATCAGAAAACTCGTCATGGGTTGGAATATGATCCGTCCCATATATTTAATGACGATATACAAAAAGAATTTTCTTCCTCAGATTCAGAAGAAATCTATTTCATCGAATCTGATACATTCCACTCCTCATATGCTGGAGAAGACTATTATGATGAATCTGAGTATGTATTTTCAGTCAACATGGTTTAAACTGATGGTGAATCTGAGCCATTTGAGAATGACCCTTGGGCTCAACAGATGGACACACAGTGGAAACTTCATTTTGAGCAACGACAACCACCTACAGAGGATGAGATTATCCAGATTGATGTTGGAGACGGAACTACGTCTAAGCCAATATTCATCAGTAAGGACCTTTCTAAAGATGAAAAGGAAGAGCTGATAAAACTGATTAAAGAATATAATAATATTTTTGCATGGAGTTATGAGGATATGCCGGGTTTAGATCCTAAAGTTGCTACTCATAAACTCAATATTCTTCCTAATGCCAAGCCTGTGAAACAATAACAGCGACGTTTTCGACCAGACATGATGGATGCAATCGAGATAGAAGTCAAAAAGTTGATTACATGTGGTTTTGTTCGGGAAGAACAACACCCAGACTGGGTTGCTAATATTGTCCCTGTTATAAAAAAGAACGAAAAAGTTCGAGTTTGCATAGATTTTCGAGATCTTAATACAGCTTGTCCAAAGGACGAATTTCCACTTCCAATTACTGATGTCATGATAGACAATACATGCGATTTTGAACGCATGTCTTTCATGGATGGATTCTCATGATACACTCAGATTAAGATGCATCCAGAAGATGAAAAGCATACTGATTTTCGTACACCCCTTGGAGTCTATTGCTATACGGTTATGCCGTTTGGTCTTAAAAATGCCGGTGTCACATATCAACGGGTTATGAGCAACATCTTTCAAGAACATCTACGGAAGACAGTTGAATGTTACGTAGATGACATTGCTGTCAAAAGTCGATCAAAAGATGATCACATTCAAGACTTGAAGACAGTATTTGAATTGATGTGTCAACATCAATTGAAAATGAACCCTACTAAGTCCTTCTTAGGGGTTTTCAGTGGCAAGTTTTTGGGATTTGTTATCACTTCTCAGGGTATTCATGTTGATCCTGATAAAATCAAAATAATTCTTGAAATGCGTCATCCACGCAATCTAAAGGAACTCCGAGGCTTCCAAGGTCGCATTGCTTATATCAGGAGATTTATATCCAATCTCTCTGGGAGATGTCAACCTTTCTCCTATTTATTAAAAAAAGGTGTATCATTTGTCTGGGATGAAACTTGTCAGAAAGCTTTCAATGACATTAAGTAATACCTTACAAATCTACCTGTTCTGGTGCCACTAGTAGTGGAAAGACCATTTTTGCTATATACTCGTGCATTAGATCATTCACTTGGCGCTCTTCTTGCACATAAAAGTGATATGGGTCATGAACAAACAATTTATTATCTTAGCCAAATGATGGTCGGAGCTGAACATAAGTATACTCCTGTAGAAAAGGAATGTCTGGCTTTGGTTTTTGCTGTTCAAAAGACACGACATTATGTGTCAGGACAGACTATTCATGTCATATCCAGAATAAATCCTATTCGGGTAATGATGAGAAAACCAAGCATTCTTAATTCCAGGTTAGCTACCTGGGCAATGTTGTTCACTCCTTATGACATGGTCTATGTACCTCAAAAATCAGTAAAGGGTCAAGCATTAGCTGATTTCTTAGCAGCTCACCCTATACCTGAAACATCGAAGCTATATAAAGATATTCCAGATGAAGTTGTAGATTGCAACATGACTTTAAAAAATGATATTTGGCAGTTATACTTTGATGGAGCATCACAGGTTGGGCCTAAAGGCAATATTGTCTCTGGGGTAGGAATTGTCTTGGTTTCTCCTGACAAAATGGTTATATACCGTGCCTATTCTCTCAACGAGCCATGCTCCAACAATATAGCAGAATATAACGCTCTACTGATTGGTCTTCAAATGGCAAAACAATTGGACATCGAGTTCCTGGAAGCTTACGGAGATTCTCAACTGATTGTTAATCAGGTTAGAGGAACATATGAAGTCAGGAACCCTGATCTCATCCCTTATCATTAAGTGGTAATCGAATTGGCCCTTTTATTCAAAAGATTCTTCCTTGAATTCGTACCACGTTCTCAGAATTTGGAAGCTGATGCTCTTGCTAGCTTAGCTGCAGAATTGGCTATTCCAATTCGAAGACAAAACACCATTACTTTGTTGGACCGAGACTTATTCTGTGTAAAGAATAATCTGCATATTGAACAGAGTTATATTACAGAATCAAATTCCCAGCAGAGGGATTGGAGAAGTCCATTTATTGACTACGCAATTCATGGGATTTTACCTGAAGATCCAAAAGAAGCTGCATCAGTCAAGAGACGATCATTTCGATTCTACTATGATTCTTTCTTACATATGTTATATCGTCGTTCTTATGACGGACTTTTGCTGCGCTGTCTCTCAGAGAGTGAAGCTAAGCAAATACTTCGTAAAGCTCATGATGGTGTCTGTGGTGTCCATCAATCTGGTTCGAAATTACAGGATCGTATTCGAAGGATAGGGTATTATTGCCCATCTATGATAGCAGATGCTGTAGATTATGCCAGACGGTGTAAAGTATGTCAGATTCATGCTGATTTTATTCATCAACCGTCTGAATTCCTACATCTTACGGCAGCTTCTTGGCCTTTCGAAGTTTGGGGCATGGACATTATTGGTCCGATTAACCCTCCTTCTATCAAGGGACATCGGTTTATCCTGGCTATAACCGATTATTTTTTAAATAGGCGGAAGCGGTTCCCCTTATTGAAGTAAAAACATCTAATGTGGTTAATTTCATCAAACATCATGTTATTTATCGTTTTGGGATCCCTCGACGGATAATACATGATAATGAACCACAGTTTGCCAGTCAGGCATTTTATCGATTCTATGATAAGAATCGAATCCAAAACCTGGCGTCTATGGCTTATAATCCAGCTGCTAATGGTTTAGCCGAAGCTTTTAACAAGACGATCATCAAACTTCTCAAAAAGTCATCTCTTCTAATAAATGTGATTGGAATGAGAAACTTGGAAAATGTTTATGGGCTTATCGAACAACAGTCCGAACTCCTACTGGTTTTATACCATTTTTACTGGTTTACGGATGTGAGGCTGTCCTTCCACTTGAAATCCAGATTCCATCTCTTCGAATAGCCATTTCTAATGAGCTAACTATAGAGAAAAATGATCACTTATGACTTCAAGAACTTGAAGGATTGGACGAAAAGGGTCTTCAAGCACAACAGCATATTGAGCTCTATCAAGCCCGCATATCTCGAACTTTCAATCGTAAAGTTAAAGAGAGGGTATTTAAAGTTGGTGAGCTAGTTCTAGCCGTTCGAAGACCGATGGTAATGACTCATAAGAGCAAAGGGAAATTTCAAGCAAAATGGGAAGGCCCCTATGTCATCGAGACAGTTTTCTCCAACGGTGCTTATAGGTTGTCTAAACCTAATGGAGATTTGCTCATGATGTCGATCAATGGCAAATTTCGGAAGAAATATTATGTTTGAATTTCTTTCTCATTCCCCAACTACCAATGTTTGGTTAAGCTTGGAGAGAAAATTTAATCTTTTATCTTATTAGTTGATTAAAAAGTTAGATTTATTATCTATCATGTCCATTTTGACCTCTGAATAAATATTAAGTCTGCTTATTTTTTCTATCTATCATGTCCATTTGGCCTCTGAATAGATATTAATCTATTTTTCTTTGGGTTGTTACGATCTACCACGTCCATATTATCTCTGATAGTATTGTATACTCTAAACAGAAAATGAGATTTTATTATCTATCATGTCTATATTACCTCTGGATAGATATAATTTATTGAGTTTAGAAGGCTTGTCACGTCCATATTACCTCTGATAAGTATTTTCTATCTCATACCTATTATTTAATTTCAAAATAAATGATAGGATCAAAAAATAAATATTTTATTTATTTCTTGAATAAGATAAAAGATTATAAAAGCTCCTTATTTGCTTAAGGCGGAGCAGATATATCTTTCAGCAATTTTTGGAGCTCTGTCAAACGCTTCTCATGAGAGCCCATTACATTTTCAGTAGCTATCTGTCTTCGGGCCTCTAGAGTAGAAATGGGAGAAAACTTAGTGAAAGTAGCTATCAGATTACCCCTGGCATCATCTAGGAATTTGATAGTAGATTCAGCTCCAAAAACTTGTTCCTCCAGAATTGAGCTTTGTGTCAAATGTTTGTCACGAGCTGCTATTAATTGCTCCTTCTCAGCCTTCAGACGAGCTAGTTCGGCCTCCACTTCACGAATTTTATCATTTTGTTCCTGAATTTTCATATTCGAAGTGTGTCACCACCCGCACCCACTGTGAGGGTACGAGTACGTAACAGTACCCAGCCTACGCCGCAGTGTCGGCGGTAGAACGCTGTTCTAGGTCATGAACTATAACTAGCATAATATGAATACTCTCCCAAAGGAGTCCAACACAGAGGTATAACTCAATCACAATCTAAGATAGAATGAAACATGATGGAAATAGATAAAGAAATCCTCAACTGAGGTACAGCAGAATGAAATAACAAGTCTCAACATCTCTAAATATACAACTCTGAAATAAGGACAACATCTAAACATGAAAAGAAAGAATAGTCTAAGCTATCTATACTATGCAAGGTATCATCCTCAGCAGCTGCCTGAACCTCCCCAGGGGTCCAGGTCGCGAGTGTCAACTAGGCAAGCTCCAAGTAAGGGGTGCAGGGTTCCTCATCATCCTCTGTAAAATTTTCAACAGGTCCAATCAGGACAGGAGCGAGCACAATACATCTCACGCAGATCATAACAGGTTAGAAAATATAACGTGCAACAAAGTAAGATACATGAAACGCTAAAAGAAGATGTATATGAAAAACAGAAGGATATGATAATAGAAAATATCTATATATGATAAGTAAGAACTGTAAGCAATATGTGATTTATAGTACAATCTGGTTATGTAAACGGGTTAGGTTATACAATAAAATGGGACTCCTTTGTACGTGGGTGTACAATGGACATATACAATTTCTTATACAATAGGATTGATCACATAACCATTTCTACTCTCCCTCCCCAATCAATACACAAGGATCCAATTCAGTTACGTTACCTTATACAATGGCTTGTACAATAGAGCTCAATGTGATAATGAGAGTACAATATGCACAATGAGTGTACAATGATAAGGGTATTCAATAAATACAATATGTTAGTGAAACACACATCACAATATGTATTTAGTGAACACAAGGCGATAACATCGCAAAAGAAGATCCATATAGTACCAATCCGTGTTACTAACGTGTCAGCATCAAATAAATTAATCTATGGCAAGAATAGACATTCCAGCAAGTATGAAACGGTCAGAGAATGTACTCGCCTGGTATCTGAATATTTGAAATAAATGTACTGTCTGAGATGAGGTACCTGACTCCTAGTTAGAGCAACACAAGTCAAGATATACAGGGGATGATAAATGTAATCTACTATGCATCTGCATGCTGTCTAGGTCAAACTAGACCAAAGTCAACTCTCGGTCAACTCTAGTCAACTAGACTAGTCAAACTAGGTCAAGACTGACCCAAACAAGTCTCACTAAGCCTAGCCAGCCTATTCTAGCAAGCATACACCATTTCTAGACCATATAAGTCAACTACACCCTATACTGGCATGCAAATCACACACTCTGGCAATATCATGCCTATACCAAACCACACATTCACACATACATATATTTTAATATATTTAAATTAATATAATACACACATTATAATTATATAGGCTATATAAATATGTGCATCACATATATATATATATATATATATATATATATATATATATATATAGGAAATTGGGCACATGTGTTGTGTATATGTAGATAACAGTGTGAAATGTGTGTGGAGTGACATGAGAGTGTGGATGAGTGTGTGTTGAGAATGTATGTATAGGTGAATGGAACATGAGAGCATGGCAGTTTGTTAATAGGCTAGTGTCAATAGGATTTGTTAACATTGAGCATTGCATCACCTTACATACAACTTGCATTTTACCTTCATTCATTCATTCATATATACATTGTATCCTACATTGCATATCATATATATCACACTCTATATATATATATATATATATATATATATATATATATATATATATATATATATATATATCACTCACCTATAAGCTTTCCTATAGGTTTACACATAGGCTAACCTATAGGCACATGCCAATCTCATCTAGGCTCATAAACACACACACACAATTGGCATTGTAGTGGACTGATTTGTGGCTATGTTATGGCTGATTTGTGGGGGCAAGAAAGGACAGGTATTTGGACAGGAAATGACAGCTATATGGGACTAATTTGTAGAGAATGTTAGGACACGTGAAGGGGCTATCTAGTGGGGTGTTTAGGGACTCAAATCTGGACATGTTTTGGGGACTGAATATGGGCAATACCAGGTCTGTTGGACAACTTATAGAGTGTTAAAATGGACAACCATATGTTAGTTAAGGACTGGTTTCTGGACTGCTATAGGACAGCATATAGGGGCATGTTTAAGACTGAATTGGACATGCCAACAAGGGGTTAAGGGGGCTGCATGTTGGTGCTGAATTTAGGGACAGCAAAGGTGGGCTTGTGGACTGATTTCAGGGGGTTAAAGGACAGTCCTATAGGTTTGTTTAGTGGACTGGTATGGGGATGTAAAAGACTGATTTAAGGGCTGTAGGGTCTGAAACAACATGGCTCATAGGCTGCACATATCAAACAATTACAGTGTAAATATCATAGTGTGTGAATGTGTAAGCATGTGTGTGGAATGTGTCATAGAAGATTAAGTGAAATGTATTTCCAGTGAGCTGTGTTCAGGATATCAATACAAGGTTTATCAGGAAATCGCATTCCCAGACATTAAAAATGAATGACAGTTAATTAGGAATGTGTGTGTAAACTCAGATTTAGTAGAGGGTGCCATAATGTGGGGTGCGTGGTATCTCAGTTGTAATGTGAACTGTGCTAGTGAAAACCAGATGACAGTTCACAACATATCCAAAACCTTCAATCAAAATGCTAACTTGATTCCAACTATATAACTTAACATAAATTAATATAAAGCCACACATCATTCAATCTCAGGTTTGTTGACAGCTAACATACAAATTAAAGTTCTGAAATTGGAATGTGTGGGTGTGTGTCTCATGTTCTCAGGGAATAACAGTCCATGCGTGTGTCCACAGATTTCTAGAAGTGTCTCGAGTGCAATCTACCTGTTCTCAGGTTGCAAAATGACATTTTCATAGGGTTCTCAGGAATTGAGAACCAAACAGCAGTTCATAACCCAGTCCAAACTAAATTCAAAATCCTAAATCATAAATCAACTTATCAGTAACTAATACACATGTATGTGAGTTAATATGGAAATCAAACATTGACATATCAGTTTAAATTACATATGAATCCAGAAATTTGTAAACAGTGTTCAGGATTCAAGAAAACGGGGATGTAGGTATCAATCTATCATTTCTAAACCCAAACTCAATGAAATCCTAAGCCAACATTCAAGTAATATAACTAGACATATATGTGAACTAAACATGTTAATTAATATCCTAAAATCAGTAACAGTTCATCAATTCTCAGGTTCGAAATCAAAAAATTTTCTCAGGTTCAGTCTCAGTGTATCGAAATCCAATTTGAACCCTAAAACTTAACACAAATCAGTAAACAACATTATAGTGATATAATTACACATGTTCATGAATTAAAATGGCCATTAAACATTAAGAAATCAGATCAAACAGGGATTAAACTCAGGATATCAAGAACAGTACACTGCGTATCAGAAATCACATTCATACCAAAAATCGAGATTCAAATTACATTAATACATCAAATTAAAGCCCAAGGTAGTGTCGTGCACGTGTCAACGTGTCCAAGTCACGAAACACGTACAGATGCATCGCGTGAACAGACTGTATCGTGCTGCAATGCAGTCGCCTCGTGGGCACGACACGTGATACTTCATGCCACGTGGACGTGTCCCTAGGTTCGCCAGGACTAAGAGAACGTGCTCGAGTGTCTGCAACGTGTCCACGACACGCATACATTCGATACAGACACCGTATCAGTGCGGATTTTTCGTGCGTGTGCATACAGTGTCAAATCCGTGTGGCTTAGATTTCTTCCAAACCATACCATAAGGTCCCACAAAATTTTGTGGGCCTTGTGTCAGTCACCCAAGGAGTGTCCACACCAATTTTGGTGTCAAGAGATGGCGTGTCCAGCGAGAAATAGGACACGGGCAGCAGGGCACTGCCCGTGCGTGCTGCGAGCGTGTTCGTGTCCTGTTTGGACACGGACACGGCTCAAAAATCAACTTAGTCCAGTTGCAAATCAATGTATGCATATAACTCAACAAATTTGTTCAAAAACTTTTCAAAAATAACAAATAAAAATCCTTTGTGGCATTTTCACAAACACCTACACACACATCATGATACGTGTCCGATACGGACACCAAATGGATACAAAATTTACCCAACTCTTAGGGACAGCTAGGGGACACTTAGGGCTAGACTAAAATGCAAAAAATCAGAATTAAAATACAATTTTAAGGGTTTTACCTATAGGTTGAAATTCCAATGAAAAACTCCAAAGGGGGGGTTTCTCCTTGCTAGCTAATCTCTCCAAATTGCACCAAACCTGAGAATGCTCTCCATGAGCAACAAGAAAAGATGGATTAGAACCTAGTGCAAAAGTTTTGAGCTAAAAAGGACCTAAAATGGGAAATTTATGGATTGGGGAAGATGGCTATTACCTCTTTCTTCAAAAACTTGGAAACTTAATGAAAGAGGCAGGAACAATCAATAGGAGACTTTATAGGGGGCTCTTAGGGTTTATGTGGCCAGCTATAAAGGAATTCTAGGGTTAGGGTTTCATGGCATGGGCCTATGGGCCAAGTTGCATAAGCCATGGAATTAAATTCCTAAGTCATAAGTCATGAACCTATTCACTATTCCTCCTATTTCAAACTAGATTCTTAATGACTAGAATTGGTTTGACTTAAGTTAGACTAGGGTCCTACCTTGTAACCAAGTCACGATAGCTAGGGTCAACTTCTAGGTTAGTCTACAAAGTCTCAACTAGTCAAGACTAACATAACACATAGCAATATTTAATTAATATTAAATTCACACAAATTCCCATAAATCATAATAATTTCAAATAAATCCTAAAATAACCAAAATACCCTCTAGGCTAAAATGTACTAGTTAAACATCCTAATCACATGGCTAGGCTCTAATGTTACACTGGTCAAACACCAAAATCATAAGTCTTAACTTAAAATAGTTCAAAAAAAATGATTAAAAAGTACCAAAAATTATATAATGATTTAAATATCATTATTAAAAGACTAAAATTATAAAACTTCAAAATTACCTTCATTTAAAAAATGGGGTGTTACGAAGTGTCATAGGCTTCTCTATAACTCTCCAGCTTAGGCTTTGCGTCAGCCAAGAAAGCTTTCTCTTTGGCGACTTTGCTGCTGTGTTCTTTGAGAGAGTCGTTGAAAGTAGTCTCTCGAGCAGTGAATTCAGCTGATAAAGCATCATAATCAGCTTGAATGAGACTTTCGATAGTTTCACTTGTCAACCTCAGATATTCTTTAATAGGTTGCTCAAGTTCTTCTACCACATTTCCAATGCAGTTGCTCTCTCAACATCATCAAACATGGCGACGTTCCTGATAGTGGAAACAATCGCGCCTTTCAAACTTTCATAACTGAGGCCCCTATTCAGGACCATGTCAATCAAAGCTGCCAGTATCTTGTAAAAAGCTTTATTATGAATCTCAACTAAGAGATTCATTTCTGCATTGGAGCTTGGAGTTGCAGCAATCTCTACAAAGTCTCTTTTTCGAATACTAGGGATAGATGTGGTGGCTCCTGTAGCAGACTGAGATAAAGATGATGTTGTCGTCACTACCATAGCCAACTGATCCCTGGGAGCTTCAGGGATCACGTCTTCAGTACTGTTACTCTAGCCGTTTCTAGAGTTTCGATGGCGATAATTATGGTGGATGGAATATCAGTTAGAGCAGCTGACTCAGGTTCTGGCACTGACTCTTCAGTAACTTGTACTGGATCAGTGGTAACAGCGGAGGATGCTATTACAATTTCCCCAGTTTTGGTTGGTGATTTGAGCATGCCTTCATTACCTTCTTCAATTATTGGCTCCGAAGGATCTTTAAGTGCTTCAGTTGTAGGAAATTCTTCTACAGCTGATTCTTCATTAAAATCTAATTCTTCTTCGGCAGCTTCCTCATCATCTACAGTAAGATCTACTGTAGTTTCTTCTTTATCCTTGCCCTCAGCAGGAAAAGACACTTCTGATTGAGCCTGTATTTCTGGCTCTTGTTGTACCTCCAATGATGGAGGACATTCTTCTTGAGGCTCCACTTCGGGCTCTGGTGCTACCTCTTCTTGAGCATCTTCTTCTTCTGAAGAAGAAGCCTCCTCCTCAGATTCTTCGTTTTCCTCATAAATATTTTCTTGAGGAGAAGGAACCACAACCTTCGAAGAAATGATAACACCTAAATTTTTTTTAAAACAAAATAAGTTAATATACAAAAGTCATAGTTTTAGATGGATTTTGTATAAATTATATTTACCTGGAGTATGAGTGGAACGCTTCAAGTACGTGTCATAATCTCCATCCCAATCTTCATCATCAAAATTAATAGCTGGTTCATCAGCTGGGATGGGTTCTTGATCAACAGTATGTACTGGAGCGGTGCCTTCAGCAACTTGTGCCTTATGTGGCAGAGTTAAATGAAGTGCCGAGCTAAGACGTCCGGGAGATAAGACTACTGCAGGTGTTGCTGGTTGAGGTGCTGAAGATCCTTCTCCAGGGTAGACTGAAGAAGATCCTACATGTTGCAGCTCATCCGCCTGAGTATCACTCTCCGGAGTAGAGGCTCTTGATCTGGAAGGTCTTTTTACGGTGACCTTCTTCTTCTTTTCGGGAGTCCTCACTGGAAGAGTAGTAGCTGTACTCTGCTTCCATTTACGAGTTTTTCCAATAACTATTGGTCCCGCTGCTATTTCTCCAGCTCTTGTAGGGATTATTGCCAGAAATTTATCTGTAACAGTGGTGTTGTCGGGTACATCAGGAGTTATTCTGATTGGTTCCTCGATGTTTCCCTCTTTAGGCCATGAAAGACTTCCTTACATACTATAACCATCTGCGAAAGAACGGATGGAAGCATAAAAGCGAGCATATGGGTGAAGTATACGTAGCTCGGTTATACTGGTGGCAGTAGATATTTTGAATCTAGCACCAGTACATACGGTGCTGAAGTATATCCAACCCCTGGCACCATCAAGCAGTTTCCCGTAGTGACGGAAACTAGTAGAGGGATTACCAACATGAAGTTGGTCATACCCGAATTGCCAGGCAAATCTACTCTGTATATATGGCTCAAATGCACAGTTATTTTCATTCCTGTACATCAGATGGGAGGGTCTGATGCACACTAACCATTGGAAAACAGGTTTTGGCAATGACATTGTCCTCTCTCCTCTGTCTTCGAATTGCATGCCGAGGCAGTCGGCCGGAACTGGTGGCCTTGTACAGAAGAAATTCCAGCCATGAGAGTAATTCAACGCTACTCGATTGTCTGCCACTGTCGTGGCAGTCCATGTGGCTTTGCTAAATTTTTGGAGGAATATTTTCGCTTCATCTTCAGGGCCTGGTGGCAGCAAATTACAGTTGTGGTGTAATAACCATCTCATCAGATAGGTATACGGCAGCTCCACCCTTGGAAAATTGTCTCGGTGAGGAGCATTATTAATCAACTCTTCACCAAAAGTCCGTAGTCCTATATTTATCCGGCATACCATTGCTGATAGCAAATTGATTTTGGCTTTGAACACCAAATGTACTGCTGGCCACAATACGTTTCGGTGGATCCTGTCTTTGGTACTGATCCCCGGCACGACCCATCTTCGTAGACATAGAGAAAGAAAGCCTGCCAGCAAAGCCTTCCTTGACATCTTCTGGCTACCATGTCTCAGGTAGCTTAAAGTCTCAGTCCCTGCAGGGATGTCTCCGACCTTGGCAGATAGATATTGGTCTCGAGCTTTCTGTGAGACCATCAATTCCTGGATTATATCTGCATGAATTATGGAGCAAGGGTTGATGGTTTGAGTCTTATTTTCTCGGAACCTACCCTTATAAGTCTTGGATACCCTATTTTTATGGTAAAATAAATAGGTTGCCCATTTAGTTACATATGCCAGATGCGACCCAGTCTCATATAAATTGGTGCAAATTAGATAATGACACATGAGTTCTTCATAGACCTGCACTAATTCAGGGTTCTTCTCTCTTATTTCTGCTAGTTCTCGATTGGAGGGAACATATTCTTCATAAGGGGCCTTGCCCATTGGCAGCTTCGAGATAAATTGTATCTCATGCAGAGCAAGACCCATTTCACCGTATGGAGTTGCAAAAGTTTCTGTTGAACTCATATACAATTCCAATAAAGCCAAGAACAAGTTACTGTTCGGTGGTATGCCATAACTTATAGAGGCTACTGCTTCATACAGACCGATAGCTTCCAGGTCCGTTTTGAAATGCTTCATGATCCAAGCACTGATTTGAATCCAGTTGGTACTATATGGAGTCAGCCACCCTGTCAACCTAGGGTTGGTCTGAGGGTATAACACATCAGCTCTCATGAACTTATTTATAAACATGGTTACTTGTACTGGTTGGATCAGTGATGAGTCTTCACTCGGTGTGAACCCGGGCAATAGACCATAAAATAGGACACCACCACCACTGGGAGTACTAATGTGGTAGCACATATCACTAGCTCTCTCTCTCTTGAAAATAATCTTTCCTGGCCTGCCGTAGCTACTGGGAGTCAAATTCTTTAGCATCTGACGAGGGTGAGTAGCATGGACAAAAGCAAATAGAGGGTAATCCCTGTCCATAGCAGGGAGATACATCACCCTTTCTCCAGACCTAAACACCCAGGCCTTTTTCTTGGGATGAGTTTGCGATTTGAAGTTTATCGCATCCCCAAATAGAAAAGCCGGCTTCTAGAATTGTTGGTCCTTTAGTGATACCAACACTTCTCCATTCATTATGGACAGCAGCATCCTGTCCCCTTGAGCAGCTATCAGTTGAGCTCTTCCTTCAGGGTATTCAGGGTTGGATTGAGGAAACTGTACATGTGATAAGTTTTCCAGATAGTTTGAGCCCACCATACCAGCCGGCGAGCCAAATATTTTTACGAGAGGGGGAATCTGCAAGTCTACTGTCAAAAGAAAAGGAAAAGAAATTAAGTTAGTAAAAATCTAATATGAAGTTTTACACAAAAAAGACTATTTCAAGTTTTTACGCTAGTACAAACAGATGTTGGCGTATTTCTAAATTTACGCTTCTACATATAGACGTAAGCGTAATACGAGTTTTACGCTAATACATGTGAATGTGAGCGTGTTACGAGTTTTACGCTGATACATGTAAAATGTGAGCATATTTCAAGTTTTACGATGACACATATAAATATGAGCGTATTTCAAGTTTTACGCTAACACATGTAGATGTGGGCGTATTTCAAATTTTACGCTGACACATATAAATGCGGGCGTATTTTAAGTTCTACACTGACACACATAAATGAGGGCGTATTTCAAGTTTTACTCTGATACGACAAACGTGGGCATATTTAAAGTTTTTACGCTAGCACGAACAACGTGAGCGTAGATTTTTCGGTTGGTTCTTCTTCTCCGACGAACTCATGATCGAAGTTCAATATTTTATCCCTCATTGCCGGAGCCACGGTAGGGTTGTTTTGCTGAGATGCTGCTGATGGCCGGACGGGATTTTGCGTGCGGTTGACCGATGAGGAATCAACGGCGGGCTTCTTGCCTTTGCCGACGGCGGACGACTTCTTGGGGGCCATCGAATCGAAGTAAGAGGGGAAGAAGAGGATTCGAGAAAGATCGGGATTGTGAAAGCAAAGAAAACAAGTAAAGTTTTCTCTCTCCCCAAAGAACCTTATTTATAGGGAATTTTTGAATCGGTTCAAATTCTAGATTTTACGCCGACTGTTGGGTATCCCAACTTTTACGCGGATGACCGTTGCGTATCCCGAATTTTACGCAAGACTGTTGAAATAGCCCGATTTTACGCTTCTGTTCAAACTATTTCAAATTTTGAAAAATATTTGAAAACTTTGAAGGGGGGCTTGTAGGAGCGTAAAAAAGTGCTTTATAGACTAAGTCAAAGGAATTAAGGATTTTACGCAAGCAACTCTTTATGAGCAATTTTACGCCAAGGCTATTTGCATTGGACTTTACGCGAGCTATTTTACGCCAAGACAGTTCATTGAGTTTTACGCCTAGAGACAAACTGTCAGACCGCATTTAATACAGAAGATTTGATTTGACAGAATGATTTTGCTGACAACATGCAAACATAGAAGTCGAGAAGATCGGATTGTCACCAAACCCGATACTTGTCGTATGGTGTGCAGAGAAGGCTATTTTACGCTCAATATTCTTTTTACGCACTATAGTTATTCGAGCCTTTACGCTCAAAGCTATTGTGAGCGTAAAAGTCTATTTGGGCTAAGTTTTACGCTCAAGGCTATTTTAGCCACTTTACGCTGGGAAGTTTATTTTAAGCTGTTTTTACGCCAATTTGCCACTTTATGCTCAGGACATATTTTGGGTCATTTTTACGCCCGATCCTTCCTGATTACTTTAAAATGTGGTTTGCCCACGTGGCTTTCATACCACATTTATCGAGGAATGTGTATACGTGCCCTCCTTATTTTGTTGAAGTAATGGGACATGTGTCATCCCACGATGACGGTTGCTAGCGTAAAACCCCAGTTTGGATGCTTTTTACGCATGACGTATTTTAGTCTATAAATAGACTGATTTTCAGAATAGAAAAAAATCACAAAAAGACAGGAGAGAATACAAAAAAGATCAGAGCCCAGAGACTTTGATTTTCTTGAGCATTCTTCTTCAATTTTCCAGAACGGAGTGAAGCAAAGCAGGAAAGCATTCGACCTCGCCATCAGTGCCCAAGCGCGTCGATACCTTTCTGGTGACTTAGTTCTTTCGGTTGTTCATCTTCTAGCAGTGATCTTCATCATCATCGTATGGTCCAAGGAACAAAGTGTTCGCCTTCAGATCAGACTTCCATAGCAATACTTTCTAGAACAATTTGTACTTCTTGTACTTTTTTTCGTTTTATTTTCAAAGGCCAATTTTAGGCATTTTGTTAAGTGAAACAGCCATATATTGTTCAAAATTACGGCAACTAAATATTGCCATTAATAATAATCTTTAAAGGCAACAAAAAGATTTCTTATAAGGCAACAATTAATTGCCGTAAATTAGTTCCCTTATACGGCAATAACTGGAAGATGCCGTAAATAGGCAATACTGACGCAACCTTTTACGGCACACTATGGCAACTTCAAATTATTGCCATATTTGTGTTTTTGTGGCAATAATTTCATTATTAACGGCATTTTAAGGTTGTCGTATAATGGATTATTTCTAGCAGTGCTGGTACTATTAAGGGTTGTCCTTCGTATCTTTGCAACTTTCTATGAACTTGAGACTAAGTATCTAGTAGTACAACTCCGATTTGTATGGGAGGTCCCATAGCAGAAACCTGTGTCCTAGTATATTATTGAGTATCCAATGTCTTGATACAAACTAAATATAAAATAGAGTTTAGCTTCCAAACTCCAAATTATCCCATTTTGGTACGCTTTTTTAAACATTTTGGAGTTCCCATATCCTCCAATACTACTTCCAAAAAGAAATCATGAAACTAGAGTTAACCAAACTATAAACGTCTAAGAAAATAACTTAATATCATACTCCAATTTTAAGTTTCAAGTATTCAAGCCTGGAAACTCTAAGCAAAAATTAAGTTCCGTTTTGATTCCAACCTTATTTTTTTTAACAAATGAAATTTATTTTATGAGAACATAAAATATTATATTTTATTCCTTCATGTCTACCAATTTATGCTTATTTTATGACTAAAGGTACTCATTATATTTATATTTTGTTTTATGATGCAATTGGAGACACTAAGTACAAAATGGAGCTAAATTGCAATTTTGGACAGTTTTCAAACCTTTTAGCAAAATGGGCATAACGTTCTCCTTCGAAATACAATTGGGGTGATTCGAAAAGATTTGGAAAGCTAAGACAAAGATCTACAACTTTTATATATGGCATTTTTCGATATTCACGCTGCACCATGGACGAAATCAGGATTGAAATTGAGTCAAAGATGTTGTAAACAAAAATAGGAACTGAAATAACTATTTTCTTACTTGTTCTATGACTTACTTTTATTGTTTGAGAAGTCATAACTCTTAGGCCTCGTTTTGTTCACGGATTCAAGGAATCCGGAAAGGAAACTTGTTCCTTTCCTTTGTTTGGTAGCCACAAATTTGGAAAACACTTTCCTGACATGGGAGAAAATAGGAGGGAAAATGGTTCCTCTCATGACCCATAGGATTCATTTTCCCTCCTCCTTTTCTAACATTAATTACCAAACATTATGACAAAAGTAGCCTTGATTTATTACCTATTTTACCAATTAACTTTTTATTATAATTATTTTGACATTGGATATTGTTGGAACAATGATATATTTTTTCTTTCCTTTCCTACACCAACCAAACATAGGAAAGGAAATTTGATAGGAATTCTACTTTCCCATCCCCATGGAAAATACATGGGAATTGGTTTC
Source organism: Iris pallida (assembly GCA_029216955.1). NCBI lineage: Eukaryota > Viridiplantae > Streptophyta > Magnoliopsida > Asparagales > Iridaceae > Iris > Iris pallida. Next base: position 14,626,042 of record JANAVB010003400.1, on the reverse strand, counting down.
CTTTCCGTGAACCAAACAAGGCCTTAGAGGATTTGTGGGAAGATATTGTGGTCTTCAAACAACAAATTTGGATTGTATAAAAAGGGTAGCAATCATGAGGGAACCACTACACAACTCTTATTCTTCTTCTCCAACTTTTCTTTTGAAGTTTTGATGAACATGTACGCGGCTAAAAGTCTTATTGATCGAAAGAAACGAAAGCCTTGGAATTAATAAACTTGTGAGATCTAAATTATTTTTATTTTTCGATTTATACTTTGAGTATTGAATGTTTTTCTATGCCCATCCTCATGATTATTTTGTTTAATTACTAGGAGGCCTACTAGTTTATTATTCATTTCGATCTACCGCTAAATTAAATATCAAATCCGTAATTGTTTGATTTTTCTAATTTGTGAACTAAACAAGATTTAATGAACTGCTTCGTTTTATTAGATCTTAGGAGAAAAACTTTTGATAAAATTAAATGCAACAACTTGTGCTTGTGTTATTTTACTTCATCGATGTCTTGGTTCTTTAAGAAATTGCTAGATTAAATCTTCAGCACTTGTCTTTGATTATTTAGTAATTAAGTTAATTAGATCGTATTTTTTAAGTAACTAAGCCTAAGAAAGATAGGAAGATACTTTCAACGGTGAATATTCAAAGTATGAGTTAATTCATAATTGCATCGATGATCAATTTTAAGATCCCAATGGTGAATGTTGACTGAGACCAATATTCGTCCCTTTAATTGATTTTGATACTTGAATTATTTTTAGCTCTTCTTCAATTTTCTTTTATAATATTCAAAACTCTCTCCCCCATCCTTGTTCACATAGCATAAAATTATACTAATTACTCTCCGTGGGATCGATCCTTACTCTCACTTCTACATATAATTTTAAGAGTAAATATTTTATTTTTGGTTGCCTACAACAGCACATCGAATTTTTGCCTCGTTGCTGGGGAGTAATTTTAGTTATTTTTTGTGCTTTTTGTGATCTTTATTTCATTTTTGTAGTAAAATATTTTCTTTTTATTAGCAAAAAAATCTTTAACAGGACATGGCGGCCAATTCTCAACAATTTGCCACCTGGCTAGATCTTCCATCTAAGCATGCTAATGAGGTAAATGTTTCTTCTATAGAATAACAAATTGCTCTTGATCAAAAAAATAAATAAATTGCTAGTTTAACTTCTATTGTTCATCAAATGGTTGTAGGTAACATGCAAACAATAATGGCTTGTGAGATTTGTTTAGTAATATGGCATCCAACAGATATGTGCCCAATACTTCAAGACGAGCCCAATATTGTAACCCAAAATTGTCCAAGTTACCAGAAATACAAGAAACCATACCCCCATGGACAAAAATGCGACCAAACTTCTTATTTTGGTATGTCTTTAGAAGATATTGTTAAGTCTCTTACCACTAACACCTTGCAATTTCAACAGGAGACGGGGGCGAGCATCCAAAACCTGAACAATCAAATGAGCCAAATGGCTACAACAATTAATAAGCCGGAGGCACAAAGTTTGGAAAAATTGTCATCTCAAACGATAACAAATCCAAAAGAAAATGTAAGTACAGTCGTCTTTAAAACTATTAGAGAGGTTGACAACCTAGTAAAGAAAGCGCATACATCGCCAAAACAAGAAGATAAGTTGTGTTGTGGTTCCCTCATGATTGCTACCCCTTTATACACTCCAAATTTGTTGTTTGAAGACCATAATATCTCTCCACAAATCCTCTGAAAGTTACAACTTCTCAAACAATAAAACTAAGTCATAAAACAATTAGAAAATATTTATTTTGGTTCATATTTTTGTTCACAGCATCTTTGACTCAACTTCAAGCCTGATTTCATCCATGGTGCAGCCTGAATATCGAAAACCTCCAAATATGAAAGTTGTAGATCTTTGTCTTAGCTTTCTAAATCATTTGGAATCACCTCAATTGCATTTTGGAGGAGAAAATTATGCCCATTTTGGTAGAAGATGTCAAAACTGTCCAAAATTACAATTTAGTCCCATTTTGGACTTAGTGTTCCAATTGCATCCTAAAGCAAAATATAAATATAATAAGTACCTTTAGTCATAAAATACGCAAAAAATGATAGACACTAAGGAATAAAGTATAATATTTTATATTCTCATCATTATTCTTGCTTCCTTTATCATGATTAGTTTTTCTTGTACATAGTGTTTGTCATGATTAGTTTTTCTTTCCAATTGATTGAGTATTGAATTCCCAAGAAATAACCATGTAAGAAATTGTTTGTATTTACTAATACTCTTCTGGAATGGATAACTATATGAAAATATCAGGCAACCTCTGTCACGCCCCAGAACCAGAATACTGGAAAGTGGGGACGGACAAGGCCAGCTACGTAATACCAAAGTACGCCAGTACTCTAAAATTACGTATAAGCTGTCAAGATATGGGGGTTACTTCTACAAGCCAACAGTCGATCCTAGGTCAAGCAATCCTAGGTATCTCAATCACAGGCAATTATAAAAAGTACAAGAAGTATGATCATCAGACATACAATAGTAAAGCGTCCCAAACCATATATACATGGATGATCATGAAGCTAGTAATACAAAATAGAGAACTAGCAAGAGTAATAGTCATACATGATAAGCTCTAGCTATAGTCTAGAATACGTATATCATGTTTTGGCCCGTAAGCTAAATGTCAAGAACGAAAATACGAGCTAAACACGTGCTAGAAGGCTAAACGCCACAAAAGAATAATGTACATATCAAGTGGGAGAATGAAACAAGAAACCCACTCAGGTACTCTGGTGCTCCAGATGGTCACCGTCGAGTAGATGGTACGGAAGATCCTTCGGGCTCCTCTATCAGATCTGGACAAACAAAACCAGTGGGGTCAGACCCCAAATAGCAAGTACCACAAAGGAAGCCAAACTTATGAACTAAAACCAGCAATAACTAACATAGCAATGGTTATAGATATAAATAAGTAAAAGCAGATCGAGACTCGTGCACTACCAATGCACTTATCCCGAACTTAGAAAGATAATTGTTTGCCATTAAATATCAAAAACAAAAAATTACAGAGGAATTGAACTTGATTGCAAACTCGCTTGTACAAAAGAAAGCCTAGAAAGAAACCCTAGGAAACAATCTAAGTATAATTGTTTAGTTTTTGATTCTGGGGGGTGACGATAGAGGTTAGTTTTTGATTCTGGGGGGTGACGATAGAGGCTCGGAAAAGTGTAGCAACTCTGCCTTACTCTTTGGACTACCAGAGACAGTCTCTGCTCTCGAAAAAATTTGCCAGCCTTTGATTGCCAACCTTTTGCATGGGTGTGGCACCCTGCTATTTATAATGATTTCCGAAATAGAAGATCTTGGGCCGCATAAAGGGCCACGTGGCCACGTCTGTAACAACACACAAAGACTCGATCTTGGGCTGCCAGCTGGTGGGAGGTTTGTTGAGATTTTGTTGTAGCAAATCTGGGTGGTTGAGACTTGGTCAAATTGCCATGTTCCCTTCCACAGAGTAGAGTCTGACTCATTTTGGCTGCATAGTATCTTTAGGGGCCTTGCTTTTGCGGCTCGGCTCCATTTGGCCGCATGAGATCTTTGAGAACCTTGCTTCTATGGCTGGGCTCACTTGACCGCATGGGATCTATGAGAACCTTCCCTCTGCTGCTCGAGTCCCCTTAGCCGCATGGGGTCTTCGAGAGCCTCACTTCTGCGGCCTGAGTTATCTTAGCCGCATGAGATCTCCAGGGGCATTGCTTCTGCGGCTTAGTTTCGCTTGGCCGTGTGGGATCGGGGTGCACTTTTTCTGCGGCTTAGTTTTTCTTAGCCGCATGGAGTCTTTATTGCTTTTGCGGCTTAGTTTTTCTTGGCAGCATGGAGTCTTCACTGCTTCTGCGGCTTAGTTTTGCTTGGCCGCAAGGAGTCTTTACTGCTTTTGCGGCTTAGTTTTGCTTGGCCGCATGGAATGATGATCCACATAAACTCCATCTTTTCCATGCTTCTACAAGACCCCCTTCAAAGTTTTCAAATTGTAAATTTGGAATACTTTGAATAAGAAGCATGGAGAAGAAATGTCAAGCCGCAGGGAAGCTTCAAGTCGCAAGAAAACATCAAGCCGCGGGGAAGCTTCGAGCCGCAAGAAGATTTCATCCAGGCTGTCCAACTGTTACTGCTGTATTTAATGCTCGAATTTACTTTTTATATTTGGGGGCTGCTTTTTGGGTTACTGTGACGGTTATAAAGGATAGAATCCCGAGGGTCACCATTATCTCTTAGTGGGCACAATAACTGAAGCGGCGCCTATCCGTTTACACTTTTTGGTATGTGGTTCGTACGATAGTGAGATCTCCTACAATTTTTTCTTTTCGTCTTATTTTCTTCCAATCTTCTTTTTCTCTCATGATCAGTCATGGCCCCCAAAGCTTCTAAAGCCACTAGAGCTGCCGACAAAGGGAAGGGGCCACTTCTGAAAAGTCACCTTCCTTCCACCCAGACGTCCATCCTCCGATCAAGGGTAAGGCGGGAGAATGATCACTCGATTTTAAATAACCATGTCTCATATTTTATGCGCGGGTCTGACCACCTTTTGCCTCTGTGCCATGGTTTTAATACCTTTAGTGCATAGTTGGCCTTCATGAGGCACGTGCCGTATGTGCTCTACGTGACTGGACTGCATGGACCGAGCTGCATGAGTATGAGAGTACATACGGCTTGTACCTTATCTATATCTGGGCCGCCTATGATCGAGCCACATGAATCCTCCCATATTTGGGCCGCATATGTTCTGCTTGCCTAGGCCGCATGTGTTACTTAATTTGAGCTGTATATGTTCCCTTTGTAACTGAGTCACATAGGCTTCTGTGTGACTAGACCACATAGTTGAAAAAAAGCTCGTTCACTTTATTTTTAGATGACTATCTTCTTTCTTTGATTTTTGCAGCATCTATGTCGAAGGCTGAGACCACTGTGAAGGAGGAGATGTTGTCTCCTCTCGTCAAACAAGAGTCACCGCTTGTTAAGGAGAAGGTGATACCAAAAGTTGAGGTAAAAGAAGAGCTGGCGTCCATCGGGGATGAATTACTCCCAAGATTGCAGTTGCTGTAAAGGAGGAGCCCAAGTCCGAGGGTAGTAGCACTGGGAATTCTGACCCTCCTATCCCTGTCGAGGACCTTAATCAAATAGATCCTTCGTATGCGAAATGGTTGAGGGAATGGTATATGCCTCAAAACAACTATGATCCTTGAATGTAAGGATCTGTGGGTTGCCATGTAATTATTGTTTCCAGGAATATGAAAAATAAATGTCCATATTTTGTTTTTGTGTTTCTGTCTGTATTTAGCTATAGTTTATGTTTTGCTTCTTTTGGACATCAGTGTAATCCTTTACTTCCTGTCTAGAAGAAGAAATAAAGAACCCTTTTTTTGCTGGAGATGTAATCCTCTAAAGGTAACTGATTTTTAATAAAAAAATACATTCACTTCATTCTTTGTTTATGGTATCTGTGGTGCTTGATCTAGAGGGCCTAATACAGCATTTGTGTTTGGTAAAGGACATCCCACTGAGGACTTTTTGTGGACCTATTGCCCTTTTGTGCATATGGAGATGCGAGCAAATAGATTTGTATAGTATTTTATGGACCTATTACTCTTTTTGTGCACTGATGGTACGAGTAATAGATTATGATAACTTCTGTGGACCTATTATCCTTTTGCGCACTGGTGGTGCGGGTAATAGATTTGAAACAAAACCTAACAGAGGTAATATGGACGTGATATGTTCTGTGGTCTTAACACCATGTCTTTTATCCCGGGTTGGGTACAGGTGTTAAGTCAAGAGACTATCAGTATCAGAGATAATATGGACGTGACACCCGACAATCAGAAATAATCTTTGGTGGACCTATTACTCTTCTGCGTACTGGTGGTGTGAGTAATCGATTTTGAGACAAAACCCAACAGAGGTAATATGGATGTGATAGGTTCTGTGGTCTTAACACCATAATTTTATCCCGGGTCGAGTTCAAGTGTTAAGTCAAGAGACTATCGGTATCAGAAGTAATATAGACATGACGTACGATAATCAAGACCAGAAAGTTTGCTCAGAGATGGCAATAAGCCTGCAGACTCCGGTGAGATAAAGCATTAGAGTGGAAGTTCAAAGGTATCGGTGTACATGACTCGCCACTCAAGGAGATGCGATACGAATAATCCAGAACCACTAATTATCAACCTTGGCAAGTCTACGCAGAAGACGGATGACAGTCCATTAATGATCAATCCAAAGCGTAGTAGTCAGTTTGTAAATGATGTAAATATTGATCATTCTGTACTTTCTACTATTAACGAAGATTTCCTTTTGGAGTACATGGCTGTCAAATTTATTGAGAGAATGACTTTATCTACTGATAATCAAAGTCCTCAACATAAAAATAACATAAATACAGAGGAAACCTTATATATTAATCATAAAAAAAATTATTTTCCTCCTCATGTCGATGTAGGACCTTATGCTCAAAGGTTCCTAACATCTTCTCCCTATCTTCTTCTTGTAGCCTCATCCTCACAAGCTTGTGTAACTTATAGACGTCACGAAGAATCTTATTTTGTGATTCCGTCTAATAAGAAAAACAAGTGCCAAATTGTGTTCGGCTTAGCTAGAAATATTCCTATTACTCAGACAGATGATCTCAGAGAGAAAGATAAAGAATCCGAATTGACAAAAATAGTCAACAATCCCTTAAGATTATCCAGAATATGAGATACGATTTGAAGACTATGCAAGGTCTCAATCAAGGCAAAGGTAGACGGTTACCATTATGTAGTGATCCATTTTACCAGAAAACCTGTCATGGGTTGGGAAACGATCCAGCCCACATGTTTAATGAAGATATACAAGAAGAATTTTCTTCCAGTTCTTCACAATCCTCAGATTCTGAAGAAATCCAATTCAACGAATCTGATACATCCTTCATGTACAAAGAAGATATGGAAGAAGAATGTTCTTCCAGTTTTTTACAATCCTTATATTCTGGAGGAGACTATTATGATGAATCTGAGTGCGTATTCTCAGTCAACATAGTTCAAACTGATGGTGAATCTGAGCCATTTGAAAATGACCCTTGGGCACAACAAATGGACACTCAATGGGAGCTTTATTTTGAACAACGACAGCCACCTATAGAAGATGAAATTGTCCAGATTGATGTTGGAGACGGAACTACGTCTAAGCCAATATTCATCAGTAAAAACCTTTCTGAAGATAAAAAAGAAGAGTTAATAAAACTGATTAAAGAATATATTGATATCTTTGCATGGAGTTATGAGGATATGTCGGGTCTAGATCCTAAAGTAGCTACTCATAAACTCAATATTCTTCCTAATGCCAAACCTGTAAAACAACAGCAACGACATTTTTGACCAGATATGATGGATGCAATTGAAGCGAAAGTCAAAAAGTTGATTACATATGGCTTTGTTCGTGAAGAACAACACCCAGACTGGGTTGCCAACATTGTATCTGTTATGAAGAAGAATGGAAAAGTCCAAGTTTGTATAGATTTTTGAAATCTTAATACAGCTTGTCCAAAAGACGAATTCTACTTCCGATTACCGATGTCATGATAGACAATACATGTTATTTTGAACGCATGTCTTTCATGGACGAATTTTCAGGATACAATCAAATTAAGATGCATCTAGGAGATGAAAAGTACACTGCTTTCCATACACCCCTTGGAGTTTACTGCTATACGGTTATGCCATTTGGTCTGAAAAATGCTGATGCTACGTATCAACGGGCCATGAGCAATATCTTTCAAGAACATCTACAAAAAATAGTTGAATGTTATGTAGATGATATTGTTGTCAAAAGTTGATCAAAAGATGATCACATTCAAGACTTGAAGACAGTATTTGAGTTGATACGTCAACATCAACTGAAGATGAATCCTACTACGTCTTTCTTAGGGGTTTTCAGTGGCAAGTTTTTGGGATTTGTCATTACTTCTCAAGTTATCCATGTTAATCCTGATAAAATCAAAACAATTCTTGACATGCATCCTCTACGTAATCTAAAAGAACTCCGTGGCTTCCAAGGTCACATTGCTTATATAAGGAGATTTATATCCAATATTTCTGGGAGATGTCAACCTTTCTCTCGTCTGTTAAAGAAAGGTGTATCATTTGTTTGGGATAAAGCATGTCAGAAAGCCTTCAATGACATCAAATAATACCTTACAAATTTACCTATTCTGGTACCTCCAGTGGTAGGAAGACCATTTTTGCTATATGTTCGAGCCTTAGATCATTCTCTTAGTGCTCTTCTTGCATAGAAAAGTGATATGGGTCATGAACAGGCAATTTATTATCTTAGATTAATGATGGTTGGAGCTGAACACAGGTATACTCCTGTGGAAAAAGAATGTCTGGCCTTGATTTTTACTGTTTAAAAGACAAGACATTATGTGTCAGGACAGACTATTCATGTCATCTCCAGAATAAACCCTATTCGGGTGTTATGAGAAAACCGAGCATTCTCAACTCCAGGTTAGCCACCTGGGCGATGTTGCTTACTCCTTATGACATGGTCTATGTACCTCAAAAATTAGTGAAGGGTCAAGCATTAGCTGATTTCTTAGCTGCTCACCCTATACCTGAAACCTCTAAGTTATATGAGGACATTCCAGATGAAGTCGTAGATTGCAACATGAATTTGAGAGATAACATTTGGCAACTATACTTTGATGGAGCATCACGGGTTGGACCTAAAGGCAATATTGTCTCAGGAGTAGGCATCGTCTTGGTCTCTCCTGATAAAATGGTCATTTACCGTGCTTATTCTCTTAATGAACCATGCTCCAACAATGTGGCAGAATATAATGCTCTGCTAATTGGCCTTCAAGTAGTAAAACAATTAGATATTGAGTTTTTGGAAGCTTATAGAGATTCTCAACTGACTGTTAATCAAGTAAGAGGGACATATGAAGTCAGAAATCCTGACCTCATTCCTTACCATCAAGTGGTAATCGAATTGGTCCTTTCATTCAAAGGGTTCTTTATCGAATTTGTACCACGTTCCCAAAATTTGGAAGCTGATGCTCTTGCTACTTTAGCTGCAGACTTAATTGTTCCAATTAGACGACAAAATACCATTACTTTGTTGGATCGAGACTTATTCTGTGTCAAGAATAATTTGTATATCGAGCAGAGTTATACTACAGAATCAAGTTCTCAACAAAGGGATTGGAGAAGTACATTCATTGATTATACGGTCCATGGAATTTTACCTGAAGATCTAAAAGAAGCTGCATCAATCAAGAGACGATCATTTCGATTCTACTACGATTCCTCTTTGCATATGTTATATCGTCATTCATATGACGGACTTTTGCTGCGTTATCTCTCTGAGAGTGAAACTAAGCAAACACTCCGTGAAGCTCATGATGGTGTCTGCGATGCTCATCAACCGGGTCCAAAATTACAGGACCGCATTCGAAGAATGGGGTATTATTGGCCTTCCATGATAGCACATACTGTAGATTATGCTAGACGGTGTAAAGCATGTCAGATTCATGCTGATTTTATTCATCAACCATCTAAATTCTTACATCCTACATCAACTTTTTGGCCCTTCGAAGCTTGGGGCATGGATATTATTGGTCTGATTAACCCTCCTTTTGTCAAGGGACATCGGTTTATACTGACTATAACCGATTACTTTTCTAAATGAGCGGAAGCAGTTCCCCTTGCTGAAGTAAAAATATCTAATGTGGTTAGCTTCATTAAACACTATGTCATTTATCGTTTTAGGATTCCTCGAAGGATAATTCATGACAATGGACCACAATTTGCCAGTCAGGCATTTTATCGATTCTACGATAAGAATCGAATTCAGAATATAACTTCTATGGCTTGTAATCTTGCTGCTAATGGTTTGGCCGAAGCTTTCAACAAGACAATCATTAAACTTCTCAAAAAGTTTGTCTCTTCTAATAAACATGATTGGAATGATAAACTTGGAGAATGTTTATGGGCTTACCGAACGACAGTCCGAACTTCTACTGGTTTTACACCATTCTCACTGGTTTACTGATGTGAGGCTGTTCTTCTACTGGAAATCCAGATTCCATCTCTTAGAATAGCCATTGCTAATGAGCTAACCTCAGAGAATAATGATCGCTTATGACTCCAAGAACTTGAAGGATTGGACGAGAAGCATCTTCAAGCGCAACAGCACATCGAGTTATATCAAGCCTGCATATCTCGAGCTTTCAACCGTAAAGTTAAAGAGAGGGTATTTAAAGTCGGTGAGCTAGTTCTAGCTGTCCGAAGCTGATGGTGATGACTCATAAGAGCAAAAAGAAATTCCAAGCAAAATGGGAAGGTCCTTATGTGGTCGAGACAGTCTTCTCTAATGGTGCCTATAGGTTGTCTAAACCTAATGGAGATTTGCTCATGATGCCAATTAATGGCAAATTCTTGAAGAAATATTATGTCTGAATTTCTTTTTTATTCCCCAGCTACCAATGTTTGGTAAGCTGATTATTGTCTTCCTAAAAGAGACTTTTTGATCTTCTGTCTTACCAGCTGATTAAAAACAAGGGATTTATTATTTATTATATTCTCATGACCTCTGAATAAATATTAAGTCTACTTCTTTTCTTATCTATCATGTCCCTATGGCCTCTGAATAGATATTAATCTATTTTTCTTTGAGTTGTTACGATCTATCACGTTCATATTACCTCTGATAGTATCGTATACTCTAAACAGAAAACGAGATTCATTATCTATCATGTCTACATTACCTCTGGATAGATATAATTTATTGAGTTTAGAAGACTTGTCATGTCCATAATACCTCTGATAAATGTTTTCTGTCTCATACCTATTGTTTAATTTCAAAATAAATGATAGAGTCACAAAACAAATATTTTATTTATTTCTTCTAAACATTACATAATGAAAAAGATAGAAGATTACAAAAAATTCCTTATTTGTCTAAGGCGGAGCAGAGACATCTTCAAGTAATTTTTGTAGCTCTGCTAGACGCTTTTTACGAGAGCTCAATACAGTTTTAGTAGCTACGGAGCGTCGAGCTTCGGGAGTACAGATATGAGAAAGTCCAGCAAAAGTGACTATCATCTTATCCTTGGCTTCGTCAAGGGTTTTGATGGTAGCCTCCGCTCCGAAGACTTGTTCCTCCAAAATTGAGCTCTGTGTTAGATGCTGGTCTCGAGCTATGATCAACTGCTCCTTCTCTGCCTTCAAGCAAGCCAATTCTGCCACGACTTCATGAATTCTATCATTCTGTTGATGAATTCTTATATTTGAAGTTTTATAGGCTTCTCTCTGAATCTCCAAATGGGGCTTAGCTTCAACCAAAAAGGCTTTTTCTTTAGCGACTTTACTGCTGTATTCTTGGAGAGCTTCATTAAAAGTTGTCTCCCGAGCGAAGTATTCAGCTGATAAAGCGTCATACTCGTCTTGAATGAGACTTTCAATTGTTTCACTTGACAACCTTAGATATTCTCTAATAGGCTGTTCAAGTTCCTCTACGACCTCCTCCAATGCCGCTGCTCTCGCTACATCATTGAACATGGCGACATTTCTGATCGTAAGAGCAATAGCAGTCTTCAAGCTTTCATAATTGAGGCCCTTCTTCGAGACCATTTTGAGCAGAGCTGCCAAAGTCTTGTAGAAATTTTCAGTATAAATCTCAACTAAGAGATTCATTTCAGCATTTGAGCTCGGCATTGCAACGAGGTCTACCAGATCCCTTTTCTGAAGACTAGGAGCAGGTGTTGTTGCCTTAGTAGCAGACTGAGATGAAGCTATTGTTGTCGCTGCTACTATGGCCAACTGATCTCCAGGAGCTTCAGGGACAATGTCTTCAGCACTTTTTACCCCAGTCATTTCTGGAGCCAAAACTACTAGAGTTTCAGTGGTAGTGATAGTTATGGATGGAATGGTAGTAATTGTAGCTGAGTCTGGTTCAAACATGGTCTCCTCAAGAATTTGTACTGGATCAGTAGCAATAACTGTGGATGTTATTACAACGGCTCCAGCTTCAGTTGATGGGTCGACTATATCTTCATCACCTTCTTTGGCTACCGGCTCTGCAGGCTCTTCAGGTATTTCAGTTGTAGTGGGTCCTTCTACAACTGGGTCTTCGTTGAAGTCTGTCAGTTCTGCAGGAGATGCTTCTTCATCTACAGTGGGTTCTACTGCAGTTTGTTCTTTTTCTCCGCCTTCAGCAGGAGGAGACAATTCTAGCTAAGCCTGCACTTCTGGCTCTTGTTGTATCTCTGTATCTTCTTCTTCTGAAGAAGAACTCTCTTCCTCAGATTCGATGTTTTCTTCATGAATATCTTCTTGAGGAGGAGGAGGAGACACAAGCTTTGATGCAATGATAACACCTACAAAAATTAAACAAAATAAGTTAATATACAAAAATCATAATTTTGTATGGATTTTGTGTAATTTATATTTACCTGGAGTAGGTACAGAACGTGCCAGGTACGAGTCATAGTCCCCATCCCAGTCATCATCATTGAAGGTAATAGCCGGTTCATCTTATGGGATGAGCTCTGAATCAACAGTATGTGTTATGGCGGCATCCTCAATAACTTGTGCCTTTTGAGGTAAAGTTAGATGAAGTGATGAGCTGAGGCGTCCAGGAGACAGGACCGTCACAACTTTTGTTGACGCTGCTGGTTAGGATGTCGAGGATCCTTCTCCAGGATGAGCTGAAAAAGATGCAATATGTTGCGGCTCCTCAACTGGAGTGTCGCTCTCTCGGGTAGCGGCTCTTGGTCTAGAAGGCCCTTTGACGGTAACCTTCTTCTTCTTCTCTGGGAGAGTCTTCACTGGAAGGGTAACAGCTGCACCTGATTTTTGCTTTCGGGTCTTGCTGATAACAATTGGTCCTGCAGCTATTTCTCCAGCTCCTGCAGGGATTACTTCCAGATACTCATCTGGAACAGCAGCGTCATCGGGTATGTCTAGAAATACCCTGACTGGTTCTTCGACGTTCCCTTCCTTGGGCCATCGAAGACTCCCCTTCAAATTATAGCCATGTGCGAAAGAGCGGATGGATGCATAAAAGCGAGCATACGTATGAAGTATCCGTAGCTCGGTTGTGCTTGTAGCAGTCGATACTCTGAACTTAGCACCGGTACAAGCAGTGCTAAAGTATCTCCAGGCTCTTGCACCATCGATCAGCTTTCCATAATGGTAGAAGCTGGTGGAGGGATTACCAACATGAAGTTGGTCATATCCAAACTGATGAGCGAACCGACTTGGTAGATATGGTTCGAACACACAGTCATCTTCATTCCTATACATCAGATGGGAGGGTCTGATGTACATTAGCTATTTGAAAACTGGCACAGGCAATGAAGTCCTCTCTTCTCCTCTATCTTCAAACTATACGTCGAGGCAGTCGGCTAGAACTTGTGGCGTTGTACAGAAGAAGTTCCAACCGTGAGAATAATTCAGTACTGTTCGGGTGTCTGCCACTGAAGTTGCAGTCCATGTGGCTTTATTAAATTTTTGGAGGAAGACCTCCGCATTATCTCCAGGTCCCGGTGGCAACAAACTGCAGTTATGATGTAGTCGCCAGCCCATTAAATAAGTATAGGGCATCTCTACCCTAGGAAAATCTTTTCGGTGAGGAGCATTGTTGATTAGTTCATCACCAAAGGTCCGCAAACCTGTGTTTATTCGACACACCATTGCCGATAGCAGGTTGATTCTAACCTTGAACACCAAACGTACTGCCGACCACAATATGTTTCGGTAAATTCTGTCTACTGTGTTGATTCCAGGCACAAACCATCTCCGCAGCCACAGAGAAAGAAAGCCTGCTAGCAAAGCTTCCCTTGAGATCTTCTGACTACCGTGCCTCAAGTGGCTCAAGGTTTCAGTCCCCGCAGGGATGTCTCCAGTCTTTTTGGACAGATAATGGTCCGGAGGCTTATATGAGATCATTAAACTATTGATCAGATTTGAAAGGATTATTGAACAAGGGTTGATGGTTGGGGCCTTGTTTTCTTGGAATCTCCCCTTCTTGTTCTTGGAAATCCTATTCTCGTGGTAGAATAGGTAGGTTGTCCATTTATTTGTATATGCCAAGTGCGACCCATTATCATACATAGAGGTGCAAATTAAGTAATGGCACATCAGTTCTTGGTAGACCTCAACCAATCGAGGATTTTTCTCTCTGATTTCTGCTAGTTCCCGGTTGGAGGGAACATACTCTTCATAAGGAACTTCACCCATCGGCAGCTTAGAGATGAAATGCATCTCATGCAGTACAAGACCCATCTCACCTAGTGGGGTTGCAAAAGTCCCTATTGAACTTATGTCCAACTCCATCAAAGCCAAGAACAGGTTACTGTTCATCGGTATACCCTGATTCATAGAGGCTACCACTTCATAAAGGTCGATGGCTTCTAGGTCTGTCTTGAAGTTCTTCAGGATCCAGGCACTAAGCTGAATCCAGTTCTGGTTATATGGAGTCAACCACCCTGGCAGCCTAGGATTGGCCTGGGGATATAATACTGCAGCCCCTATGAACTTGTTAATGAATATTGGGGTCTGCACCGGCTGGATCAGAGCTGAATCTTCGCTCGGTGTGAATCCAGGCAAGAGACCGGAGAAAGGGACAACACCACCACTAGGAGTACTGACGTGGTACCCCATATTGTTGGCTCTATCCCTCTTGAAGATGATCCTTCCCGGCCTACCATGACTGCTAGGAGTCAGGTTCCATAGCATCTATCGGGGATGGGTGGCATGGGCGAATGCAGATAAGGGATAATCTCTGGCCATGTCGGGAAGATACATTGCCCTCTCTCCAAATTTAAACACCCAAGCTTCCTTCTTGGGGTGTGTTTGTGATTGGAAGTCTATCGCATCCCCGAATAAGAAGGCTGGCTTCAAAAATTGTTGGTCATCTAGCGATACCAACACTTTTCCATTTATCATGGACAGCAGCATTCTATCCCCTTGAACAGCTATCAGCTGTGCTCTCCCTTCAGGGTATTCTGGATGTGACGGAGGGAACTCCACGTGGGACAAATTCTCCAAGTAATTTGAACCCACCATACTAGCTGGCGAGCTAAATATTTCTGTAAGCAGATGAATTTGCAGGTCCACTGCCAAAAGAAAAAGAAAAATCAAGTTAGTAAAAATCTAATTTGAATTTTTACGCAGATGGCTTAATCTGAGTTTTACGCATAAATATTAAAGACTATACAAACTTTACGCTTATGCGCAAAAAATTAAGTTGATAAAATTTTAAAAGTGTAAAAGTTCTTTGTTTTACGCAAAGTCTTTCATTTGTGAAATTTTACGCTGGCACGTATTGACGTGAGCGTATTTTGAATTTTACGCTGGCACGTATTGACGTGAGCATATTTTGAATTTTACGCTGGCACATATTGATGTGAGCATATTTTGAATTTTACGCTGGCACATATTAATGTGAGCGTATTTTGAATTTTACGCTGGCACGTATTGATGTGAGCATATTTTGAATTTTATGCTGGCACGTATTAACGTGAGCGTATTTTGAATTTTACGCTGGCACGTATTGACGTGAGCGTATTTTGAATTTTACGCTGGCACATGTTGATGTGAGCGTATTTCAAAATTTTACGCTGACACGAATAGACGTGGGCGTATGATTTTACTTTTACGCTGACACGTATAAACGTGGACGTATTTTGTTATCTTAGTTTCTACGCTGACACATATAACGTGGGCGTATTTTGTTATTTCAATTTCTACGCTAACACGTATAACGTGTGCGTGAAATGAAAAGTTCGAGTCTTCTTCTCCGACAAACTCACGGCCGAAGTTAGGTAGTATTCTACCTTTCATGGCCGGAGCCACAGCGGGGTTGATCTGTCGGGGTGTTGCCGATGAGGGAGCGCGGTCGGCCGTCGACGAAGCTTCGACGGGTTTCTTGCCCTTGGTACCGACAGTGGTCTTGCTCTTGGAGGCCATGGATTTGGATCGAGATTTCAAAGAAAGAGAGAGAATAAAGAAGTTCGGGATTGCAAAGGAAGAGTAAAGTTCTCTACGTACTCGTGAGGCTCTATTTATAGAGAAATTTTTGAAATCGGTTCAAATTCCTGAAATTTACGCTGACGGTTGGATATCTCAACTTTTATGCGGACTGTTGAGTATCCCGAATTCTACTAAGATGATCGTTGAGTATCCCGAATTTTACGCAGACTGTTGAAATTCCCTGATTTTATGCTTCTGTTCAAAGTATTTCAAATTTTGAAAATAATTTGAAAACTTTGAAGGGGGTCTTGTAGGAGCGTAAAAAGTATTTCATAGACCAAGTCAAAGAAGTTGAAAGCTCTACGCAAGTTAAACTGAGTCAGACTAAGACTTTATGCAGAGATCAAATAAAGTAAAACTCTACGCGAGTTATTTTACGCGAGAGCTATCCTCGAAATTTTACGCTGGAGATAGGCTGTTAGGTTGCATTTAATGTTTGTTATTTTTGATCTGACAGAAGGATTTTCTGACAAGAACAGTGCACAGAAGTCGAGAAGATTTGATTTACATCAAACCCAATGCTTGTCGTTTAATGTGCAGATGGGCTACTTTACACTCAAAAGATTGTTTCTTTTATGCACGAAAGTTATTCGAGCTTTTACGTTCAAGGCTGTTGTGCGCGTAAAGTTTATTTGAGCTAATTTTACGCTCAAGGCTATTTTCAGCCACTTTACGCAGGAAGTATATTGTGGGCTATTTTACGCCCAGTCTGCTACTTTACGCAGGAAGTATATTTTGGGTCATTTTTACGTCCGATCTTTTCTGGCTACATGAGAACGTGGTCTGCTTACGTGGCTTTCATGCCACACTTATCGAGGAACGTGTGTACGTGCTCTCCCCATTTTGTTGAGGTAGTGGGACACGTGTCACCATGCGTAGAGATCATAACTCTACATGGGACACGTGTCATCATGCGTAGAGGATGATTTTCATCGTGGGTGACAGTTACTTGCACAGAGACCAAACTTTGTTGTTTTTTACGCACAGAGGGTCTAGTCTATAAATAGACTTATTTTTAACACAGACATCATCAAGAGAAATATACAGGAGAGGAGATTCTGAGAAAACTCATACTTTCGGAGTGATATTCCCAGAAGCATTTCTTCAACTTTTTCTCAAGAACAGGGTGAAGTAAAGCAGGAAAGCATTCGGCTGTGCCATCAGTGCCATTGCTCGATACCTTTCTGGTGACTTAGTTCTTCCGATTGTTCATCTTCTTTAAGTAGTTTTCTTCATCATCATCGTATGGTCCAAGGAACAAAGTGATTACTCTCAGATCAGACTTCCATAGCAATACTTCCCAAAAACAACTTGTACTTTTGTACTTTTTTTCGTTTTCTTTCAAAAGCCAATTTTAGGCATTTTGTTAAGTGAAACACCAGGGACGAGGACCAAGATGGCAATTTTTTTGGATAAGCTGTTGAAAGCTAAGCTCGAAGATTCTTTGATATTGTATCATTCAAATCATTGAGTCATATGATACATAATTTTTTGAAGACAAGTTTGCTAAGGACAAGAACATTTTTGTTGCGGATGTTTCGGAGAAAATTTTTGGTACCGAAGAAGCAAAGTACTACCAAAGAAGGAGTAGTCTAGAAGGTGGTTGTCGTTGATGAGACAACACTTGAACCAGTATTCGCTAAGCAGTTAGCAAAGCAAGTGAAAAGGCCGAAAGACTTCGGAGATGACTTTTTCACCTACCACATGTTGGTTGATCAGGCAATGAAGACCAGAAGTGCGATCTTCTAGAGGAAGTGAGTCAATGGTAGGATTGACTCAATTATATCCAATTACAAGTGGGTGTTAGTTATTCTGCCTGAAAGAGCTAAACTAATCGAATCTTCGAGAAAAAGAATACAAAGCCAAAGGAACTGATGATAAGTTCGAGGCTAGGCTGGTTGCCATGAGGGTTGGCTTAAGAACAGAAGATTGATGAGGTTGACACATAAACTCTAATAGCTAAGATATTAACTATCAGGATGACGAATGTTGTGGCTGCCATTCATAAGATGTTCTATCATTAGATGGATGTCTAGGCAGTATTTTTTGGATGGAGAAATGACAGAAAAGATTCACATGCAACAACCAGATAGATTTGTCATTCAGGGTCTTGAGCTTGAAGACAAAGTCTATAAGTTGGTGAATTCTATGTACAGTTTGAAGTACACTCCCAATCTGTGGCTCGAGACATTTGACCATGTTATTAGGTCAAAAGGCTACAGGGTCAGCGAGACTATTAAGTGTGATAACATGAAGTTTGCTGGTGAGAGAGGGGTCATCATTTGTCGCTATGTGTACGACATAATGATGTGTCACTAGAATAAAGATGTTTCTCACATCCAGATTCAGAATAAAGGACAAAGGAGATACGAATGTCATCCTGGGAATTTAAATAATCTAGATGGAAGTTGAGCTTTCTTTTTCACAAATTTTTCTATGTAGAAAATTGCTCATATTCTATGGATATTAGGATCTTTTAGGGATCGATACTCCTTACATGAGTGATCAAAAGCTGAAGCCAGATCCTGGAGAAGTGTCAGATAGTTGGTGTACTCGAGCATCTTCTGGAGTTTAATATAGGATACAAGTTTTACCAGGCCTGACATAGCTTTTGTTGTAGGCATGCTGAGTCGGTTCACAGGCAATCCAAGTGTTGATCTTTGGAAAGCTGCAAAGAGAGTAATGGGATATCTCTCAAGGACTTAGAAGGATGACCTATAGTGGTTATTTTATAAGGGAAGAAGGTTTCGGTGATGCCAGTTGGTACTCAAAAGGAAAGAAAGAAGAGGTTACATCTTCTACATGGGTAGTTCTGCTATATGGAGCAAGTCGAAGAAGTAGACCTTTCTCTCACTATGTAATCTGAGTTCTGTCAACTGCAGCGGATGAAGCAGAATTGCTTCGGGTATGAAACAGAATGGCTTCAAGAGCTCTTGAAGAATTTTTTTATGGTTGGTGCACAAATTCGGATTATGTCGATGTATTGCGACAACGAGACATGATCTTCCCTTGGTTGGGGCACAAATACATGTGATGTCGAAGTATTGCAACAACCAGGTGGCTACAACAATGCCATCAGATGATCTCTTCAATGATGAGAAGAGAATTGTGTGTCTATGGCACAAGGAATTGAATGAGCGGATCAAGCGTGGATTATTACAGTAGGTGATGTTCGGAGTCAGAAGAACCTGACAGATCCGTTCATCAAGGCCTCAAGTGCCAGCTGGTCGAGGACTCGGCAAGAAAATGGGCTTAATGAACCTCTGATGTTGTGTCTTTGCAATCCTATCATAAAGTTTCATGCTATTGGTTCAAAGAGAAATCTACCAAGCATCTAGCTTTTGGTTCAAGGGAGGCCATTGACTGGAAGAATATCAGGAACAGTAGGCGATCCTTTGGGACATTACGGAGTTATGGACCCAGAATCACAGTTACTTCTAATATTGTGTCACTGCAATCCTATCATAAAGTTTTATGCTATTAGTCCAAAGAGAAATCTACCAGGCATCTAGCTTTTGGTTCAAGTGAAGACTATTAATTAGAAGAATATGAGGAACTATGGGTAAATCCTTTGGGAATTATGGGGTTACGGACCCATAACCACTGTTGGCAGTAGGTAATCCTTTTAGAAATATGGGATTACGGACCCATAACCACCGTATCTACTGTTTGTTCTGTGTATAGAACAAAGTCCTGTAAGAGGATAGCTTGGAAGCCTTAATGAGTTCTCGGATATTTGGGATGTCCGGCATGTTTTACAGGAAGCACAGGTAGCACAGCACTACAAAGGAGGGTAGTACTCAATGCTACATTGGGATGACTCCACATGAGGTACCTAGTGAGGGTAAAGCCTTGGTTTGGGCCAAGTCACAGCGACCGTAGGCCCCCTGAATTTTTAGATTTATTTTTTTGAAATTTAATTTAATTATTTTGTTTAAATAGTTATTAAAAGATATTTTCCCAATATTATTTTTTATCATAAAATGTCCGCTTCTATAGCTTTGATTTTTGGAAAATAGGGAATATCAAACTCTAGAAACTTCCTTCATCAGTGTTCAAGGTGTTCAAGTTGTAATAAATGAAGCCACAGAGTCCTATTTAAAGCAACACAGGTTACAAGGTGTTCAAGTTGTAATAAATGAATCTCTATAATCAATCTACATTATTCTAGGTTCTTCTAAGTCAAAACAACTCTAGGTCGACTCCGGTCAATAATCTAGTCAAACTAGGTCAAATGTTGACTTACAGTTGACTTTGGGTCAACTGGTCAACTCTGGTCAAACAGGGTCAATTCTAGTCTAATATAAAGTGTACTTCGTTATTTGTACGTCGAAACTTACGTCACGCAAATCGAGATAAGAAGATTATCGGTAAAATTGATAATCTTATTATAGTGATCCACGTGTCCATCTTGCCAATTTTAGCGATATGAGATCACTGGAATTGACTGATCTCAGTTTCGTTGTACTAATCCCGAAATACAAATATTATAAGAATTAATTATTAATTAACTATAAAAAGGTTAAACTCAGAGAAATTATCAACCAACATTGTCGGACGATGAAATAAAAATCACCAACGTGTCCAGAATGGTCAAATTAGCTAGGATAGCCTACCCAATGGTTCAATTTGGACACAAGGGCAAAAAGGTAATTTTGGGTCAAAACGGTGTCCGTGTCGGAGCCGTTTTGCACCAAAAAACGTGGAAGAAAACAAGTCTATAAAATATAACAAATTATATGTCCACGAAACGAGAATGACGATACGAACCCAACGGTATCTCCAGAATTGGATTCCGTTAACCCGATCTCAATTTGGTCCGTTGACCAGAACTTGGAATTCCGGTTTACATAAAAATGCGTGTCGGAGCCAACGTTCTCAAAACTCAGCAAATTACCTGTCAACGAGTCCAGAATGATGATACGAACTCAACGGTATCTCCGGAATTGGATTCCGATGAGCCAATCTTAAAATGACCCGTTGACCAGGATATTGGTATCCGACTTGCACCCAAATGCGTGTCCGATCCAATATCCACCAAAACCTAGCAAATTATATGTCAACGAGTCCAGAATGACGATACGAACTCAACGGTATATCCGGAATTGGATTCCGATGAGCCGGCGTCAAAAAGTCCCGTTGACCCAGAATGTGGGACCCACTTTGTACCGAAAAATGTGCCAGGGCCCACGTTCTCCAAATCTAACAATTTTATATGAAAACATGCCCGAACGACGCCACAAGTCTAATGGTGGTGTCAGAAATGAAATCTGGAGTCCCGTGTTCAAAAATGGAATTTTACAAGTTGGAAATTATAAATTCGGACGACCAACTTTGGCGTCGAATTCAACCAATCAAACAAGCTCACAATGAAACGAAACTGGAGGGGTAGTAAGAGGGTTATACCAGCTTCGCACAGGAATTGGTAGCATGCCAAACGGAGCTGCGGTGGAGGAGATACAAGCTGACGAAGTTGGCCCTGCGAAACTGACCAAATTTAATACAATTTAAACGGTCAACTTGGTGGCCGATTTTGATGTACGAAACGATAAAATTAATAGACGAAAATTGACAGGGATGAAGGTGGATATACCGAGATTGTGATGGAACGAAGAAATCGCCGATCCAATGGTCGGATCTCCAAGAAAACATGCGCGAAGTCGCTGCGACGGAGCGCCAAAATGAACTTGATTTTGCGCGCGTCACGACGGGACGTCGTGCAAAACGCACGAATCACCTCGAAGGCGCATCCCGGAGGACGGTGGCCGTTAGGGGAGGACTCACCGGAGTGGGGCACACCTACGGCGGGCCACGGCGGCCCGCACGGTGGCGCACGACGGCGGCCAGCGCGGTGGCGCACGACGGCGGCCCGCGCGCGCGCCTGTGCGGCTGTGTACTGCTGCTGCCGTGCGCTGGTGGCCGGCGAAGCGGCGGCGGGGACTGCGCGGCCAAGGGCCGGCGGTGCGGCGAGATGGGGGTGGCCGACGATGGTGGAGGAGGTGGTGATGGCTGATATGGTGGTGGTGGCGGTTTTGAGTTTTGGAGGTGGTGATGAGCTCGGGAAGAATGGGGAAGTGGAGGAGGGAAGTAGGAAGAGGAGGAGAGGTCGCCGTGGGAGAGGCCGACGGCGGCGGAGGCCGGTGGCCGTTGGCGAGGCCGGGCCAGGAGGAGGGGGAGGTTGGGTGTGAAGTAGTGGTCGAGGTGTTTGGTTTAAGTGGTGCTGTTGTTGAAGTTTTTGTTGTGTAGGAAATAGAATATGTGAGAGAGAGAAAGAGAGATGATAGTAATGAATGATAGGGAGAGAGAGCAAGGTGCTCTCCTAGAATTTAGGGCCTGCACATATGGTTTGGCTGTAAGAGTGTGGGATGGAGGGAAATGGATGGTGATGATTAATTTGAGGAAAATCAATGGCTAGAATTTTATTAGCTAAAAATTGATTTATTCTAAGGGATTAATTAAACGGGAATTCCCAATAAATATTAGAAATAGGTAGAAGGAATGATTAATATTTTTGGGCAAGAAAATATGAGGGTGTCGTGATGGAGAATAACATGGAGCTGGGCTGGACTCGGTGGAGCCGGATTGGGTCAAAAATCAGACATGATACAAAAATCGAATTAAAATTAGGCGTTGATGATCACGAGTGAATAAGTAGCACATGGGGATTCCAAAAAATGGGACACAAATGGCGGACGGGTAGTAGGCTCAATGTGAACCATGTCCATAATTGGGGCTGACAGGTTTTGGTCGACAGGGGACCCACAAATCAAGTTGGAAAAATGAATGTGACGTCGTGGAGTGAAATAAAATCGGGTCACATGTCAGAAAAGTTGTGCGAAGCAAATGGAGCACAAAATGGCGTGTCTGAGTGGGACACGAAGGTCAAGGATGGAGAGCGTCTCGAGTAGATCATCAATGAGAAGTTGGTTTCAAGAAACTGACTGGTCTTGCGCTCCAAAATTAAAAGTCACGATAACGTGCTAATAATGATCAAGGAAAAGAGTGGGAAAAATAATTAATAATCAAATGGTCTAAATCGACCCGAAGTTCAGCAAAACAAAAAGAGCACAAGGAAACAAGTTTGAGTGGGACACTATATACCGTCATGAAGGTAATCCTGTCCACTCTTAAACTCGTGAAGAAGATTTCCAGAGTTGAACATCCCTGACACTCTAAATATCAATGGCACGGGAAAGCACACTTAAGGAAAAATAACAGAATAAATTATTTATTGAAATTAAAATCAATCAAAAAATAAATAAAAATAAAAAAATCAACCCGAAATTCAGGGTGCTCACATCCTACCCACCTTATAAAAATTTCGTCCTCAAAATTAAATGTCCATACTCCCTCTAGGTCAAACCCCCACAATCAAAGTCCCAGATTAAAACAAATTATATGATCAAAAGGACGACATACAGGGTCATGGCATACGGTGGTAGTGGAAGTCTCATCTAGGTATACTAGTCATGCTAAACCAAAACGGTCATGGGGTATCAAAACACACAAGCAATTTAGGGTGTTAAACTAGAGAAGTTACAGAAACAACAAACCATCAAAACTGTAAGGCAGTCTACCATCCTATATGAAAACTGGTACTTATCATAAAAATAAAGAAAAGTAACTACCCATTATCTTTAAAGGGTTCAGAAAAAAAAGAAAACCAAAATCAAAGTTAAGGAATGAAAGCCAATTCCATGGAAAATTCCAATCACAATACATATTGAGAATATTTAGTCTCGATACGACCTAAGTTGATCAAATTGGGGAAATCAAGATTTCGAAAATATGGAGGACAGTTCAACAAAGTCTGAGAACGAACATACAAGGATGGAGATTCAGGTCACAACCAAATTTAATTCAATTAAGTACAACCCAAGATAAGAAAAGATAATCGAAGTTGGTTTGGTCGTGATTAAGGAAACTAGGATTCAATGATATTGAAAAACCCTTTTTAGAGAAAACAGGAAAAGATTTCATACGAAGTCAGCAAATCATCCCTCTCTAATACTATCAGTTTATCATTTGCCAAACCATATTCTTTTTTTTTCACAAGTCCCAATATGAAAATCAACCTTCATATGACTATCATCGAAATTTATAACCTTCAGTCATCTAAACCTTTACCACAATCACCATAGACAAAATTCCAAACTTCCAAAACATTTTCCACGAAGCA
Organism: Iris pallida; assembly: GCA_029216955.1. Taxonomy (NCBI): domain Eukaryota; kingdom Viridiplantae; phylum Streptophyta; class Magnoliopsida; order Asparagales; family Iridaceae; genus Iris; species Iris pallida. The sequence continues at coordinate 14,601,794 of JANAVB010003400.1, read as the reverse complement.
TACCCTCTTAATTTAGTATCAACACTTATCCATTTAATCAAGTTTCCAAATTCTTTCACCTCGTTCTAAATTAGATCCGAAACCTCTAAATCCAGTTTATGGAATCCTTGGACTTGTTTAAATCAAGTCTCGTATTTAATTTAACTCCAATACCACTATATCACACAAATTTATTCTTGTTTATAAATCAACATTCATATTTTCTTCAACGTTCACCTTCAAATGTTATCCTTTTGAATTCCACAATTTCTTCCAATCATCTAAAATAATTTCTATAACGTAAAATCCTTGTGTTCTCTCTGTCTCTAGTCACCCTCTTACAATATCTAGTTCAATTTTGCATAATCATTTAATACAATAAAAATTCTCACTTCTCCCCCTTTTATAAAAAAATTCTACATAGCCTCAGAGTAAAAGTTTTTCCAGAATCAATAACCAAGATTTTCTAAGTTCTCAAAACTAGGTTGACCTCGAACATCCTCATTAGTTTTGAAATACATCCATGAATTATTCATAACCAACTTTCCGTGATTGTTTCTAAATTGATAACATTTATCCCTCGATTTCATTTTAAACCTTTACCACATCTCCATTTCAAATTTTTCATATTTGACATCCAACACTCTGATTCCTACGCAATCATCATATGATAACCAATTACATCATTTCCGAACTAGATGATTTATGTCACTTCCTTAACATTTCTCAGATAAAAACGATATAAAGATTCAAGAGTTTTCAAGGTATAGCTGACAGAATTATATACGAGACAGAGAATTGATATAATCAGGACAGGTATATAAGACAATGAATGATGGTAGTAAAAATATTGGCAGGAAAAAAATGATAATAGAATCTGTTCTGCTTATCTATTTAAAAGAGGAACCTATTTCGAAATCAGAGCTATAATATCAAATCCAAAATAAGGCCTAGCAAAATCATTGATTTATTGTATTAAGAAGAAATAAATTTGTAAGAAGTTACACAAGGTTTATAAAAATAGCTAAAGCTACATCCTAAGTAAACAATGAGAAACAAAACAAAACAAAACAACAATAATTCCTTCTCCTTCTTTTTTTTGAATGACTGAAATAAAAGTAGCAAAAACATGTTCGAAAATATTTAAGGTACAATCTGATAATCATATGCGTCTATCCAAAATTATGGTACTCTAAATCCTCGTCATACTAGTGAGCAAGGCTACGATAGTCACAGAGTCCTTGACTTATGCACATACCTCTAGAATCATGGTATTTAACATTTTCGTGATGCCGCTAGCTTGGCTGCAAAAACTTTAAATTCCTACACCCAAGAAATATATCCAAAGTCAGACTATATGTCCTCACCATGCTGGCTAATGTGACTATAGAAGACAAGATTTCCATAACTTAGATGACCTAGCCTATATAATTTCATCTTGCCAAAATTTAAATTAAATCAACAATGAATACCTAAAAAAAATCAAATTATCAACGAACATCAAAATTCAGAAATGAACAAAATCCTTCAAATCATATAACTACAAACTCGGATGCTATAGCTAACATCAAGATTCAAATTTCAACAATCTTTATCAAAATCAATAAATACAAACTCAAATTCAATAATAATACATCAAAATCAAATTCAATAGCAGAAAGTAAAGATAAATCAAATGAAGGAAAAAGAGTTTTCAAATCGGAATTAAACAAGATTCTCAAGGGTCGTCCCAGGAATCTCTCAAGGGTTCCTAACTGTGATTGAGTACCATCAAATATATCCTATTCCTACTGCAGGCTATAGTGGTACTCTAGTTCGAATACTACTAGATAAACTCGACCTGCATGGGCCACCACTAAAAACGTGTCATGACCCGCACCCACTGTTAGGGTACGAGAACGTAACTACGCCCAGCCTACGCCGCAGTGTCGACGGTAGAACGCTGTTCTAGGTCACAACATTTAACAATATAATGCTAAGCAGTTTATACTCTCCGAATGGGGGTGACATAGCAGATACAGACTCAATCACATTTAAGGTAGAGCATGATAAGGATAGATAAACATGAAATCCAAAAGAGATACAGGAGATAGAAGTCTAAGTGTCTAAGATACATAAACCCAGAAATACATCTCAAAACTCAAATACAGATACAGTAATCCACAAAGTAAATACAACTCCAGACAAAATGAAATAACTACCTAAACAACCTCTACTGTGTCTCCTCTAGGCTAGCAGGCAATCCCAGGCCATCTGTAAAATTTATCAACAGGTCCAGTCAGGACAGGAGCGAGCACATTACATCTCAACAGTTCATAGCAGGTTAGAAATATAATCATGCAGTAAAGTAAGATACAGGTACTGAAAGAAATGCAGTATATAAATAGAGAAAGAAAGCTGTAATAGAAATATCTACTATAGATAGAGAACTAACATGTGGCTAGTGAGTCAGAGTACAATATAGACATGTAAATGGCCTAGGAGATTCTGATAAGACACTATGGAAGAGATTCTGATAAGATACTACTTGGGTATTATTCACATGTCTACTTCTACTCTCCCGTACCCCCAATCAGTACACAAGGATCCAAACAGGTTATGTTATGATACTATGTACAGCCCCCGAAGAGTGGTAAGCCTCCGAAAGGTGATAAGCCCCCGAAGGGTGGTAAGCCTCCGAAAGGTGATAAGGCCCCGAAGGGTGGTATATAGTAGTCCCAAAAAATAGGGATTCTAGGAGACTCTGTGATCATAAGAGTATATGTCACAAGTGATCGAAGAACCTGTGAAGCATAGTGATACGACATGTAAGTGAAACGCACAGAACATGTAGTACCCGATGCTTCCTAAGGATAACATCTCAAGTGGGGATCTGTATAGTACCAATCCGTGTGACCAACGTAACAATACAAGTAAAGTAATTTAATGCAGGAAATAATTCTAAGCAGGATATGAAATGATCAAAGAATGTACTCGCCTGATAACCTGAACAGCTGATAAGTATAGGGGGTCCAACTGAAGCCACAGAGTCCTATTTAAAGCAACACAGGTTACAAGGTGTTCAAGTTGTAATAAATGAATCTCTATAATCAATCTACATTATTCTAGGTTCTTCTAAGTCAAAACAACTCTAGGTCGACTCCGGTCAATAATCTAGTCAAACTAGGTCAAATGTTGACTTACAGTTGACTTTGGGTCAACTGGTCAACTCTGGTCAAACAGGGTGGTCAATTCTAGTCTAATATAAAGTGTACTTCGTTATTTGTACGTCGAAACTTACGTCACGCAAATCGAGATAAGAAGATTATCTGTAAAATTGATAATCTTATTATAGTGATCCACGTATCCATCTTACCAATTTTAGCGATGTGAGATCACTGGAATTGACTGATCTCAGTTTCGTTGTACTAATCCCAAAATACAAACATTATAAGAATTAATTATTAATTAATTATAAAAAGGTTAAACTCAGAGAAATTATCAACAAACATTGTCGAACGATGAAATAAACATCGCCAACGTGTCCAGAATGGTCAAATTAGCTAGAATAGCCTATCCAACGGTCCAATTTAGCACGCCAAACGGAGCTGCGGTGGAGGAGATACAAGCTGACGAAGTTGGCCCCACAAAACTGTCCAAATTTAATACAATTTAAATGGTCAACTTGGTGGCCGGTTTTGATGTACCAAACGATAAAATTAACGGACAAAAATTGACAAGGATCAAGGTGGATATACCGAGATTGTGACGGAGCAAAGAAATCACCGATCCAACGGTCGGATCTCCAGGAAAACGCACGCGAAGTCGCTGCGACGGAGCGCCAAAATAACTTGATTTTGCGCGCGTCACGACGGGACGTCGTGCAAATGCACGAATCGCCTCGACGGCGCGTCCCAGAGGACGTGGCCGTCAGGGGAGGACTCGCCGGAGTGGGGCACCCCA